>CM056611.1:2866118-2938618 GCA_029721355.1 Tegillarca granosa | reverse complement strand
TGATTTTTTTAATTAATTTTTTGCGACCTTACGAAAATGCTGATCACAGAGTATATAAAACTTCCATCTAGCTGTAAATGAGACCTAAAACAACACATGAACCATCTAAATGTGGTAAATTGCTAATGGATAATAAAAGTTTTTCAAATAGTAGATATCTTATTTGAAATTAACTATCGAGATTTGTTCAATGTCTTATAACCGACAAATCGCATCAGTAAAAAAAGGAAATGTGCATTGGGTTTAAACAAAATCTGGATTGTAAAGTCATAGTCTGATATCTATTTTTTAATGAAATAAAGCTTCGGTCTCACGATTCAAAATGAAAGGATATGTTATCAGTATATATATATATATATATATATATATATATATATATATATATATATATATATATATATATATATATATATATATATATATATATACTTACAAAAGCTTAATGGAGATTATTGCACCTTTTGTTTCCAATTAAGGTCATATGTTAACCATATACATTTCTTACAAAGAATTTCAAAATATGTTATCTTTTAAATAGTTTACGATTTTGCTTTCAGTAAGGACAACTGAAAATTTAAAACGGTAAGAATGTTTTTTTTAACCTTCTTTTTTTTGCATTAGTTATGTCTTTAAATTATTGTTTAATAAAAGTGGTTAAAAATAAGAAATTGATAATTGGGTTTTTTAGCAATATAATCATCTTAGAGAAAAATGTTTCCCTTACTTAGTGGAAATCTGAAACTAAATACCGACAATTGTAATGCAAATTTTACCTCAATTGAATATTATTATTAAGATGAAGAAGATGGATGATTTTTATTATTGTTTTCATTATTATTAATATTATTATTATATTATTATACAGAGATTGTGAAGCAGCATGTGGAACGGGAATGGATGAAGATGGGTATCTTACTGCAACTGGTAAGCATATTTATTTTTTATTATGCCTATTGACGTGCCTGAAAAAGAGATGACACGCTTTGTATTTGTATCGATAACATATTTATGTTAAGATTCTAAATTCATTGTTTTTTGGGTTTTTTTTAAATTAAAAAAAAAATTAACTATACTAGCCCATTTGCTAATCACAATCCCAAAAATTAAAAATTGGCCAATCCAGTTACATACATGAACTTCCGTCAATGAAACTAATATCTAGTGCTTCCAGAAAAATAAGTGCGTCCTATCCAGTTAGCTTCTCTGTCCTGTGCAAAATCAGATTGATCAATAAACTTAGATCTATGTCACTGATAAAGTGATTTTAAGACAATTCATGTGCGTAATTATGGAACCCCTTGTTGTATTATGATGACCGTTGAATGCCCCTCAAAGTTATATATCAACATTTATTGGACATAATCTACAGCGTTCCGTCATAAATTACAAATATTTTTGACTACTTGTTTTTATTTAATATAATTATATTTCAAATACTGTCTTCTATTTTAGATATTGATATCAAAGAGCACTCATTTCAAAGGTAAACTTTGTTAATTGTTAATATTTGCAATAAGAATATAAATTGTTCAAAGACTTATTTTATTAAGCTTGTTTTGATAAAATGCAGTTTTGACTTACGATAACGTAACGTTAAACTATGCAATTACGTTGTTGATCATCGTGATTTTTATACATGCATAATTTGAGATTCATCAACAGAAGAATGAATAAACAGTGCAATAACTGATTTCAATTTGCGATTTTTGACTCTCGTACAAAATGCTTAAAGTACAGAATATATTTTTTATAGTATACTATTTTTTTTACATTGTTTTTGTTTCTTAACAGTTCATGTCATAGAATTCTTGAAAAATATTAAGACCTGTTAACATAAGTTTTATATTTGCTTTAAAAATCAAATCTTAAACAAAATCGAGAAAAATTTTAGTTCTACACTTGGTGTTGTAATTATAATAATCAAATAATCATAATCCTCATGTTTAAAAGACTTGCATCACGCTACACTTCTTAGGAGATAAAAGAAAAGTTTCCCCGATAATAAAAAAGAACGTAAAGGTAAATGACAATGAAACATTTATTATTTACACATCAAAAACGTTATGTAAAAAAGTTCCAATGTAAAAGGTCTTCTTACCATAAAAATAATTGCTTTAATTTTTTTTTTTGTTCAGTAATATTTTATGTAAAAATTTCCGTTGTACTTTTAACTTGTACAAAATAAGCATTCAAGTTATAACTTGTACGTTGAGATCAAACAAGTTACAACTTGTACAGTTTTTGTTGTACAAGTTATAACTTGTACAAATCTTTGAAGCCAAAAAATAATAACTTGTACAAAAGTTAAGCTAACATGAACACAGAACATGATCAGGCTCATGTAATATATGGTAAACACTCTTCAGTAGTTTTGGTAGTCTTTGTAAAGTAATGCAGTTGGAATATATAAGTTGGACAATCATGATGGCAGAAATTGAAGGGAAATTCTGTGTTTAAGTTTTAAACTATCAAACAAGATTAAGTCTACTAATAACATTATATTAACAAGAGCAAGATGTAGTGAGACAGTAAAACAATTTAAAACAGCTTAAGAAAATAAAAACAAGTCGCAAAATTAAAGTTATTTACTAAAGAAATATAATGTGATTACTGTTGCTGGAATTGAAAATTAATTTTAGGGAGACGATGACATATTTTTACTATGTTACAATTTATGAAATGTACCTAATAAGTAAACAGCATATAGTGGTGTAGGACATGGAGGCTTACATAAAACATATAAGAAACGCCATGGCCAGTATGCCAGTATTAGTCGGGAGATTATTAAGATATTTATCATGATGTATGGACAGTGTATTTTATAAAAGAAAGAACTGAAACAACAAAACTAGTTGTTAGACCCATAACATACATTGATTCTAATTCCCATGGCTAAGATGATCAGGTGAACCCCCGATGGAAATTGCAACTGGGTCTTAAAGTTTGCTTTTAGACCATTAACATCCAAAAGGGCATGTGGAAGACACACTTTTCACACTTGAGCAATTAAGGCTCCTTCCTTTTCTTGTTCCTTCTAAACTTTGAATTATTCATCTCGCTTTGAATCAATAATTTATGTAATAATAATTCATCTGCTGTTGAATGTTATTTGAAATATAGTTTAAAATTTGCAACTGAATTACATGTACTTAACAATAGTGTATACAATAAAGAACAAAATATACATTTAAGTATTGAAAATAACCAGAAAAAACAAGATAATAAGACAAACACATATGGAGACATGTTAAAAACAAAACCGTACAAGTTATTATTTTTTAGCCTAAAAAATTTGTACAAGTTATAACTTGTGCAACAAAAATTATACAAGTTGACACTTTTGTGAACTCATCATACAAGTAATAACTTGTATGCATATATATATATATATATATATATATATATATATATATATATATATATATATATATATATATATATATATATATATATATATATATATATATATGCATACAAGTATATATATAGTATAAGTATATATATATCTGTATGTGTGCGTGTGTGTGTGTGTTAAGCGAGAATATTAATACTTTATTAAAACTTTTATTTAATCAACATTAAAAGAGCTTTCAACTGTTTTAGTAGTTTCGGGCGAAATTACAACTAAAGTTCGACCAAAACGAAAATGAAGCATATAAATTTAAAATTACAAAACGTTAACTTGTTCCTTGACCCTCCTAAAGAAACAGGACAAATTTAACAATGTAATAAAAAGATAAAAGTACATCAACCAATTTATCATAAAGCAGCTAAACGCAAACTTAATATTTATTTTGCTACAGAAGCTGTTAAAATTTTAGTTTGTTGTTTCTCAGTCATTGGAAATGTTTTTAAGGCTTATGTAACACACTTTCTAAAACAATTTAAATCACTCTCGACAGAAAATGTACTCTTCGGATAATTGTATTCTATAAATAATACTTTTCATATAAACTCTTTTATTTGTTCCCTTTACAGTTTAAAAGGAAAATCAGATAAAAAGTTTGAGCAGACCGGTCCTAACCAAGATGTTCATGGTTATATCATTTTTAATGGTAAATATAATAATCTTTTACCAGATTTTAATTTGCTGGCTACAGATTTTAAAAGGAATTAATAAGTATTCAGTTTGACAGGTAAATCTACACATATAAAGCATATTTTCTGATGCAGTGGTAGTCAACCACATATTGTTTAATTGTTATTTTAGACTTTTTAGTATTTAAATGATCAAATGTCAGCAAAACGTTGGTCAGATAAAAAAATCTACAATACAGGTTTAACAAAATACATTCAAGTATTGCAGGTTCCTCTAAATGTATTACTAAATTTTTATCAGTTATTCTAACACAAATTTTGCCAGTCGTCAAAGATGGCTTTCAGACTTTTTCAGATAAAGTCGTTTCTTCATCTGGCATCAACCAAATGTGGATTCTCAAAAATTCTAAAGAACTACTGAAATGTCTTGTTTCTAATACTCTATCTTCGATGAAAAGTGTAAGAAATTAGGATTTTTCAACATTTTACACTACTATCTCTCGTTATATATATATATATAAATACTTAATATACCAACAACAAAATGTTAGAGTTTGTGACAGACAACATTTTTATTGTTTTGAGCAATATAATTTGCCAACAAACAATCGGTATACCAATGGGCACAAACTGTGTAACTGTGAATTAGAGTTTTTACAAAACCTTGTTGAATCAGGAGAAAAGACTGTCGGTGTATCATTCAACTTCACATACAGATATATAGATGACGTTCTATCTATAAATAATCACAAATTTGGAGAATTTGTGAATGTCATCTATCCAAGAGAGCTTTAAATAAAAAAAAAAAAAAAACAAGACGGATTCTCCATGTTCTACTTCATTTTTGGACTTATACCCCAATCATGACCCCAACAAAAGGTTACATTTGAAGCAATACGACAAAAGTGATGACTTCAATTTTTCTTTTGTCAACTTTCCGTTTCTCTGTAGAAATACCCCTGCTTTTCCTGCGTATGGTGTATATATTTAACAGTCATTACATTATTGTGGACCTTGTTCCCACTATGGGGACCTTCTGCAACGAGGCAAACTGCTTATAATTAAATTATTAACGCAAGAATATTGCAATCCTACGCTAATCCAAACTTATACTGGATATATTTGACTGATCATAGTTCCTTTTTCCCTGTATTTTCAAAATTGACTTGCAAGTGAGGGAGTAGCTAGCTAGACAGGAGGTGCTTACCCTTTCGGAGCACCTGGCCTTACTTCTTTGATGGAAGTTCACGTGTATAATCAAATTTCCAGCTTTCAAAGTCCTTATTGTTTCTTGGATTGTGATTTGAACAAGGACTGGTTTGGCTGTGTTTTATTTAAAGGTTATGCCATTTTAATCATATTCAGGAAATTGTCTTGTCGACAAGGACAAAACTAATTAAAAAGTCCTAAGAATTGACATTTATAATATAATTCCGGAATACTGGAATTTTCTAGTATTGTTCATTATTTCAACACAACAGACCATACAAATTAAAAAAAAAAATTAAAAGCAGCAGCCCCGCCTAAAATCTGTTTATTTTTCCTTATTCGTTCTTTTTTAATAATAAACTGTACCGCTTAATGTTTGTTGTGGTAGTTGTATTATTCATATTATTCATCCATCGATTTCATTATTACTATATTTACATTTTTTACAATTCAGTTGAGAATAGAGACGTTTCCGACTAAAAAGATGTTTGAATACACTGAAAATGTAAAGACTTCAAGAGGAAAAGAAACAACCCGGTCATTTTAGTCAAAACAAAGTCGAAAGAAAAATAATTTCCAACAAATACAGAAATAAATATTACGGTTTATTTAAATATTAAATTTTGTAAACTTTTGTAGTTGTGGAAAATGTGTTATTCGTCCTTCTATTTTTTTATTAGGCAAAAAAAACCTTTTAAAGAAAAGATATTTGTAGCAAATCATAGACCGGAATCCAAAAATGTTCTTACTATTTTAACGGTATTTTAAAGGCAAGTGAATTTTTTAGATATATTTTAAAAAAGCCACTTTAGGAAGCGTTGTATTTTTTTGCCAAACAGATATGCATAGAATAGTATCGTTCCTATAAGGATAAAAGCATCGAATCCAATCATAAGGAAAAAAGACAATAAACAGTTTCTAATACGTGTAATAACAATATGGGTAAGCAACGAAATACAATTTAACAAAATAGATAATAAAAATAATGATGAATTTATTTACATTTTATTCAAAAGTGTGTCACTGATGAGAAATCAATTTCCTAAATGTTCACATCTGGCATATCAAAATTTAACTGGTATTTGTATTATATATTAAAAGAGAACGAACTGCTGTTCATTCGCGTTATATTGTCAGATAAGATTTCTTCTTAAAGCACTATAACCAAGCCACTGAACCTTGTTCCAGATCCAATGGAAAGTTATATATTTGATATTTATTTTTCACAAAACATTTTTTTATTACATCCTTTATCATTTGTTTTTTAAAGAAGCTTTTTTTTACTTTCATTTTTTCTTTATGATTATTCTTTAAAAAGAAAAACAAAACAATTTCTTTGAAAAAAAACAAAATATTTAAAGATCCCAAAACACTTTTTGATCATTTGTTTGTATAGAAGCGTGTTCTTACTCTCATTTGTTATGTTTTTTCTTTTAAAAAAATAAACAAAACTTTTCTTTTCAATTTCATATTGTAATATTTTTTTTATTCATCCTTAGTATGGTAACGATAATTCCAAATATGTATATTATGCTTGTATTTAATAATTAAGATTGTTTACAAACAACCAGCTGACAGAGCAGCATAAAAATTTTGTATTATATCGTTTATATATTGTATCATTTATACAACCATATGTTTAATAATTAATATTTTCATTATACTGTTTTTGAGAGGTGCGTCTAAAAAAAGTTGAGACTGTATTCTTCAAGTCATGTTTATTTCACATAATATAAGATAATTGAACCAAAAGATGATGAATGAGAACACTTTAAGGTAAATACATGAGACAGAAATTTGCGAATAATGTTCTCTTTTTAATTAAGTGATACCAATTTTAATAACACAAAGTCATTTAAGGAATACATGGTTAAATTTAAAAGCATGTAGACAGGAAACAATGCCATCAATATTTCAAGTTTTAGTTTTTTTATTGCCATATTTTATATAACTAAATATTTTGAAGTTTGTTAACGATATGTTCCTTATACAAACGTAGAGTTACAATTTGTTCACAGAAAACCCTTTAAATTAGAGAAATGTGAAATGTAAGTTTGTATTTCAGGATTATAAATAAAACTTAGTCCTCAATGGTAAATGCATTTAACATGCTGAGTCATAATAATTAAGGGTAATACTTGTAAAAACTTGTATATAAAGTTCCTCGAACTGAAGCTATGACAAACTTGACTTGTGTAGAGGTTGGGTTGGTTGCTTTACAAAGTAAAACGTTTTTAAGTTAGACTTGATTGAATAAAGATAAATTTAATTGCAAGTTTTACTTTAATTTATAATTATGTAGATTTGTTAATTTATTTAAAACGATATTTTCTTTTTAATTTCGTTATTAGTTGTACATTTTTGTTAGAAACGATAAAGTGTGAAAGTAAAACAAATACCTAGTTTGAAAGTTTGAGTTTTTTTAAGATCTTACTTGTCCAAACGATTTTTTTAGCCAGGTTGTCTTTATAAAGAGATTATATATTCATATTTTAATGTTTATTGCTTTGTTGTTTTTAACGTTACCATTTGATCATCACTGTTTTATTACGTTTAGCATTTTTAAAAATTTTTATTTATATTTTATTTTCTCGAGCATATCTCTTACATACAGACATGCCTCTTTGATGTCTTGACGTCACCATGTTTTTATAAAGAATTAAGTGATCGATATTTTAAATAAAATCTTTGGTAGATAGATCCTGTCATAGGTTTCTCATTGACTTTCAGCATAAGTAATAGTTTTACCACGGAAATGACAAACATCTTTTACGAGAGACACATTATCAGATGATTGTTATGCATAGAAAAACTAAATGCAACTTTAGAGCAGCTCTAAAATTTGACAGGAACAATATAAATTTGTTACATGTTAAAGGGGGATTCATAATGCAGTCTGCAATATAACAATACAGGATTTAATTCACATTTGGTATTTAAAAGGAAGGACAGCGAGAGAAGTAGAATAAATTTATTTTGTATCAAGTTAAAATTAGTAATTTTGCTTAATAGGTCTACAGGCCTTGATAGGGGGTTTGATATATATGCTGCACGTTATATTGCATATTATTTGTATATTATTGCCATAAGGTAATTAATAAGTAATTAATTTGTTTATTTTCTTTATTATTTATTATTTATTATTATATAACCATTCTTGTAAGATTTCTTTGTTGTTAAAGGCTTGATATACACTAGGCTTGACGATAATGATGATCAAGACGTTGAAGATGCTGCTGATGATGATAATATGGGGATGATGATAGTTTTTATGATTGTGTTCGAATGACAGTCTATCAAATAAAACACAACTTTAACCAGTCCATGTCCCGAGAACAAAAAGTAAAATAATTAGTTAAAAATTTCACCAAAAAAGTGAGGGCGTGTGCTATGGAAGGGCAAATACCACATGCCTAGCTAGCTACACCAGTCAAGAACAAAGTTTAATTTTAATTAGTTTGAATACAGTGGCTGTATTAGCCTAGACTTATAATATACTTCCGTCAATTGTAAGAAGTTTGCTTCGTTGTAAAAGTCCCGGTTGTGGAAAAATGCTCTGTCATAATGTATTAACTGTAATACATCATAGGCAGGAATAGCAGGGTATTACTGTAAAGAAACAGAAAGTTGAAATAGAAAAATTGAAACCATCACGTTTTTTCTTATAGATTTAAATGTAATTCGTGGTGTGTCATACTTAAGATTTAAATCTAAATACCAAGCATAATATAAAAATAGATCGTATAGCTTATTACGAGATCACACATGGACATATTGCTTTTAAATATTCTCTAAATTTGGGAATATATATATATATATATATATATATATATATATATATATATATATATATATATATATATATATATATATATATGTGTGTGTGTGTGTGTGTGTGTGTGTGTGTGTGTGTGTGTGTGTGTGTGAAAGACGAGATCACCTATTTTTTCACTGTCAAGTTGCGAATTAAATACAGAAAGAGTCTATGGCTAAAAAGTGAGAGTTTTTAAATTCTTTTTCAGGCAGAGAGAGAGAGAGAGAGAGAGAGAGAGAGAGAGAGAGAGAGAGAGAGAGAGAGAGAGAGAGAGAGGGATAGAGAGTTCAGCGAAAACTGAATATTCTAAAGGGAAAGAAATATCAGGTACTAAATATGTGGAGAGAGGGAGAGAGGGAGAGAGAGAGAGAGAGAGAGAGAGAGAGGGGGGAAAAACTAGAAATTCACAACCAACTTCGGCTGATCCAAGTAAGATAAATTTTGTCAGTTAATGGTTATCTTCTGTGACTGTTTTCTTTTTACTTTTAACTTGTACATGTTTGCATTTTTTGTGTTAGATTTTGAATTTTTCAATTAGGAATTGAAATTATTCGAATTCCGATATCATGTTCAGTTTCATATATGTCAATATCAGAGAACTAATATGTGCCCTCTCTCATGCTTTCTTTGCATCTATGAATAACATTACACCCACCTCCACCCCCAACAAATAGAAATTAAAATTATAAATAAGATATATGACAAGCTTAAAACATTACTTTGCAATTACCTTATTACTTTGGTAAATGTATGTTTTTATATTTAAGTATTAAAATTGTTTCTTAAAATCACTTCCGAAAACACTTATTTTTCCAACACCCATCGTTCAGGGTTAGGTTATCATTTGAAAATTATTTTGACTTCATAGTATTCTCCTGCCTAGATAAGAAACTGCATATCAAAGTCAAAAGTCGCGCATAAAATTCCGTGGGATCTATATTCAAACTAGTACCGTTGTATACAATTCACAAATAATTACTTTATGCTTACTGCCGATCTGATTTAAACGCAGATTCTTTACCTGTCCTGTTCACATTCGTTATCTAATACATTTATGAGTTAAGAAACAAGTATTATTAGGAAAATTAATACGGCTCCTCTTCACAAACTTAATGCAGACATTAGAATTTAGACAGGCGTTATCTACTACTATTAAAGTAGTGAATGATATGTTATTTAGACTTCTTTGCCAACGACAACTTTCGATATTAAAACTGACCCCAAATAATAATAAACAATTGAAGGCCTTAAATTGGATCAATATCAATATGCTCAACTATGTGTGTTAGCTTGCAATAAAACTGTCATAATGACAGAAAACTATCTGTCTGATGCTTATAATAAAGCAAACTTACAAGTCCTTGTCAAAACCACAATCCAAAACACAAAGAAAAACTTTGAAAGATAGCCAAACCAGCTACACACGCAAACTTCCACAAGAAAGTGAGACCAGGGCGCTTCGGCAGAGTATGCGCCCTCAGCCCAGCCAGCCACAACCGCCACGCGCAAATCAACCTTGAGAACGAAAGGAACACAGAAACTCGGGAAGTCAAACATATCCAGTATAAGTTTGGATACAGCGACCACACACCTATCAACAATACTGTGATAACAGCCATAAAATTGTCAAAGGGTCCTGATCAACCAAGGCCGGAACACCCCCGTGTCAACCTAATAGCAAGCAGCCTGCTTCGCCTCAGAAAGTCCGCACAGTGGGAACAAACTCCACCACAAAGCACTAACCGCGAAACAAATACACAACACCCTAATTTTATATAATAACAAATAATACTGATCTAATTGATATTTTAATTTTTCAACTTTAAAAACTTCGCTTGGTCAAACGTAACCAATTAACTAACGCAAATTTGTTTTGTTTTCAAATTGACCCGGAAATGGCGTTTTTGTTATTGAAATAATATAACAAAATTCCATTTCCTTCCGGTTATTTCTCTTTTCTTCCGTAAAAATTCAATGGTATTTTCACTTGACTGCGTATGAAAAAAGAATTTTATCTTTCATGTCAAAGAAAAAGCTGCGTAGATGCTCATGCGACTTTAAACAATAAATTACTTTAGATGAAATAAATCTAAATGATAAAGAAAGTTAAAATCACAAATTTTCAGTTTGAATTCAGGAAGTAATTTAAGAATTTCCTATAAAAATTAAACCACCACACATATTAATATTTGTTGTGCAAAGCTGTGGCAAAATACTGACTCTAAGTACCATTTTAAAACAATTAAGTTGTGGTATAAATTTTAAAAAAGACTTGCAGCTATTCAAACTAGCATAAGTACGGTCAATATAAAGATTAAAACGCCATGATGTAAATATGAATTAAGGTTTTAATTATTTTTAAATAAAATAAGTATTCAGGTTATACAAGTATAAAATGTCTATTTATGTCATTTATTTCCTAATTCAAAATATAACAAAACTTAAAAAACCTTTGACATTGAGTAATATGGAAAATATCAAAACTGAATGTAATTGTACATAGAACCAATCAAAAATTCAAGAAAGTTAAAACAAAATATGAAATTACTATAACATTTCAATAAGTAGGCATTTATTATAATAATCTATGATGAAAAGAACAAACACAACTTTGAGGTGAATATATAATACAAATACCAGTTGAATTTTGATGTGCCAGATGTTCACATTTCGGAAATTCCTTCCTCATCAGTGACAATTGATTCTAAAAAACACAATCTTTGGTTAAAATATTTCAACCATAGATAAGCTTTTTCTAAAGCACGTAAAGATATTTTATTTTTCTATTTACTCCTTATCTAAGGCCAGCATAAACGTTTTATTTTTCATTTTACTCCTATGGTTTACTACCTTTAGTTTCAATACTTAGTTTGTAGATTAAATTCTCAGCTGATATGAAAGTCAAACACCATTAAATACTTAAAATTGCGCATAATTTATTAAAGAAGTTGGCTCTGATATTTAAATATTTTTGACTTTTCTATATTTTACAAAACAAACCTATTTGAATATTTTTTTGGCCTTTAGAAATGCAGAACAATTCCTAAAATTTTTTACCAATGGTCTTTATATAAAATAGTGCGTTTTGCTGATATATACGTCCTTAAAGGTTAAATAATATATATTGATATAGAATATACGAGTAACTGAGATTTCCCAGCATGTCTGCTGTAGCATGTATACCAGTAATGAAGGCAGCTACATAGTAAAAGTAACGGATAAGTAGTTGTTGATAGAAAAGCAGTAAATGTTTATTTTGTGGTCATAAGTGGTTTACAAAGAAGTTTTTATCATGAATTAAAAGTAGGTAACGACATCTAGTGCCAATTGGAACTAATCTTTCAACGACCAGAGATAAAAAACAAAAACAATGTACTATATAAATAAGGAACGATTTTGATTATGTAATATAGTAGATGTTTTCTTTCATGAAAAATAACGTAAAAATGTCGCAGTTATCCTCTACAAATTTAGATCTTACAAAATATGCAGTGTTTATTACAGATAAAAACCTTCTAATATCAGTTTCAACATATTTTTGCATCGAGAAATCTTCTCATTGACAGCTTCGTTAGAACGAAAACGCTTAATCCGCTATGATTTGTTTGCAAGATAAAACATTATTTTACTGTCGTAAAAAATACTTATATCTAGAACAATAACAAACCAAACAACAAACAAAGACAAAATGTATAGCAATGGGTTCAAATCGCCTATTTATTAATACCAAACATTTATAATTCAAACTATATTTCATTGGCCTATCTAATTTAATCATTATACGTGTATCAAAACACCTAAAAACGGAAACTTCATTATAGTGCTTTGAATGCATAAACTGCAGTGCTAGTTATTATCACTATAATTAATATTTTTGATAGTGATTGGACATGAATTTTTAATAATTTACGAAGTGTTAAAGCGTTGAACTTTTTTGTTTTGTTTGTTTTCAATTGAAATCCCTGTCCAAAAATATGCGCGGTATGGAACCAACCTATTGGAATTAACCCGTACATGTCACTTCGTTTACTGCCACCATAAAAACTGGTAATATGACAATGGCAACGTTAAATACTCATTAAAACGTCTCTTAACAACACAACCACTTTCTTTTCTCAATTAATACATAAAAACCTTGTTGAAGTGACCCTAAATACTTTTTACCATATAATAAAAATAAGTTTAAAATTCGTTATATGTATCTCAGTTAGAAGGCCTCGTATATTATTGCCTTAGTGATCTCTCTATATACCTCTCTATATCTAATCCTCCTCTTTTATGGCTATGATACAGTTAAACATTGTTTTATTCTGCTCTTCTCTTCATCAAATCTTTGTAATAATGACCCAAATATGAAAGTCAAAAACGATGACGGTCACAAAAAATGAATTCAAATGCCAATTCGCTGAACCAAACGTTTAATCTCGTTACAACTTTACCCGGAGACTTAAACATTCTCTTGTGATTCTTTGCATGGTCTTGATATTTTAGAGCCAGCTTATTATTCCTCAAGATCTCAAAACAACTCTTAAACCCAAAGAAAAATAAATTCAACACAAATATATCAGCCCATGCCCTATTCATTGTAGCCATTAATTACCATTGCTTAAACGCTTTCTTGTTTAGCCCTACAATTTAACGTCTCTTATAATAAACCTTAATAACTTGTTCATCGTTGTGACCGCAAAGAGTTCATATTGTTTTCTTCCCTCTAATATTTTTGCAAATATGTATCTTTTTTATTTCTGTAATTCTTGTCACGCTCCGTTATATGCCATAATTTGACTTATCAATATAGAAGACAAATTGGTATATTTTAAGGTCAGAGATCGAAACATAACCAAAGCAAAAGACAATTACAGTAATAGGTTGAAGATGTACTGTATCTAATAAATATATGTCTTTCTGTTCTCTATTCTTGTTTTATTACTTTTATCATAAGGTTGTAAAATTTCGTATTCCTGCTTGCAAACGCTTGTTCAAATTTCGTTGATCGATAAAATAATTTCTTTCTTTTGGTTTGTTCCCTCATGCAAAACATTCCTTCGATGGATTTTGATTCACATATTTTAACCCTAACCCTTCATGATTTTTCAACTGTTTTGCGTAAGTGTTTTTAATCTATCGAACTTTTCGACTTTTAGTGACACTGATGGGGAATAATTTCCCGAAATGTGCACTTCTGGCACATCAAAATTTAGCAGGTATTTGTTATATATATAGATATCAAAATGTATATCTAGCTATAATACTAAAAAGGGTGCATGAAAAACATGACATAAGGTTTAAATCTTACAATGGAACAAACTATTTCCAGTTCGATATTAAATCAAGCTATAATACTAAAAAGGATGCCAAAAGGTTTAAATTTTACGATAGAACAAACTTTTTACAGTACCATATTTAATCAGTACAATTTTTGATTTTCTTTTTTTTTTATCAAAAACATTAAATCAAAATTAAATAAAGATACATATTAATGAGTCAAAAGCGTTTTATTTATAACTGCAACATAAGTGTTTTTATAAAAATTGTTAAGCATTCACAGCAAAATCGACACATTATGAGCATGAATCAACGAACCATAGTATACATTATAAGTATGTATAAGTATGTATAAATATACCTCAGACTTTGTACCGCTGATGTAGATAAATGAAGTAGATAAATATATGTACTTCCTGTATTTTTACTTATAATACTTAAATAATACTAAATATTATATTAACCTGAGTGTCTGTATCTCTTGAATTTCGGTAAAAGTTAATGTTTTTCACGCCCCCATAAATATTTGAGCCATCGATTTTAGTGTGGAATTTGACACGTTAGTTGACTTTGTTGACGACATACATAGGTCCTCGTTGTCAGTTTCTGTTGCACCACCGCAAAGAAACTTTGAAACACGACACTGTTGTTCATTAGAAATCGATCTGTAGTTGTTGAGTGACTGGGCATTTTTTGGCCTGTCCAGAAAACTGCCTGCTTACCAGAAACATTATTGTTTATTAATGTCTGACACAGGTGTTTTCGAGCACTAGTGTTTGTTAGACGTTTATCCATATTTACACCTGATGATGTTGTCATAATTTTGAGCAGTGTGCTCAATTTGTTTTTTTCTTATTGGACCTGATAAAAACCACTGTACTTCCTGTATTTTTACTTATAATTCTTAAATAAAACTTAATATTATATTATCCTGAGGGTCTGTGTCTTTTGTTGTAAAGCATTAGAGATAAATTTTTAAGTTTATCGCATAATGAGTCTCACATGATGTTATTTAAATATTTGGTTCTTTCTTCTATGTCTCTCAATATGAGTTATTAAAATAATAACAAAAAATCATTGCCGATTTTATCACTGAACTATGGATCCTTGATGTAATAAAAAGATATAACTATATAATTATTATTATTGAAATTGCAAAAGAGTACGTTTTATTTATATGTTGCTCGTTTAGAAATATTCTTTGCTAGATAAAAACTATGCAAAATACAATGCATGTAAATATCAAATCAATAGTCTAGGCTCTACCACATGTAATCAAAATCAATAACCATTTCTTCCTTGTCGCGTGTATTATGACATATAAAAAAACAAAAATAAAAAAAATAATCATTTTGCATAAAAGAATATATATATATATATATATATATATATATATATATATATATATATATATATATATATATATAGAGAGAGAGAGAGAGAGAGAGAGAGAGAGAGAGAGAGAGAGCTAAATATAGCGTTTAATATGCTGTGATCAAGAACTTCTGTTTTTAGCTTAAAACTTTTATCCAACCTACAAAACTGCTCTGTCCAAATTGACATGTAAAGTGAAAACGTACCTAACTACTTAATTTGTTTTCGTGTCACTTGTGATGCATGATTAAATGTATCATATTTGTTATTGTAGACAATAGTATCTTACAAATGAGGTATTTTACTAGATTCTAAGAGTTACAACATAACAACGACTGGAAAGAGATAATCAAATATATTACTTAACAATTTTATATTAATTAAACAGTAATTTCTTTAATACCCTTCCCATTTCGTTTATTAAATCCACATCATAATTATCATCAACATAGTCACAATTACCATTATGATCATCATCCAAGTCAATGTTTATTTACACTTTCACAATTAATTACAAAAAATGTTTTATTAACTAAAAACTAAATAAGAAAAATATAATCTTAATTTAAAGGCAATTATTATACTGAAACATATTTCCTTGTCTACAGAGACACAAAAACATTAAATACTCTTTTTATACAAACATAACGCAATACTGCAATAACTATCGGTCCTTTTTATTACCAAATGCCAATTAAGTCTTCTTTGTTATATTCTTGACTACATTTTAAAAACAACATCATTATCTTTTTCGATATATGTTATACAAAGCTAAAAGTAAAATTAAAGAAATTAAAAAAATATATAACTTAATTTAACAAAAAAATATTCTATTGTAACATTTAAAATTAAATAAGTTATATACATCAAATTCTGCTGTATTTATATGATCTCTTTATCAAGACCACATGGTTATCAAATCATTAAGACTATATTATGCCATCAAAAACTTTATAGTACAAACATAATGTTTACAGTCAAACCTGCTATTTCTCATAAAAAGTACTTGTCAATTAAGAAGACAATTTTGCTATAATTAAGACTGACGTTTTGACATCATCTTCTTGATCATTGCCATCATCATCATGATCATCATCGATATATATTTAAAAATACTTTTAAATGCTATTATATGTAACAAAGATATACAACAAAAAAAATTATAAAGAAAATATCAAACTTGTTTAACATGAATTAACAAATCTACATATTTACATAATTATTATTTACAGTTTAAACTGATATTTAAAGTATCTCTACGGAAGGACGACCTGTCAATTGCTTTTTTTTTTTTTTTTTTTTTTGAAACAAAAAATTTTTAACATATATGATTTAAGATAAATATATAAAGACGAAGTCAAAAATGAATTTCCTATCCAAGGCTTTTACGTGTACTGTGAAAAATCAATATAATTTTTTACATTTAGCTGTACAGATTTTTAAAAAATCAAGTTTAGATGGAAAATTTAAATGTTTTGGTATCAGCTTTTGTCACAGATACGTTGTTTATAAAAAATTAAATTTTCTTGATGAATTATTGTTATTTTGGGTATCACAAATAATGTAAATATACATTTTCAGAAATAAAGCTACCATAGCAAAAATGTTAGAAAACAAAAAGTATTACAATTTGTTAAAAGAAAAAATTCAAAAGCCAATGCAGGTACTCTACAAACAAATGATAAAGAGTAATTTAAATTAAGGTTTAACTACAACAATGTGTCCACTAATAATGCAATCATCAACTTTGAATAGGAACTAAAGCAAGTTTATATACAAATTTTCTACCAGAAATATTCTATGAAAGGATAAATTATTTTCCTGATCTATTAAATTCTACCAAATGCTAAAACTATAATCCAAAATATCAATTTCCTTATATGTTTGAATTGAGTCTTCTTTGGACTGGGTTATTTCTTCTCGTCTTGAAGTCTTACCAAGTTCAATATATTCAAACATCTGTTGTGTCGTAAACGTTTCGATTCTGGACTGAAGTACAAAAGAAAAAATTTAATAGTGACTGTAGTATAAAAGAAAACATATACAATGTATAACAAGATACCCTTTTCTATTTAGATATGCCATAATTATGTGCATTAAGGGTCGAAAATTTGTACAGACAAGAACGACAACCAAACAATTGAAAACTAACAAATACTAAGTTCCAAACTAAACGAATCAAAATACAGCTAAGGAAACGAACTAAAAATAAGTTTTAAAAAATCAAGAAATCAAGAATTACATGTAATTGTACGACCGAAGGCATGTTACTTATAAAAAAAATTAAATCAATCTAATTTTTTATAATGTAGTCGGGATTAATGATTTTAAAATTAATGACATTGTACACCCAATGGAAAAATGAAAAGCCTTCCCACATATATGTGGTAATAAAAGGTAATATGATTTATGGACGTATGAAAAGGAATATTTAAAATTCTAGATATTTGATTCATAAAATGATGTTTGGCCTTTTTTTAAACTAACCCATTCTTTAACCACACCAATTTTGCTGACGGGATTTTATCCATAGAAACATTTGTTCATTTGTTATTATCACATTTGTAGCAAGAACAATGCCAGAAATTAAAAATTATCACTTTTTGGTACCAATTTATTCTTGAAACAAGTTTTGCCTAATATATCAACAAACGGAAGATGGTAGACGATATCGTCTCAAACGACGCGCTAGTTTGTTCTACTGTTTCAGATTTTTATTTTTAGTACCTGCTGAAATGTTAGCCTGAAATGTTAGCCGAAAAGACATTCAGTATCATAAAAAAATATTCGGACCTATTCTAAATGAGTTATGGTAGATTATTTTTTTTTTAGATTATTTAAAAAAATCAGAATATACCAATCAGAGTCATGTAACCATAATTTTCTTGTTTAGGATCTGCCTGCTTCAATTTTTTTGTCTGATTTTCTCCTAAGTCTGTAAAAATGATAAAAAGAAAAAAAACACACACACAGATATATATATATATATATATATATATATATATAATTATTCAAAATAAGAATGTTGTGTAATGTTGTGTAGACATTATTGATAATAGGAAGTATTAGTTTTTAGAAAAAAGAAAAAGAAAAGAAAAGTATTTATGTTGTCTTATTTTAATTTTTTTTGTGAATAATTGACATTTTGTATAAAATTTTGTTTTTATGGAAATATAATCATCATATAAGCTATCATAAAAATAATATGAAAATGTATTAACAATTTTACAATAGCCAGAAATAAAAGAGCATCTAATAATGTTCCTGATACTCCATGCACACACACACACACACACACACACACACACACACACGGGTATGATATATATACCTGTTGCAGCAAGATATCCATCTTCATCCATCATCGTGTCACATCCTGTTTCTTGACAATCTCTGTATCATAATAATAATAATAGTAATAATAATAATCATCATCATCATCATTCCTATTACTATTATTATTATGTGTAGCAGTAGAATTTCCATTGCATTTTTTTTTAATTAAGGGAAACAATCTTAGACAAGATTGCACGCCATCAAAAATATCAACATAATGATAATAGTCGGATATCAATAAAACAAAATGACAATTTTGTATTGATTTAGGAAGAAATGTTACTTCTGATGAATTGAATGAATGGTGTTTTACAGAGATAAGCTATACAAGTATTTTATAAAATATAACATTTGATTTTAAAAAAAGTTTTTCTTTATGTATGACCGACAAATAAGTTTATCAAAATGTTTTTTTTTTTCAAAACCAAGATTTAGAGACATAAGTCATTCAAAAATTAAAATAATGATGTAATCATAATTACCAGTCTTGCCTTTTCGGAATTCTTGCATCAGAAGCTGAAAGCAAAAAAATGTATTATTTTATTATTAAACTTTTAATTCTTTGTAAAAAATGTAAAAAGCTATCATCTGCTTTAGAAATAATTTTTAAAATATTAAAAAAAATTCCATTCATTCTCTTCTTAAAATCATCAGACAACATAAGGCCGGTAACAAACCTCAAACAAACGAACAAAAAGTTCCAAAATTTTATAAACCCCTAATTTATATATAAAATCATTGGTTTATTTATTATATTTATTATATCGGTCACAGAAAAAGTCTTCCGTTTAAAGAGTGGTACCAGTCTATAATGAATGTTTGCAAGGTTAAATACATTTTTCAATAAATAAGTAAACGAATTAACATATTTGAATGAATTTTAAAGTTGTAAAAGCTCTATGGAACTATAAATTATCATGAAACAATTCTTTTAAAATAGGAGTCTTTGTGATGTTATTAAGAACGCTATTATTATCAATCATGAAATAAAAATGAAGAAGTTTGTCATGCACGTAAAATTCACAAAATTTAAAAAGTGATTTATTTCCAGAAACCATTTAAAACCAGCGAACCATAATTGACTGAACATCATCATTAAAAAAATCAACATTTTCAACTTTTTATTTTTAAGATTAAATTCTAAGCAGTCTTAGAAATGCATTGCCTTTTTCTGCATTTATATGATAAAAGGAATAACAAGCGTATAACTCACATTTAAGATATTTAAAGATTGTCATAGAATATCTAGCAGTTTAATAGCACAATGCTGTAACCTGCACTGGATATTGTGAACTATAAAATTGTCTGTTAGCAAATAGATGACAATAAGGCTAAACAAAATGTTAATGGGCTCTAACACAGCTGACAAATAAATAACTTTTTCTGACAATTTGAACAAAAACTGACAATAAAAGATAAACCAGGACAAATTTGACAAGCATTACTGTAACAAATTTGATTCAATTGAGCTGAGGGTTTGTTACTGGACAACATGCTTTTGCAGATTTGATCGGTTGAATAATCTGAATTCAAAATATTAATATAATCTGCCGTGTCAAATCCAGTGTTATCATGTTATTATATTTCACCCGATTATTTTATGTTATTTTGCGGTCCATCTAAGGTCAGCCGGTAACCATATTATACTATTAGGTAAGAAACTATTTTCGTTAAAACCAAATTATAAACTCCACAAGATTGAAATATAATCATTTCTAAGTCAATATATTAATTTTTAAAAAAAATCAAGGGTTTTTTTATTCATGTTGCTTTTAAGGAAAACAATTATCAAAAAGCGTTCTGTTTGAGACCGGTAAAGGAATTATTGCCATAAATAATTAATATTTTAATCAGTTCCACAGGGGATCTATAATTCGGTTGATTTCAAATATATTAACATTATTTTATGATATATATAAAAAACTTACTTTCCTTTCTACACGGTTCCGTAATTTCACTATACATCCTATCCTCTGCATTTTGAACATTATCTACATCTAAAATATACATTAGAAAGACTTGAAGAAAGAAGATAAATAAACGTAAAACAATATATATCTAAACTAAAAACCGTTGAATTACCAATTACTAAAACTCAAAACTTAAATAACGGGTTAAGATTTAATAAAACTATACTAAACTTAAACAAATTGATAAAAACAAATAAACCTTCTTTAATATCTCTGTATAAATATATATTACACCACGATGTAAGGGACATAGACACCCTGTAAATCACCTATTTTGCACTTAAAAACAAGAACACTTAAAAATAAATAAACACTTTGTAATAAGAAGACAAGGTGCGAATCAATAACTAAAACTTTTAATGCAAATTGTACGTTCATAATGCTATGAAAACTAAACGTAGTAAATATAAAAATTAATTTCGCTTTGTCATTTTAAAATCTCTTTGTACGAATAATATAATTTACATAACTCACCCTGTGTCTTTTGTTCTTTTGTGTTTTTCTTTATAACTCTATCAGTCTTTACTCTGCTTGATGCTGCTAACATTTTGGTATTAAAAATAAATGTAATTTATAAGTTTTATTGCAATTTGAATAACTTATTACGTTTGAGTTTGAAAAAGATAACGGATAACTGATGTAATTTTGAAGGCCTAGCCTATCAAGGTCATAAGAAAGCTTTACAACCGCCATTACAATATTGTTAATAAATATGGTGTCACAGTGTCCAAGTAAATACTAGATCTGTTTAAGAACCATCGTTCCTTACATTTGAAATTTAATTTTACACGAGGCGATATCATCTAGCTACGTATGAGGCGCTAACCATTCCGTCATATACGGTATGACGTTAAGCGTGTAATTTAAGACTTTCCAATTTCATACTTTCCATGTAAGTAAAAGACTAAAATGGCTGATACGATGACAGTGAACCTTACAACCAATAAACAAATCGATAAACAAATAAGCAATCATCACTGCAAAAACTATCTCAACGCCATTAAAACTTAATTTAATTTGTATTAAAATGTTTTAGATGATGAGAAAGGCATAACGTAGAAATCAATAGTAGATAAAAGAAGGAGATAAAATTGCTTTGAATATATCCACACAAATACCTACTGTGTGTTGTCTTTTGTTTTGTATTTTCTCTTGAAACCGTATCAGTGTCAAATCTGCTTGTCGATGCTATGTTATAGAAAAGTTAGAATTTTTAAATGATAGTAGAAACTTTAAATAAAATACAAGAGCCTTTTAATAAAAAAGTTTAGGGATGGATATATACAAATATTCAATACACACACACACACACACACACACTCTCTCTCTCTCTCTCTCTCTCTCTCTCTCTCTCTCTCTCTCTCTCTTAAAATAAAAACAATTTTTTTGTAAACATAACAATTACTTAACAAAATAAACTCTGTAAGCAATGAGCCAAAGAGCTCACAAGTATCCTTCTTTAAAAAAACTAAATAAAAATGGTAAAACTAGGAAACGTTGGCATCCTATTAAATTTCATTCGAACAGACACTTTAAAGTATTCGTAATATTAATATATAACTTATCAATCGACAAAATATCTTTACGTGGTGAAATGGCGTGGAAATATTAACGTAGATCGACAAGAAATTAGGTCAAATATACCTTTCACAGATCTTTTACGGCGCATTAAAGGGAGAACCTCAGCCACAATCAAAGCAACAACAACAACAACAAGGACAACAATAATAACATACAAATGTGTTGATGACACCGGCTCCGTTGTTGGATTAGCTAAAAAAGATGTTGTGAATTAATAATCACTGTAGAATTCACTCATTGTTAATAAGACAGTACAATTTCAGAACATTTCCCAATCGAATCTATCATTTCAGTCTCGCTGACTTGCACAATATATATTAGGAAGCCGTTTTCATATATATACTTCCTTGATAGAAGTTCTTGTGTATAACATATTTGCCAGTTTGCAAAGTTTTTACTTTGTTTTGTTTTTGGGATTGTGATATGGGCATATATATATATCTGTGTGTGTGTGTGTCTGTGTGTGTGTGTGTGTGTGTGTGTTTGTGTGTGTGTGTGTGTGTGTTGCAGATAAGAACTACTTTCACTTACTCAGAGGGTCAGTAATTACATGTAATATAAAACTAACTATCAATTTACAAATCATCTTGGGGTATAAACCGTATAACCCTTATTAATGGAATCAATTAAAAGTCATTTATTGCGGCATGATATAAATTTATTACATCTTGAGTTATATATTATATTTGATTTAAAACATTTACAGTTCCATTTTGATCATACAAGTGCATTCCTTAAACTCTTGTCATGTATCCACTGAATCTAACCTAGCTGCCTCCCTAATACTTAATTCACTATCAAATATCAATACATATGTTCTCTAAATAATGAATTACAAGTTGTGAGAGCTGTTTGCGCGTGTTATATGTGCATGTTTTGTACCAAGTCTGAAGGTATCACAGTTCTTATCATATTTTATCACACAACACAATATCGTCTGGGATCACCACACCTGGAACAACCACAGTTACGTTGACTTTCACTTGGATAGGCCTAAAATTCTGATTGCTCCTTGGAAGTATTCTGCTTTTTTTACATAAATTTTAACCATTTGCATGACATTTTTATGAATTAATTCTAAACTAGTACATGCACATCTAATAAGTTGTTACCAAAGGTGTTAGTTTGAAAACGTGGCTACACCTTTCACCTTTTGTTTGAAATCTAAAGGAGGATAAACATTGTATTTGGCACTTTTTGAATTGTCCTGATTATTATCAGTCTGCTTATAAGTCTATTTATATTCTCCTTTGGAAGAATAAGCCTATTACATTTGTCATTAACCCATCTTTACATTTCTATTTTGAATTTTTTATTTAAACCAGCCAACATGAACTAATATTCAAAACTGACTGTAGCTTTTGATTTTAAACGTTTGCATTTTTTATTCTTTTTCATTTTGCCCTGTTTTTAAACCAAGTTGTTTTATTTTTATAAAATTCTGGTTGAGGCAACATCATTACATTGATACGGTAACGTTTAGACGTGCTTTTTGTAATTATTTTTTTCTTATATTAAAACCAAAGTTTTGAAATTTAAATCTTGCATTAGCCTTTAATCAAGAAAGATTTTTAATTCAACCTTTTTCTTTTCAAAGTTCAAACAAACTGCATTTTTCATTGGATCACTAACTCTTTATTATCAAAAAAAATCTTAAAATAGGAAAATGTCATGATAACATTTATCCTTTTAAACAAGTACCATTTTTGTTTCATTTAATGTTTATGCTTTTTTACGAAAACATTTTTTTTACTATTAGGTCATTTGTTAATGCGTAATTAACAAAAACGATCCTAAAAAATAAGGCTCCCTATTTTAAGCCGTTTAATATAAATTCATTTTCAACATATAATTGTAAATTGTTTAAGAATAATAATGTTAGTTTGACGATTTTACCATTCTACATAAAGTCAATGTTAATGTGGAAGTCTAAAACGATGGTTTACAACATTTAGCCGTTAAATATTTATTTCCAATCTTATTGTATTGCATTTGGTTTTGTATATTTTCCAGTCGATAATTATCTTCATCTCCTTATAACATAACATCTAAGCAGTTATTAAAAAATAGCAGACCCATCTAGGGTTAACACTTTTTTCAGCAATAATGAAAAAATATCAATTAGATTTATTAATAACAAATTTGTTTACGTTTTATTATTTTATATTGCAAAAGATAAACTTGTTTATTGATTTGTATTTTCCCTGTTGTCGTGTTTACGTTAAAACGTAATCAAAATATATATTAGGTCGTCTTTTAAAAATATGTGTAAAATTGAAATAAATCTAAATAAAAATATATTCGTACAAATATTATATATCTAATTCTTAAAGTATTTATTTCAGTAATGGCTAGATATTCTCTCCCCGACATCTTTAATATTTAGTAGTTAACCGGTCTTCCCTGAATTAAAATGCGTTTTGTGTGTATAGGTAAGTAAAAGAGATGCTTACCTTTAGTTCTTATTTCAATAACTTGCACTTTACTTCTACCTAAGCTATTTTTAGAATAAAGTTTAAATATATAAACAACATTAGCCTTAAGTTCCTTCACAAAAACATGTATTTGATTTCCTCGACCACTATCTTATATATTAATATTTTGGAACTAGAGTTGTTTTCTTTCTCTCTGTACTCAAGATAAAATGTTTGTTCTTTTCCACCATCATATTCAGATATCCAAGTTAAACTTATCATTCCATGTAATATATCGTCTACTGTAAAACTGGTTGGTGCTTTTGGAAAGTCTACAAAAATATTTTAAAATTGAAAGGCAGCCTTGTAAAGGTTTCGTGATATGCAACGACTACTGTGTGTTATGTGCTTAAAATATCATTATCATCCAGTTTTAAATACAAAATAAAAAAGAGTTTATTACCGGTGCTAACTTTAAAAAGTATTCAAATTTATGTTCAATCTGTCACTTTTGCCCTGTGAATATGAAAAAAGGAAGCTATCAATGGTCTAAATATAAATTATAAAGGGTTTTTTTCTGATACAACAAACCGATGAACAATCAAATAATAAACATATGGCCCCTGTTTACGGATTTGTTTGTGGAAAACATTAATAAATTAATCACAATACAGAAAACACTTGATTCGTTGCCACAATTGTTCAGTGAAATAGATATAATATTTTTTAATTTTTAAGTGTGTTTTGTAGGTTTGTCTATTTTATTCGATAATACCAGTGGGTCTTTAAAATTGTTTAACAAAACATTATGAAAATTCTTTATCAACTAATTGATTTATTACCTTCCTTCTGTATTTGGAGACATACTCGTGAAGACCCTTTATCATTAGTCAGTTCCAAACAGTAACCTCCAAAGTCGGTAGCACGTCGCATATTAACTAAACCTTCGTATTTGAAGGAATAAGAATTTATTACAGAGGTAGGTCTTTCTATTATTGTTCCAGTTGTATTAGAAGTCCACCTGTGTTGCGGTCTTGGATAAGCAAATATAGAAAGGCTTACATTCACAGTAGAGTTCAATCTTGAGCCGTATCTATTGCTTACGGATGAGTGCGTGCTTTGTTTTGGCTTACCTGAAAATTGAATAAAAATAAATGATAGGTACAATTTATAATTACAATTAAAAAAAATCATTGCGTATATTCTCTAAATTTCTTTCAAGTTTGTTTAACCTGACAAACGCAAAATGATGATTAAAAGCAATGAGGGCATCATTCTAGTGTTTAGTGATTAAAAACAAGGTTCATATCTAATTTACAATTGCTTTTTTTAAAACAAAATCTTAGTTTAACTACGATTTGTCTATCTCCCATTAAACATGTCTTAACAGAGCCCTTAAAGCATATTTCAAACATTTTATTGAAAGATATATACATTAACTTTTTTCTATAAACCTGCATTCTAAATTTGGATAGGACTGGTCGATCATCACGCCTGGAAACAAAATGATGTTTTCAAATTTGGACCAATGAACTGTTCAGCAGAAGTTATCATCATTAAATGAACTTCTGGATTATTATTATGACACTCACACAACATTTAAGAATATATGACAAACGTAATAGCTTCATAGTAGTCAATTGTCCATTTCTATAAAGCAATATATTTGTTTCTCTTGCTTATAGTGTTTTTGTACCAAAGTTTTTGCTGTATTGTGGAACTTGTTTTCACTACGAAACCTTCTACAAAGACGCAAACTGCTACAAATAAATTATTGACTCGAAGGTCCTATATGCCATGGTCCATCAAGGCACTACAAGTGTTTAAAGCGCAAACACAATATTATACATAAGTTTGCTGCCGAAATATTTAATCTCCAATACTTTCGTTTTTCATTTTACGACTGTCGAGGGTAAAGGTTGCTAAAAAAGGAAAAACATTTTTTTTTCGGAACACTCGATATGACTTCACTGTTTCAAGTTTCATTATAAAACCCGTTTCGTCTGTTTTAAATGTTTTACTTTTCCTTTAGGGTTGCGAATTTAACAAGGACCTATAGTTTTGTGTGAGACATGTATCCCATTTGAGAGAGAGAGAGAGAGAGAGAGAGAGAGAGAGAGAGAGAGAGAGAGAGAGAGAGAGAGAGAGATCAACGTACAGTGTACACGTAAGCTAACGTTTCTCTGAACCGCAGACATTATTCTATTGTCTGCCACACAGGAGTATATTCCAGAGGTCTCACAAGAAATTGATTGTCCAAGATTGTAAATAAGAGACTCTCCTGAAGAATTATGTTTTAAAACTTCACCATCGCGTTTCCATGATATGCTTGCTTTTGGATTCGCTTCAATGTTACACTGAAGGTTAATGTCATCATTTTCAGAAACAGTAAGTACTTGTTCGTTATTGATAACCAATTTCGCACCACCATTAAAGAAATATGTTATATTCTTTATCTCTGGCTGAACTGAAACAATAAATAATAATAATAATTTCTTTCAATTCAACAATTAACTTACAAATTTATTTATATGTTGATATTGTGTTTATACAAGATATTTTCGAAATCAATCTCAATATTTAGACTAAGGGACTTTTTCTTATTTTGAGGCGTTTTAATTTTAATTTTTTAAGTATCTTCAATATAAAATAGATAGATATTTTATCTTTGCCTCAACTGAAAAAATCGAAATGTGATATATGTATATCTATCAATGTACACTACAAATAAATGGATTTTAGGTACAGTTTATTATTTTTTATAGCTGGTCACTGAAAAACAATAACTACTAAATTAAACAAAGAGTACAAACTCAAGCAAGTGTTCATGCAATTCCGATTCTAAGAGAAAGGTGTTTCCTTCAGTCATTTATGAAACCCGTTTTAGATCTTCTGTGTGGTGTGTGACAAAATAAATAATGTTTGCACCGGTATAGACTCAACGTCCTTAATTATTTTTATGCTAAGTAAGTTAAAATAAGGGTAAAAGTTAATCGTCATATCTAAAACATACAGCTTATATATAATGCTTCAATTTGTTCAGTCGAAAATAAGGAAACGTTCTTAAGCTGAATTTAGAAAACAAAAATGTAAAGAAAAAAGAAAAATGAAAAAACATTCAAACAATTATGTTCTTTATTTTAACACTGTTACAGTTTTATTCTGGAGATTAGGTTTACTTTTTTGCTCAGTCTTTTGATAGTAGTAGCTTCTGAAGTTTAAACGTATGAACTAATCATTTATGAAGTCTAAAGAAATGTCTTGCATAAACACAATGTTATTGCTGTTTTATCTAATAATCTTTCCTAGTAAATGAGAATGTTTTAAAATAAGCAAAATAAAAAACAGGTTTATATTACTTACCTAACCAAGAGGCCCATGGGCATTAACGCACACCCGAGGATATGTGCAACTGTCTTTTTGCATTGTGCAATAGACAATATATTAAATACAGAAACTTTCTATTTATTCCCAAAAATAGAACTACATCAATACTTAACAAGAAATATCTTGTCACTAGTACTCATGATGAAAAGGCATCTTTAATGATCCTTAAAGCCTCCTTAAAGCTGCCTTAAATGTCTCTTTAAGGACCTTTAATGAGGGCTTTAAGGATCCTTAAATATGCCGTTAAAGATCGTTAATGGTATTAAATTTTTAAGGAAGTTTAAGGGAGCTTCAGGGATCTTTAAGGGAAAAATTATATTTTTCCTTTCTTTAAAAAAAGCATTAAAACATTATTTTTATCATTATCTTTTTTTTAAATTTTAATCTAAAAAAAACTATTGCATTGATTTATTTTGAAATGAATAAAGTGATAATAAATTAATTTTCTTTTAATTTGCTTTTAATATCAAGTTTATTATTTTATTTATTTAATTTTATTTTTTTTTTATTTATTACATTTTTAGGTTTAATTGGATGCTGATTAATTAAATAGATATTACAAGAAATTTTATTATTAAAATTTTCATTAGTTACCTGCTCTAACTGGGAATCGAACCAAGGTCCATCAAGTTAGGAGTCCATTACCTTACGTATGTAGTAATGGAAGAGATCTTACTGATGTTGAAAATAATAAAATATGACCTTGACAATATACAAGTAAGATCACGTGACTGATGACTGAAAGAAAACAAGAGGGACATTTTCATTTATTTGTGGAAATTTTCTTTTATTTCTTTAAAATATCTCTTACAACAAAAGGATCAAATTAATTTTTATTTATTCATTTTTATAAAAATAATTCATATATAATTTACTCCAGTCATCATTTTAATCTATATGTAGAATTTTAATTTCATTAGATAAATTATGTGTTCATATGAATGCATTCCAAAATTACCTGTAATTTACTAGTATATCTAACATCAATCAGCAAGATGGTGTTGGATGATCAAGTGTATTGATCACTTCATTAATTATGTTGATGAAATTTGTTCTTTCTAACTCCTTTTACTTGAAAATTATGATTATTTATATGTAATTATTAGAGATATAATTGTTACAGAAGAAGCGTATGTTGACCATACAAACATGTTTTGAATTAAATATTTGGTCATAATATCCAAAATAAATAAATATGGACTTTTTGAGTCTATTTAAAAAAAAATAACAGTATATTTTTTTCTGGAATCTGCAGTACACATAATATACCAAGGTACTAGTATTATTCAGAAATTTCAGGTGGGTGTGTGTTTGTGTTTGTGTGTGTGTGTGTGGGGGGGGGCTACATATTTTTCACCGTAAGTTTAGGAATTAAATACAGAAAGAGATAATGGTCAAAAATTGAATATAAAGAAAGGGAGATTTTTTAAAATTCTTATACGGGCAAGTCAAGAATTCAATGTACATGAGAGAGAGAGAGAGAGAGAGAGAGAGAGAGAGAGAGAGAGAGAGAGAGAGAGAGAGAGAGAGAGAGAGAGAGAGAACTGAATACAATGAGGTAAAGACAGATAAGTGTGTCAGCGGAAACTAAATATTTTAGAGAGAGAGATATAAGGAACTGAATATGCTCGGAGAGAGACAGAGAGGGAGGTTAGCGGAAACTGAATATTTTAGAGAGAGAGAGAGGGGAACTGAATTTATTGAGAGAGAGAGAGAGAGAGAGAGAGAGAGAGAGAGAGAGTGTGTGTGCGTGTGTGTGTGTGTGTGTGTGTGTGTCCATTTGTGTTTCAGAAAGAGAGAGGGGTCAACATAAATTGAATATGAGAGAGAGAGAGAGAGAGAGTATACATGATTATAAATATTTAGAGAGAGAGAGTTATCACCATAATTCCACTGTACTCCATCCTGACTGCAGAAATTCACATACAACTAAGATAAAGTTTGTCAGTTAATGGTTATCTTCTGTGATTGGTTCCTTATTTCAATATGTTCACTTTGTAACAGAAATTTGGACATTGTTTGGACAGAATAACCTTTACCCTAAAATTCTTATTTTGTTTTAAATATTTACTTTACCAACTCTTTGTCATTAGGATTGAAATCATTCGAATTCCGATATCATCATGTGTCAGTTCCATATACGTGTGCATGTATGTTAATTTCAAAGACACGCAAATGTCTTCTGTCTCTCCCCCTCTCTCTCTTTCTGTCTCATACTTTATTTGAATCTATGCACAGCACTATCCCAGGCCCAATAAAATAAAATAAAATAAAATAAAATAAAATAAAATAAAATAAAATAAAATAAATAAAATAAAATAAAATAAAATAAAATAAAATAAAATAAAATAAAATAAAATAAAATAAAATAAAATAAAATAAAACAATAAAACTAATTCAAAATACAATATAAAAAAATAAAAAAAAATAAGATAAAAAGATTAGAACATGATTTTGTAATTACCTTTATTTCTTAGGTAATGTATGTTTTAATATTTTAATATTAAAATTGTCTCTCAAAATCAATTCGAAAACACAATTTTATTTCCAACACCTAATGTTCAGGGTTAGGTAATCATTTAACATGTTATTTGACTTATAGTAATCTTCAACCTAGATAAGAAACTGCACATCAAATTTTAAACCGCACGTTTTACCACGGTATTCAATTAACAAATATCGTTAATTACTTTATGCTTACTGTCGATTTGATTAAAACACGGGTTGTTTACCTGTACTTTGGAAAAGGGTTTATTCTCTCTTTCCCCACTTTTTAAAACTGTAAATGCCGATATCCCCACAGGAGTTTAAAAAACAACAGAATTACCTGCGTCATTATTTTTATAAAATCGTTAAACTTCCTTTTTTCATTTTGTTTGTTTTTTTTTTAATTATCAATCTAAATTTTTACAATTTTAATAATATTGCTAATAATAATAATTATTATTATTATAAAAATAATAATGTTATTATTTTTATTATTATGGAATTTATTAATAAAAGATTTTTATAATAAATCAAATCTATCAATAACAAAAATAATATTGATTTTGTAGGTAAAAGAATATCAATGTGAATTTTGATATTATTGCTAATACAGGATAATAGTAATAAAGACAATTCATCAAATTATTTGAGTAAATTTTCAAGTTTTATCCATTTAATTATCGCTAGACTTGGTTTTATTTTTGTAAAAGCCATCAAAGTTATGTAATGCAGTTGCAGAGACTGAATATCAAGGTCATACATATCCAATTTTAAGGTATTTTGTTAAAGCTTTTTACACAGCAGTTTTTCATGTTTTATCCATTGGATTTTCAACAGACTTAGTACAAATGTTTGTAAATACAATAAAAACGAATGTGAGCAGTTGAAGTGACTGAATATCAAGGTCAAGATCATTAACATCCAATGTTAAGGTTTTCAGTTGAACGTTTTTCAAATAACAGTTGTTTTTTTATGTACCATATATCCATTTGATTATTATTATATATAATCATACATTTATAAGATCTTAAAAAGAATGGTATAAAGTTTTAGAGGCTGAATGTCAAGGTCATGTACAGCTAACATAACAAAACTTAAATATTTTATGTTGCTTTTTGCAAATTTTCTTCTATTGATAAATGTTAGACTTGGTACAATTATTTATTACTAAAATTTTAAAAAAAAGTAATTCTGTTTTTTTAAATTCGCTCAAAAAGGATTCATCCCGAAGAAAAAAGCCATTGATTTAATTAAATTGTTTCCCCTTTGAACTTTAAATATTTTTATTTTTTATATTTTTTTTATTATGTTTTTATAATGCTTAGTAGTGGTTTAATAATTTTCATGTTTTAAATTATTGTTCTTTTGTTTAATATTTAGATTTTTATACTTAAAATTTCCATGTTTGATAGAATGTTAAGTAAAAATGTTCCTAAAAATACAATTTTTCACATAAACCTTGAATAAGACTATAGTTACATTTCTTTTGATCTCTAATCTCCTGCCTTATCAAAAAGTGCAGTTTTCCAACTACAAAATGTTACCTAAAATTTAAAATGTAGGAAAATCTGGAACACTACGTGAAAACTGCACATTCGTTATCTAATTCATTTATGAATTAAGAAACAAGTAATATAAGAAAATTACATACGGCTCCTCTACACAAACTTAACGTAGAAATAAGAATTAAGACAAACGTTATCTATATCTTCCATGTCGTATAAACTATAAAAATTCAAAATATACTAAAAACAAATCATACTTTTTATCTGAATGAATGTAATTACCATCGTTCCATTAATAATTGGAAAAAATGAGTTTTTATGACACATCTTAAAAGATCATTAAAGCCACCTTAAAGATCCTACAATTTCAGTTTCATTAAGGATCCTTACAGCCCTTAAAGCCTCCTAAAAGATCCTAAAAATTCAGTTTCATTAAGGATCATTACAGCCCTTACAGCCTCCTTAAAGATCCTTAGAATTTCAGTTGCATTAAGGATCCTTACAGCCATTAAAGCCTCCTTAAAGATCCTAAAATTTCAGTTTCATTAAGGATCCTTACAGCCCTTACAGCCTCCTTAAAGTTCCTTAAAATTTCAGTTTCATTAAGGATCCTTACAGTCCTTACAGCCTCCTTAAAGTTCCTTAAAATTTCAGTTTCATAAAGGATCCTTACAGCCCTTACAGCCTCCTTAAAGTTCCTTAAAATTTCAGTTCCATTAAGGACCCTTACAGACCTTAAAGCCTCCTTAAAGATCCTAAAATTTCAGTTTTATTAAGGATCCTTACAGCCCTTAAAGCCTCATTAAATGTGTTCTTAAAGAGTCCTTAATGGTCCATTAAAATCCTTAAAGATGGAATGACTTTAAGGAGGCGTTAAGGCACCTTAAAGGATCTTAAAGCACATTATAAGAATCTTGAAGAATGCTTAAAGATCATTAAAGGAGGGGGTTGTTCTTATGAGTACAATGAATAATTTTCAAATCATTAATCGTTTCAGTCTTTGAACCTATGAACCATACATAAAATCGTAGTCTTATGAATACTAACAACATTATAATATATATCCCTATACAAAAAGGAAGTAGTTTTTTTAAGATAATTTACTATTTCGATCGTCTTATTTATTTTTGATCTTGACATACGAACCTATGACCTTGAATTATATATCAAAATGATATGATATGAAATGATATCATATTATTATCTACAATACTTTAATACAGAATTATCATAGTTTTCCATGTAATTAGAAGTTTAAAACATGTAATGAAACTATAACTATATGACTTTGAATCGTATATTAAACTAATTGTCGTATTAATGCCTACAATATTATAATAGAAATGCCTATAGAAAAAGTAAAAAGTTTTTAAAAACCACATTTTAGACTTCTTATACAGCTATTACCTTGACCTTTGAACTTGTGACTTTAAATTATATATCAAAATGATCTCTATATCAATACCTACAATATTTAGATATACATGCCCATAAAAAGAGTTAATAATTTTTTAGATAATTAGCAATTTAAGTCTTCATAAGAACTGTGACCTTTGACTTTTGAACATATAACCTTGAACCATATATCAAAATCATCGACATATAAATATACACAATATTTCAAAATACATGCCTTTACACAAAGTTAATAGCTTAAAAAACAATTTTAGTCTTCTTACGCAGTTTTGACATTAAGTTTTGAACATAAAACATATATTAAAGTGGAAGCCATATCAATACAATTCTTAAATTTATGCTTATACGAAAAATAATATTTTTAGGGTCATTAACATTGCGGATTTTTGCAGCTGCCACTTTTTACATTTGAACTTTAAAACTTGAGCCATATATCGAACTGTTTGTTATATCAATACGTTATAATTATATTAATAGTTTTCAGTTATTTCCCCACTGAATGCATTTTACCCATTTTGAGCCCGATGGCTACCATATGTGCAAAGATGAAACTAAATCGCCTAGGAATATTATAAATGAAATAATTGAGGTTGATGTCTTGTAATTTTAACAAAGATTTTTTCCAAGTTTTTCACTCCCTTCCCCCATTATGGTTACCAAGGGGATAATACCTCCTCATTTTTGCAAATCTGAAAGTCCATTACTAAAGCATAAAAGTAACCACGTTTCATCAGATTTAGCCATGTCGTTTTGAGAAGAATATAAAATGTTAATGCAAGAAGGACGGCGCACGATTTACGACAGACGAAGATGGATATCAATAGCCCATTTGAACTTTCAGGTGAACTAATAATAGACTTCAATTATAATGTATTCGAATAATAATTGAATCAATTATGTCTTTTATTTTGTTATTGCATATTAACTTAAAGAGGGAAATTCAAGATACATTTATTTGAAGACGGTGTTAAAAAGGCTTACACTGAACATTCAAATCGATAGTTTTCGTGTTAGTTTGTGGTAGTGTATTGGAGTCAGAACTTCTAACTGCACATCTGTATTCCCCTGCATCCTCTCGAGTTACCTTGTCTATGGTAAGTACATTTGATCTTTTTATTTCAGTTTTTTGCCCAGTTTCTCCTGGTTTTCTAAATTTTCATGTGAAGATGCAATATGGATTACATTCTGCTGAACAGTTAATAGGTCCAAACTTCTCTCCGAATTTAAGTACAATATCATTTGTATCTGGAGTGAGTATTACTATTTCAGGACCATCTGTAGATATCATATAGATAACAGATTGAAATGAAATAAAACAAAATATCCAATTTAAGGTTTATCAGAATAAAGTGCAAAAATAACTTTTTTAATTTGCACCTTATAATGTGTGGAATATATGGTAGCTTTGATATGCGTTTTTACATTGTCTTACTTTTTGCATGTGTTGTAAGAAAATTTTTGAAGGGCTGGGAATTTCAGTTTTCGTTTTATACTAGATCTTTAACTAACTTTTTTGTTGGAAAACACATGTAACTCTAATTCGCAAGTTTCACTTTTATAAGAATTACGAAAGAAAAAACATCTAGTATAAGAATCACGCTTTTAAATATTTTAGTGACAAAATTGTCATAAACATAATTTATATTTGAATCTTTACTTCAATTTTTTCTCTCCGTGCTTAAAAACAACGTATTTCTTCTTTTACACACAGATCAAGCACAATATCCAAAAAATACATATTGTTTAGAATAAAACAGCTTACCTTTTCAAATTATAAACTACAATCGGTCACGACACTAAGAAATCATAAACTTATTTTCATTGATTTTATTAACATCCTTTGTCAACGAAGAAAAAATATCAATGACATTATTTAGTTTAACGCGAAATAATTAAACTCAAACAAAATGATAAAAAACAATTATAAGTTTTCTATCTTTTGAATTATCATGATGCTATTGTAGAAAAAATTGTCTTACAAGAATGAATTTAATTGTATCATTAAGCTCAAAAGTATCCGTTTTAAAAAATTGCAGTGTTTCTTGTTTCCCGTATCAACAATTACCCTTTAATAAGTGTCTTTCATATGCAGAACAGTTTTTTTCCAATGAACAAATTCCTTCCAATAGGCACTGATTTATATTGTATGCCCATTCAAATTATTCAGAACGCCCCATTGTTACGCGTTACATGTTTGAACACCTAATTAAAGTAGTTTGACGTTGCCAGTATAGTATCTATTTAAGACGCAAAAGTGTTTCAATACTGAACAGTTTCATTCTATATCAGATAAAGCGCGTTAAAAGCGTAAACATTTTTTTTAAATTCCGTATTGTTTAAATTTGATCCTTTATGTGAAGTTCCAATGCGAGAGAGAGAGAGAGAGAGAGAGAGAGAGAGAGAGAGAGAGGAGAGAGAGAGAGAGGTTTTACTTACATAAAGGATCCAGTGTAATGATTTCACTCTGTTCAGATTGTTGTCCTCTGTCTGATGCCTTACAAGAGAATCTGTTACCTCTGTCTTGTCTTGTTACGTTATCTATGATCAATCTGTTTTGTATTTGTCTGTATCTGCCCTGATGACTTTGTTTGTATATATGAATAGATCCATTTAAAAACCACGTGTAATTAAGTTCCGGCGTATAGTAATCAGGCTTGCTGGTTTTCTGTGAATCACAGGTAAGTTCTAAAGATTTACCGACATAAGAGTTTTTGTTTGGTAAAGTTGGTTTCCTTGGTCTATCTAAAAAAACAAACATTAACACAATATACCTTTTATAATTATTTTAAGTTCGAGTCATTTTATGTCGAGCTATCAAGTTATCTGATTTTGGAACAGGCAAATCTTGTAAACTGTAAAACGGTTCAATTAAGTTTGCTATTTAATTGATAGATGAGAAAAAAGTGCATGATAAATTAAAAGTCATTCTCCGTAAAGACCAGACGACTTAATTAACCTTGGAACATTTGATGATGTAACACGATACTGTTGTACAAACATTTAGGTTAATTGAGCTTGGAAGAATACACCATTGGACCCATAAGATAGGAAAATGTCGCCTGGTAGACCTCAATTTGCGACATTAAAATCCATATTTTACGGTAGGAACTCTTCAAATGCAAAACAGTCATTTCCATTCTAATGCAATAAAAAACATTTACTATAAAATCAGTTTAATTGATGGAAATCCCGACTGCTCCGATCAGGGTTTATTTTTTGTTTGCAGACGCATCACTAAATCATAAAGGTAGACCGATGTCGTTACGCCAAAAATATAGTTCTATCAAGAAAACACTTGATTTCATTGATATAATAATTCTAATTCTATTGGTTGAAATAAATAACAAACTTATATTGATCCAATATCCGTTTATATCACAAATTTGGTAGTACGGAATCTTCGAAATCATCGGAGTCAGTCATTTTTGTTTTGTAAAAACAAAAGCACATGTACCGGCGCATTTAAATTATAACATAATCGTTACATAGATAGCAAGCGACAACTTAACTCCGACCGTAAAACCGATTTTACTGCGGTTGAGGTCCAATCAAAACTCTATTTACAAAATATTTGCATTAGAATACAAGATTAATGCAAACCCATGAAAACGTTTTTTTAAGGAATTACTTTAGTAAACTCTTTAACCCTATCATAGCAAAAAATGAAGGGCGTGGCTTATGTCTCGTCCCATTTCATTGGCTTACATTGTTTGTTAAAAGTTCTTACGCGGTAAAAATTTGATTTTTATTCACTTAATTAAAAGAAGACACAAGCCGCTAAAATTGAAATCTAAAACGATTTTTTCATAAAAGAAAAAATACTACTCTTAATTCATTATATTTTCAATATATCAAAATACCCCGTTCTATAAGCATTTTATAAAAATGCAAGCTAAAATGTACGATTTTTAGGTCTTTATACAGCGTTTAAACACTTGATTAGGTAGAAATCAATTTCTTTAATATATTAACAATTGCAAAGATCACAAAAACACATCAAATTTGGATTTCAAACTTGCACAGTAAATTAAAAGTAACTCTTTTGTAATTACACCGAAAAATAGCATTCATTTTACTTTTACGTCCGGTTGTCATGGAGACAGCTTTCTTAAAATTTATGTTCCGCATAATTCTTAAAGCAGTTCCTAGCTTCAGAGGCAAAAGATTTCCCCGATTTGAATTTTCTAAAAATTTGCACACATATTCCTTAGAAGTTGCTCTGTTGAATAAAAAATGTGCTTGGGTTTTCGTTTTCATTATTCAGTAGAGTGTGTTTTACCTACCCCAATTTTCAGCATCCTTGTGTTAATTTCTAAATATTCCTGCCTGGTAATTTCATGTTTGTTATTCATTCATTAATGGTTTTATGTAATAAAACAAATTTCATTTATACGGTTTTAATCAATCTTTCAATTATCGTTATTATTCAGCATTTTGTCTTACGTCGGGGAAATAAATTTATTAAACATTGAACCGATTTTAAGAGACATGTAAATTTTTGATAACTTTGGTTTTCTAAACTTCAAAAAATACAATCGACTAAATTATATAAAATTTGCTAATTCTAATGTAGGCAATCGTTGTAGTTCTATAAAATAATTTATCCGATCGAGAAAAGTGTAGTGCCATTAAAATCTTACAAAATTATTCTATTATAGAATGACTTAAAAACAAAACCTTTAGAAGGATTTTGAGGTCCAAATCAACCAATCAAATGACTGGTTTGTTAAATTTTGTTTTGCGTTCCATTAGCATATTTCATTGTTCACAAAGAGACAGATTTCTTGTTAATATGATAAGTAATTCCTAACACAAGTCAATGTAGTGCGAAAGCTTTTACTTCAGAGTGTAGTTCAGTTGCTACATTTGTCGTAAATAAACAATAAGACCACAGAATTTATTACAGCGGTAATGATTTCATAAACGACAGGAAAAGATCCGTTATTCGTTGCGGTCGAACAGATAGGAACCAACATTAGATTGAAGCGAACACCTTAACCAAACGGCGACTGTATCTTCCATTACATAATTTTGACATGTTTAATAAGGATTTATTAACTTTGTCAAAACAAAGCATAATAAAGATAGACATTTAATTAATGACAATGACTATTCTCTGATACTATATAATGGGATAATTTTAGATGCAATTATTAAAAACGAGACCCGTAAATGATAATAAAATCTATGTCCGTTAAAAACTTTAATACCATACAATGCTTTTTTGTCCAAATCTAAACAACTAACTTCATCAGCAAGGATTCATAAACACTTTTTCGTCGGATTTTTTCCGCTTTAATATTATTATAACTTTGGTTAGTACAAGCTTAGTCTTAATACAAGAAAGTCCATATAGTAGAGTTTTTTACAATAGACTTGTCTAACACAAGATCAACCACCTCCTTAAAAGAACTAAAGGATCCTTAAAGATCCTTAAATATGTCCTTAAAAGTGCCTTAAAGCCTCCTCAAAGCCATACCATCTTTACGGAACTTAAATGGGTCTGTAAGGACTCTTTAAGGACACCTTTAATGATCTTTGATGAGGCCTTAAGGATCCTTAATTGAACTGAAAGATTTGGATTTTCTCTCTCTCTCTCTCTCTCTCTCTCTCTCTCTCTCTCTCTCTCTCTCTCTCTCTCTCTCTCATATTAATTTTCTTTTTATGAAACAAAATTTGGTTTCTTTTTAAGGAGTCCTTTAAGATTCCTTAAAGGCATATATAAGGATCCTTAAAGCCCCAATAATGGTTCTTAAAGGGACATTTAAGGCAGCTTTAAGGATCCTTAAATATGCCTTTTCATCATGTGTAAATGCTGTTTCCACTGCGCAACATGCTTGTGTTTATCATTTATTAACCCAAATATTTAAAACGAAGCGAAAAATCTGACGAAAAATGGCTTGTGTATCGTTGCTTGAGAAAAAGAAAAAGTACATTTATTAATCATAAGCATGCTGAAAAGGTATAATTTCTATTGCTTCGTCTAAATTGTTTAAGGCAAAATATAAAACATAACCTTCTTTGATTCAGTCTAACCAATTAATATTTTTATTCAAATTGAAACTTGAAATCATTTTTATCGGAAATAGGGAGTAGTCAAACAAGGAGAAAGTGTAAAATTTAAAATAATACTTGTATACTCATGATCGATTTAAAAAAACCGCAAACACACAAAATAACAAATGTAAAAAAGTGTCATTTCCATGTCCTAAAGTGATTTGAATTTATATGTTAGTTCATACTGCCTGGGGTCGAAAATGTGACCAGAAAATGAGCAGAGTAAGAGTGTTTTATCTGGAATGCACACGATTATTATCAGTCATTGATTTGTCGTTCGTGGTTTATTTCTGTTTACTGAATAAATATCGCCTCGTGCAAAGATAACTGAAGTATGTTACAACAATAACTTAAGTTTGCAATCATATAATAACTAGAATTATAATTATGGCAAGCACATTGACTAAAGTCTTCCATTATATCAACATTTTAAATCCCCCTTCACATCACATGATTAGTTGGTTATTTGCTAGTTTTGTATTCACATAGGGATATCTGAAGAATATCATTTATATGTATTAGAGACTATTTTGTCTGCATTATACTAGTGTACACTAAAGGTAACTTAAATGAGGTGCTAGACAACTGAGTAATTATGCTGCAAACAAGCATAACATACCTGCTTGGTAAGGTGCTAGCTCATCGAGTCAGTATGCCACAGATAAAATACAACTACCCGATTCCATAATCGGCACCAGTAAAACCTGTCAAAATTCTTTCATTCCAATGCCAAGCACCAATTGAGGAAGCAATATTTTAATTGTTTAAATCTTATGTATGATTCAGATTGAACCAACAACCTCCTTGTCTGAAGGTGGAACTCTACCACTTAACCACTGAGGGCATACTATGATTCAAATCTAATCATCCAGGGAACCAATTAATTACTCAACTTTTTTCTAGTTCTTAATTAACTCTATGAAAGTTATTTTTTTCATTCCAGAAATTCAAAACATTAACAAGACCTATACGGAATCCAAACCTGCGTCGCCAAGACTTTATTACCACAGGTAATTATTTATGATATTAAGAAACAATATATCTTTAGTAGATTGTAATGTAAGAAAATTGTTTCTGCTATTATTTCAACCAGTAATAGACAGAAATACTTATACTAAAGATTTTGCAAAAGCTGTGAAACACATGTATCAAATACTGCTGTTTTATAAGATGTCCTCCCAAGTGTTGGTATGATATTAAATGACCATGTATAAACTATATTAGGTCACCAACTCACCATGCAATAATTATATCCTACCAATTTGGTGTTGAATTTTAAGTTTTGACTCATAAAACTAAACTTTTACATCTGCATCAAGCGATTTGTGAAAATATATTGAAAGTAAGGAAGCTACATAACATTGCATAAAACAGTCTAAATAGCATTATTGGGTTGGATTAGTTTTAGAATTGTTGTTAAATTAGCAGAAAGGCGAAGTATTCGCTTGATAAAACATTCATGTGTAATAAATATGATTAATTTTAATAATTCTTTCGAATATACAATCAGTGAATAAACAAAAAACATATCATGTGGGAATTACAAAAATTATGTTTTTTCTAAATAAAGACCAATTTCTCACTTTAGGAAATGACAATTGGCAAATTAAACGATTTTATGGCATGAAATTACTTTGTCGATCCAAACTAAAGACATTTATAATAAATGTATTCTTTACATATTGCCTGTTTTTTCCATAACAATAATGTTGTTTCATGTCCGTGAATGTGTTGTTGCTAACTACTATTTTATTTTACTTCAACACTTTGACAAAATTAGTTTAAATACTTATTTACATGTTACGTATGTATTTTGCAAGCACATGCAGTTACAGTATCAAATTTTAACATATGTGTCTTATGGATAACACAATCTATGCACCATTTATATTTTTTATGTGAACAATTACAAAGTTCAACAAGCAATAATTGTACCATATCATCAAATATCACCAAATTAGGAGGTGCATATCACTAATGTTGGCAAAACAACTGGGTGAGATTTTATTAAATTTGGATAAAGTTCAAGGATTACATAATCTATGCGATAGACGGACTTACGGACGGAGTCGACTAATTACTAGACCTGCATAAGTCATAATTCAAATTATAGAAACTTCAAACACAACATTACAAGTCACAAAAAAGAGGATGTACTTAAAACCTTATTGGAACGACACAAGCTGATGACATTGTATTGATGTCTTTGAGTAAAAGTGGACTAGATCATTTATTGAACGTCTGTCATGAGTTTAGCAATACATGGAAGTTTTGTTACAATGCATCTAAATGCAAAATTATAGTTTTCAATGAAACTAAGGCAAATTATTTTCATCACAATCTTGTTTACTTGACGATCGACCGATTGATGAAGTAGAAAATTATACCCATGTCGGAATAACTTCAAATAAATTCAAGGGTTTCCGTCCAGATGTCGAAAATATTGTTTCCAAAATCAGAGGAACTTTTTTTTACCATGTATTTGGTGCCGAAATGTGGTCACTCGTGTTGACTTCTGATTTAGGACGAATTGAACAATTCATCATTAATGTGCATTCGTGAATGCAAGGGACGTCTATGGACTTATATAATCGAATTGTTTGACATTCACTTATTTGTGTATATGGACAGCTTAAACAGCGTTAAAAAAAAGAACAATCTTTGGTGGCATGACAGACAGCACATAAGAAAATGTACCGGGCATTGATATTGCGTTTTTTCAGGAAATAAACAGTGAGTTTTTGCTGAAGTTATTCAGAGATGTAGACTTGAATCTAGCGTATTTAGCATGATACCACGAAGAACCAAAATTATCATTTAATAAAATCATGTTCTGTATATAGTTTTTTCTATCTTTTATTGTTAACTCTTTCTCTTTCTATCCTTTCTCTCTAATCTCCCATGAGGAGGAAATAAAGAATATATATATATATATATATATATATATATATATATATATATATATATATATATATATATATATACATACATATATATATATATCTCTCAAAGCTGGAAGCCATGATACATTTCCTGTTGTGAGCTAAGTGAGCTTTTTTGATTGACAGTAATTCTTCAAACAATGAAATTTGAATCTCAACACCCCTAATCATGCTTTGTGATTTGTTGTAAAACAAGTATTTAACTTTGATTAAAAGCAAGTTACATGTGAATATAAAGAGTGTAACCAACCATTTGATTGAGATGCGTCATGACATAGTTTTAGGGTGGGGATCTCAACCGGTTAAAAGTTATAAATGTACATAGCACCGCCCAGCCCCTGCACCTACCCCACAATGAGGAATGACCTTAACTGTCTTTCATAAGTATGAATCTTTTCATTTTATTATAAAGAACTAGAGACTATATAGTTTAGGGGGGATCTCAACCAGATATACACCCAGCCCCACCACACTGGGGAGAATGATCTTAGGTTTCTTTATTGATTATCAATCTTTTCATTTTGTTCCAAGGAACCATAGAATATATAATTTAGGGGTGGGGGATCTCAACAGTTTTAAAGTTACGATAAAGCCCCACCTGGCACCACTCCTTACTGCTAATCCAGGGGAAATTTTTTTTGTTTGTTTGTTTGTTTGTTTGTGTGTTTGTGCTTTATTCTATATAAATTCACATACCTTCACACTAACGTGTGTATATAATACAAACAATATTTATTAATATAACGTATAAATTATCTTTAAAATTACATAATACAAAATAATATCGTTCAAACATAAATATAATTCTATAGAAACATTGTGGTGCATGTGTACCTATGTGTGTATGTATGTATGTATGTATGTATGTATGTATGTAGGCAGTCATGTTAGTAGGTTGAGGTAGTTCTCGGTCTGATGACAGTGATTATATGCACGGGCGATTCAAACCACACGAACACGCAATAACCGCGTTTAATAATACTGAATATTCACGCCTTCTAAAGCTTTATTTTGCATAACGTTTCATTAATAAAGTTGACCCAATATAAACACTGTCATCAAACTTAGAACGGCTTGTGTGTGTGTGTGTGTGTGTGTGTGTGTGTGTGTGTGTGTGTGAGAGAGAGAGAGAGAGAGAGAGAGAGAGAGAGAGAGAGAGAGAGAGAGAAAGAGAGAGAGAGAGAGATGCCAAACAGCCTCGTGAGTGCTAAAGCACTGAGGTATAGCGCACGCATGGATAAGCCGTGCGTAGTTGCACGAGGTCGAAAGTTTGGGTAATAGTAGTAGTGATTTTTTATGTTATATTTATTATTATTATTAATGGTTGTGTTTGTTAAAAATAGTGATATGGATTGTATTTCTGTCAAGGAAAGGTTTTGTTATGTAAGATGGATTTTCTTTTCTTTAGTTTTACTTTTGATAACAACTACTACTTCACATTTGAAACGCACTACTAGAATAAATAAATAAATATATATATATATATATATATATATATATATATATATATATATATATATATATATATATATATATATATATATATATATATATATAGAAAAGTAGGATATAAAAAAAATATTATGAAGGTTCAATTTCAAATATATTTTACAGTAAAATCCAGTATTCATAAAAAATCATTCTGTTTACAATCTTTAAATGAAATATATTTTTCAACTGCCAATTTGGTTTCAATATAGGATCTTAGTGACTTTATATTTGGCTTTTGTTTTTGTACTCTATTCATATAATTAAAACATTTAGTATTTAATATTAACCAGTTGAGTATTTTGTTTTCTTAATTAGCATTCTCTGCGCCAAAAATAATTGTGCGTTTATCTAACGGTATTATTTTTTAAAATTTATCATGAAGCAACTTTTGTAAACAGTCCCATATTTTGCTTGTGTAACTACATTGGAAAAATAAATGTTCTATAGTTTCGCAAAGTTTATGGCAGAAAGTACACAAGTTTGAATTAATTTTTTTTTTTTTTTTGATTTTTTGCAAAAATGAATTAATAGCCAAAATTCTGTGGAAGATTCTATATTGTAGCCACTGTATAGCAGTTTCTTGGCAGCAGTTAAAAGATATCGTGTAATTTATTTTTTATTGTTCTCGTGAAAAATCATACCCTTATCCTTCCCATTTAGACTGGGATGTAGGACTGTTGCATTTGCATAAAATGCCATAAATCGATTTTACACCTGACTTGCGGGTTGTCAAGATCTTAGCATTTTGGGGAATAAATGATTGTAGTGCTTTATAAACCACATTATTAGTATTATTTCTAAATAAAAAGACTTTAATTGCTTTTATTAATGAATGATATTTAAAAAATGTTTTCATTTTATAAACCCTCTTGAAGTTTTCGAAATTAAGAAGCTTTCCATTTTTGTCTAAAATATCATTTATGTATCTTATTCCAGCTTTCCAATATTCGATATAAAATAGTGTTTTGCCCCCTACCATTATGTCTTTATCATACCATATGTTATGTAATTCTAAATAACCTTTGTCTGATAATTTTGTTTTATTTTGTACAATATTCCATTCACAAAACATCTTTCCAAAAGAGTTTTTTGGTTTTTCTTAGCAGTAAATTGGTATAATGGTTTCAAAAACTTATAAATTTCTTAGTTGTTGTATACGTTACAGACTCAAAAACATATTTCCATTTTGATTCATTAAAAATTAATCTTTTTATCCATAATTTTAAAAGTGCAATCATAAAATTATGAATATTGATCATTTTAACCCCCCCCCCCGTCTTTATAGCTCATGTTCAATGTATTTCTTTTAATTTTTCCTATCTTTGATTGCCATAGAGATAGTTACAGAAAAGTTTGCTTAACTCTTCTAGAAATTTAACTGATGGGTTGGGCAGGGAAATAATTAAATGGGTCATTTGAGAAATTACTAATGTTTTTAATACCGTAATTCTCCCTATAATTGTTAATTTTCTTTTGCTCCGCTGGTTCATAATATTTTTCATTTTCTGGAGTAAAGGTGTGTAATTTAAATCATTTATCTTAAATAATTTAACCAGTAACACCTAATAAGGTAAAGCTATCAGACCCCCATTCTAACTTCCATCTGTCGTGGTGATATACCTTCCTTGAAATTTTTTTCTTCCCTATCCATATAACTTTAGTTTTTACAAATATTGATACATAATCCAGACAATTGAGCAAATAAATCTAATATCTGAAGTGCACTGTTAAGAGACTTGGGAGACCCATCTAAAATGAGACTTGTGTCATCTGCTTACTGCGAAATTATAAATTCTTCTCTGTTTATTTCAATACCTTTATATTTTTTGAATTTATACTAGTATGGCCATTACCTCTGCACAAAGAATAAATATGTATGGCGATATAGGGTCGCCTTGTCTACATCCTCTTCCATGGTTTATAAAAAATGGTGATATTTATTTTTATACCCTGCCCTTCTGCCCCTCCATTGAACCAAGGGGAATTTAAACTCCGATAACACTTTTCTGATGGTACAGGAACCTACACTTAAAATTTTAACGAGATTGAATAATGCGTCTAGAAGAAATCCTGCGGACAAAAAGTGATCAGGTGATAATAATAATAATAATAATAATAATAATAATAATAATAATAATAAAATAATAATAAAGAACCGGAAACGGAAGAAAAGCAATAAGCTTTACAACTAGTCAGTTGCTTGAAGTATTGTTAGCAAGACATCCGATAACAAAGATTACTTAATTTTCTAACGTCAATTTTTAGGGACGCGTTACCATATATACGGCTGAAATGTTTTTCATGCGCTTTAAGTAATGAGCTGAAAAAGTGTTATGTCATCAATTGTGATGAGTTTTTTGTAATTCAAGATACTTACCAAGGACAACAAGTACCCTACCACCTTTGTCTATAGTTCCTACTGCACTCATGTAGAATCCTGCATCAAGACTGGTCACATTACTCAATGTAAATGATATCTTGTTAGTTCTTAAGTTACCATTTTAAATTATCCTTGTTTTAAAACGGGTTTCAAAAATGACAGGCTCATTACTTTTTTGAAGTATAAATATGTTAATATTTTGATCTTTATTCCTGATGTCGACAGTGTCATTTAAAGTCGCTGTTGTAATCCAGTCAATATCAACTCTACTCTGACCAACAGTACTATACACCGCTTTTCCGACAAAACCTACAGTAAACAAAATAAGCATAAAACAACAGTTTGGTTCAGATTGACTCTCAAAAAATGACAACAAATAAATTGGGAAGATATTTTAGTCTTTGAGTTTTTTTAAACAAAAGAATAATTAAGAAAACTGTTGAAGACCGGCAATGTGAAGAAACTTGGATTCTTATAAATTAATTCCAATATGTAAAGTGAAAGTAACGTCTTCTCAGTAGTTCAATATTGGACTATTCCCAGAGACTTAATATGAAATATTCATGTGTTTTTAAGGTTAAACATCTATATAAAAAGAAGTGTGGGAAAAGGTTTCCAGTAAGTCTTTAAAAAAATTGTGGTTTTCAATGTTCAATTAAGTTTTCTTTTCTTTCATTAAGTAATCAAAGCTATTAAATATGTCGAAATTTAACCCAATATAATTCTATTTAACTCCTACATCCCAGAACCGACGGCCTCTTGGCGGGTGTAAAGAAATCTTACTTCACTCAAACATCCCTCAAAAGTCTCTCTCCATCTAAGTTAAAGAGTTCTGACTTGAGACGGAACAAAATACTCAACTCAAACATGCAACAAATGACAGACTCGGTTAAAGTTAAATATCCTTGTCTAAATCCAAAAATTCAGATACTCTACTCGAAAATTACAAACTGACCGCCTCAATTCAAACGAAAATCAAAGTCCTGAAAGTACTGAAGTTTGCGAAAGACGAAAGACAAATGAATGTTTGATTGAATGTGAATTTTGTGCCTTGTTTAAGATAATGACAGCCTTGTAGGTGTAGTGGTAGATATGTTTACTTTGCAGTGCAATGGAAGACAGCAGTGAGGCATGTTTGTGCAATGTCTATCATAAAAAGTGTAGCATTATATGACCATATCATAATCCATGTTACAATACATAGTCAAATCATAAACGTTATTATATTCCATAAACCAAGTAGCATAAAAATACCATTTTATAAACTATGTGTTTAAAAAGACTATATCATAAACAATGTGGCATCCAATGACCATTTAAAAAAAACCATGTAACACTTAATGACCACATCATAAACCATTGGGTATTAACTGACCATATCATTAACCAAGTGACACTAAATAACCATATCATAAACCATGTGACACCTAATGGCTATATTATAATTAATTATATAAACCATGCGACTCTAAAACCACTATATCATTATCAATGTGCCTGTAATCATATCGAAAACCATGTGGCAACAAATGGCCACATCATAAACCATCTGACTGTAACTGACAATATTATAAACCATGTGACTTAAAATGACCATATCATAAACCATGTAAGAAAAATTATTATATCAAATATTTTATGGCACTATTTGACAATGCAATTAATCAAAGCAATGTGACTCAAAAAGAACAAAGTTTTAACAATGTGACTCAAAATGATGATTAATAAAACATGTGATATATTATGGCCATATAATTCACCATGTGACGCAAAATTACTTAATCATAAGCCATATGACCCAAAATACTCATATTTAAAGCGACTAAAACAAATAGATTAAAAATCATGTGGGCAAAAAAGACCATATCTTAAAACATCTGACTGAAACTGACCATATCATAAGAAGTGTCTCAAAATGGCCAATTAATAAACCATGTAACTAAAATTAAACAAATCATAAGCCATGTGACTCAAAATAGCAATTTTAAAAACCATGTGACTGAAAATGACAACATCACCAAACTGAGAAACTCAAAATGGCCATATCATGAACCATGTCGCAAAAAAGATCACATTATAAACAATGTGACTCAAATAGTCATATAATCAACCATGTAGCACTAAATAACCATACCATATAGCATACCATGTGACTCAAAAATGTCATATCATAAACAATGTGGTACTAAATGACCATATACTAAACCACGTGTCACTAAATGACAATTATATAAACCATGTTGCACTTAATGACAATATATTAAACCATATGACACTAAATAACCATATCATAACCATTTGCACTTAATGACCAGATCATAAACCAAATGACACTAATTGACAATAATATAAACCATGTTGCGCATAATGGCCATAATATGAACCATGTCACTCAAAATGATCATATCATAAACCATGTGACTCAAAAATGACATATCATAAAACCATGTTTTACTGAATGACAATATCATTAACCGTGCTGCTTTAAAAGGTCATATCATTAACCGTGGCACTAAATTACCATATTGTAAACCAAATTACACTAAATGTAGCACTAAATAACCATACTATAATAGCATACCATGTGACTCAAAAATGCCATATGATAAACCATGCGGTACGAAATGACCATATAATAAACGAAATGACACTAAAAGACAATAATAAACCATATGACACCATGTAGAACTTAATGATCTTATTATAAACCATTTGACTCAAAAATGTCATATCATAAACCATGTTGCACTGAATGACCATATCATTAACCGTGCTGCTTTACATGGTCAGATCATACCTTGGCACTAAATGATCATATTGTAAACCACATGACACTAAATGACAACAATATAAAACATATCATACCAAATGACAATTACAATGTGTATAAACCATGTTACCCTGAATTACCATATTATAAACCATGTGACACTAAATAATCATATCATAACACTAAATGACCATATAATAAACAAAATGACACTAAATCGCAATAATATAAAAACTGTTGGACTTAATGACCATATCATAAACAATTTGAAACTAAATTACCATATCATTAACCATGTGACACTACATGACCATATCATAAACCACATGACACTAAATAACAATAATATAAAGTATGTTGCATTAAATTACAATAATCTAAACAATTTTGCACTAAATGACCACATCATTACCGTTTTTTTTAAGAAACATATTTAAGCCTCATAATTATAATATTTTTGTATTATATATTCGTATATTTTGTCAATTTACAAACGTTAAGGAGATATTAGTTTGCATCTTTTGAACATTGATATCTGAAGTACTTTCGATTTGTCTTCGATTGACCTATCGACCACGATACCTCAATAAGGAAGACCTCATTTGGATACAAGAGTGAATCCGAATACTTCCCTGGGATTACCTATAGTAAAAACCCGATTTTATTTTTTAAAAAATCCTCATTTCCTTCAGGGGACTTCAGTAATTGAAACAAACACTTATTTCACCTCTTGGATGCATGGATACGATTTATTAGGCAAGGATACATATGACAGAGAATTGCCAACTGAAGGATATCATGGGGGGGGCACCGTTTGACGTCATCAATATAAAATCCGTCTTTAAATACAGGAAAATGCCGCATTATCTTTTGATTCTCCTATTCATTTCTGACTAAATCAATTTCAATCAATGGAAAGTCGCGATTTATCATGGAAATTCCAATAAATGGATGCAAAAGCCGCCTAAATTTGAGTTATCTGTCCTTATTCAATTTCAATCAACGGACGAGAGAGAGCTGAAATCTGTAACGGAGACAAAATCGGGTTAAGGGTTTAGAGTTGACGCGTGTGACAGCTATATTCGAGAAACCTTTGCTTTCGCGAAGAAAAACCTTGACTTGGGTCTAAAAGCACCATCACCTCCCTCCAGCATGGATCCTAGAACTGTCTGCCTCAATTTAAAAAAATGTTACTCGGCCTGAGGTGTAAAACACCTTTACTGAACCAAAACAGATCTGTCTGTTTCCGTATAAAACAGAGAAACTTTACTCTGGCGTAAACCACCTTTATACAACCCTCCATTTTCTTTTACAAGCAACCACTGTGGTAGATCACTTGGTAGAGTGCTCGCTCCGTAAGTGGTTCGAACCCCGACAGGGTCTGATCTCAGACTTGAAAGTTGGTAGTAGCTGTTCTTTCGCCAAGCATTACGAAATTAAAGTCAAGGTTCTTTCAGATGGGAACTTAAAATAAACGAGTTCATGGTGTCATGTTTGATGTGGCACGAAAAAGAACCCTGCTGTATAATGCCATCAACACAATGCACAGGCAATATTAATGCACTTTTGCCTATAGCTGGCGACGACTCGATATAAGTGAAATATTCTTGACTGGGACGTTAAGCATTACTACTAAATTCAACTCTTCCACAAGCAGAGACTAAAATTTGCTTAGGTTTAGAATTTATTGTTTATATTTGTTTTTCTATGTGACTAACCAAAAGAATGTTTTTCGTTTTCTTGTTTGCTTTCGACTGTTTCTGGCATCAATCTGTCTTGTGTCATATAATAATAAACGGTCCCAATATGCGCGTATGAATGCGTGTCTCATCTCATCTCGATTCTGCAATTGAAAATGTATTGTTTCGTGTCAAAATCCATAATATGCACTAATACTTTCTTCTCTAGTATTGATCGGCTGTTTCTGCTACTTATTATGTATCGTGTGTTGTTCTTGGTTGCGTTATTTGTAGTCAAATCATTTCTTTTAAACATGTTTAATCTTAACACAGTTATATTTTTTAGTTTGAATTTTAAGTAATTAATCTCTATCTTACCTATGTTAACAGAAAATCTAGATGAGTAACCAAATTGTCCACAGTTACTATCAATAAAAATATCATACACTTGAAATTGAGGATTTCGTATTAGATACGTCGGTTCCTTTGTACTGTTGATGAGCATAGCATTGATGTAAATAACAAAACTCAGAACCTCGGGACCGGTTGTCGGTTTATTCCATGTTAGTTGTAGGTCTTTATAATTATTCACGACAGTTGTTTTCAAGTCGGTAGGGGGAAGGCATGCTGCAAATACAAATATATAACAATATAAATAAAATATATTTCAGTATTTTATTTGCGCTTATATATATATATATATATATATATATATATATATATATATATATATATATATATATATATATATATATATATATTAGGGATGTCAAATCGAAAGAAAATCACTTAGCGGTTACTCGGACGTCTTACCGATTAAGTACTCGAGTACTCGTTCAAGATTCACTCTTCGCTCTGGATGATTTGTGTAGCGATGAAATTAAGATTTACAATTTACGTAATGAAATAAATCAATTTTAATTGTTAAGTTGCCAATAAATGTATAATAACATGACAATTAACCACAATCACGTGGAATTTCCATAAAGGAAGTGAGACCGGGTGCTCCGGAAGGGTAAGCACCTCCTGTCTAGCTTGCTACACCCGTCAACCTTTTTTTTTTTTTACCTGACGGGTTTTTTTTTTTTTTGCATAGGTTTATCTGGTGTGATCTTCAATGTCTCCAGGTTCCAAATTTCACACAGTGTCGATGGCTTAGTGGTAGGGCACTCGCCTTGAAAATGGAAGGTCGGGGTTTCAAATCCTGACCCGGTCAAACACAAGAATTTAAAAAAAAATCCTGCTGCTTCGCTGTCGCTCAACTTAAGAAGAAAAGAGTATAGACAGAGTTATACCTGTGTCTGGATAAATCGACTGGGAGAGCGATATGCTTTTATGCAGCATTCTGTAAGCCATCATCTTAACAAAACAGTTACCCTGAGTGCGCGCTAATACAACCAGGCCATAATAAAGACTCGCATATCACGAACTTAGATTAATTATTTTGTGAATAATAACGTTGTTCTCGTCGCGAATAGCTGAAAAAATTGCTGATGCGACGTGACACAACATCACAACCAACAACTAATTTTTTTCGTCTGGACGATCTATAACTAAATTGCCCGGATTAGAACAAACTACACTCGAGATGAACGCTTTACCACTGAATCACTGAACTGGGGCGGTCTTCAAGAAGAAGAAAAGTAATACAAGAGCGCAGTTTAAACCAATGACAAAATCACTTTTATCAAAGTTGTCAGTTATGGTTTAGAGTAGAAAACAAGACAATCCTCAGTCTCTTTGGAGATGCGACAGAATTTTTTACGGTAATAGAATAAAAAATAAGACACTCGAGTAAAGTCCTATAACACCAGTCATTGAAGATTTTATTTCTCTCATTTATGAATTTTTGACTTCTTGTCTTGATTTTTTGCGCAAAACAAAATGCAAATTAATGTTGTATAAGTGGATGGCGGAAGATTAATTTAAATTATTATGCTAATGAACATCTTTTTACAAAACAAGAGGCCCATGGGCCTTAACGCTCACCTGAGAATATGTCCTAAATTGTTTGAAAGTGCAAATGACAATATATTAAGTACAGAAACTTTACAAGTTTTCTCAAGTTAGGAATTGAATCAGAAATATATCCAGTCACATTTCATTTATAAAAAGCTTATATTATATGCATGAAGTAACTGTAGTACAATGAATAATTTCAGTATACTTATGCAGCTATGTTCTTGACCTTTGAACATATTTGATCGTTATGTCAATACATACAATGTTCCAATACACATGCCTATGCATGGAATTAATAGCTTCCAAATAATTAACCATTTTAGTATTCCTATGTTGATATGACCTTGACCTTTGATCATATAACCTTGAACCATATCTCAAAATGATCGACATGACAATACCTACAATATTCTAATATACATGCCTATACAAAAAAGTTAATAGTTTTCAAAATAATCAGGAATTTAAGTCCTCTTTTGCAGCTGTGACCTTGACCTTTTAACATATGACCTTGAAATATATATCAAAATGATCGCCATGTCAATACCTACAATATTCTAATATACATGCCTATATGCCTATACAAAAAATTAACAGTTTTCAAGATACAGTGACAAATATATAATTTTTAGCAATTTCCCCACTCAGTGCCTTACAATTTCCCTATTTTGAACCCCATGGCTACCATTTGTGCAAATCTGAAACTAGATGTCCTAAGGATGTAATAGATTAAATAACTAAAGTATATCTCTTGTAGATTCAGATGAAAAGATTTTTAAAGTTTTTCACTTTCCCTCCACCTTTATGGATCCGAATGGGGACATAACTCCTTTATTTGTGCAAATCCAATAGGGATACGCCTAGGCATGATGGTTATTAAGTTTCATTAAATTTGACCCAGCGGTTTTGAAGAAGATAAAAATGTAAAAAATTTACGCACGACGGACGAATACAGATAACAATAGCTCATCTTAGCTTTCAGCTCAGGTAAGCTAAAAAGTAATTATGTGTACTTGATCAATAAACTGAAAACGAAATAGATCTCAATTTTACATTTTATCTTAAATAAGATTTTTCTTAATTAAAATCCAATATAATGTCCAAAAAATTTAGTTTATAGTTTAGATATTTAAAAAAAATCTAAAGTAACATTAAAATATCACTTGAAATTTTTTTATTAAGGTATGACAATAATATGTAAGCCATTCCAGACGAAATTATTAAAATTTGCTGAATTTTAGTTAATGACACCCTTAGTTCAGCAATTATTTGAGAAACTGGAACCTGATTCATAGCGAACAGAAAAAAAACTACATATGCATTAAAATTTAAACAAATGACAACAACTAATTCTAGTTCAAAAGGAGATATTGCAAAAACAGAGAATTTTTTTAATTGTTCTGTTCTACAATACTGGAATAATGTTATAATGGTTTAGGCAGCTTTGCTGATAATTTTTCTCAAACTATGATCTACTGAATATGAATTGAATCAAGGCTATGAGTTGCGCTGTGTTTTGGGTGTGTGTAGTTAACACCACTCATTCACCAAGACAATCACCCCCACCCCTACTATTTAGTTACGTTGCTGAAAGTTATATTGTACACTTGCTGTACTTTATTTATTTATTTGTTTATTTATATAAATTTTCTGTACCTTTGTTTTACCAATTTCACTTTAGTTTGAAAATCAAACTTATAAAACTGGACATAAAGACACAGTAATGAAGTGGAGTTGAGCTAAGTTGATAAACGCCCCTGTGAAGTTCTTTAACTAACAAAGTGGTCGGTTCCGGAATGTTGGAGAGAAATTTTTATTTCTGACAAGCCGAACTTAAAAAAACTCCAACAAAGGGATATGTCAAAAGAGGAATTCAAAACTAGGCGGAGACGGGAACTGCGATAAGTTTAACCGTTTCGCTACTCCATCACTTCGAAAAGGGTTAAATAGAGATTTTATGACAATAATGACCGCATTATCAATATTTTATAAAAATGATAAATGCTAAATTATATAATATAAATTACAAAATTGAAAATAACAAGACTTACTTTGACATTGGCTTGTGTAAATTATTACCAGGAAGATCATCATAAACAGTAAAGCCGCCATTTTGTATAAACAGATTTAAGAGAGACAGAGTCAGCTATGATTAATACCACGTGAGCAGGACTCTCAATCTTAAAGAGAAATAATTGTCTATATACATGTATCATACAATTATTAAACTTCCTCAATTGAATATATAGGTAACTTTGACACCAAACTTTTAACCCAGGTCAACATTGAACTTTTGAATTAAAGCCAAGCCAAATTTGAATCTATGGATTACACCCAGACCAAATTTGAACGTATGGATTAAACCTAGGCCAAAATTGAATCTATGGATTACACGTAGGCTTAAATTGAATCCATGAATTAAACCCTTGTCAAAATCAAACCTTTGGATTAAACCCAGGCCAAAATGGAGCCTATGAATTAAACCCTGGCTAAAATCAAACCTTTGTATTAAACACAGTCCAAAATCAAACCTTTGAAATTCAAGCCAAACCTTAACTTTTTTTTTAAAAGTAGTGTCAGCTAACAAATTATTAAGAATGCAAAGGACTTATAGAGTTTCAAAAATTCTGGAAAACTAGTTTCTTTATTTTGAAGAAAAAGATTTATAGCGATATCATTTTTACATTAAAGATGTACATTCTCAGAAGTAAGGTAGTATTACTGCTGCAATGTTCCTACACTGAAATTTATTCATAAACATGCACTTGTAAGAAATAAACATATTAGTAAAATTTTAATCACAAGAAAACAAGACACACAGTTTTTACATCAATATGTCATCCATAACTATTGAATTGTTTATTTTGATCCATATCTATTTACAAGACCAATAAATAAATAAATAAATAAATAAATAAATAAATAAATAAATAAATAAATAAATAAAGCTCAAAATTTAAAGATCGTTTTCACTTGGGTAATATGCCCTATTAATTATTGATGTAGTTCGTGGTCTCTACGACAGCTTTTAATACATGTTAAGTAAAATAATATTTGCAATTAATTTACCAACAATTTTTTTAATTAAGAGGACCTGTCCTGCCGGCAACTATTAACACACAAGAATACACATTGAAATAGTAAATAATCAGTAATTACAATGAGCTATAAAGATATTTGTATACCAAAATAAATTAAATTTGTTTAATCAACAGAAAATTCGTATCTCATTGTTTCACATTCTTCGACGGTTTTTTTTTCTACGACATATTTTATGGATTTCTTTTTGACTAAAGTATAGGGGCAGAGTAGAGCATCTTTCTTTTAAAAAGTTTGTTGATAAATGATACAAATCCAAAGTTGGTTACTGAATGCGCTTTTGTTTTCCTTTGCCGCCAACATTTGTGCTTCTTATATAAAAAGGGGCAATAGGCCTGATTCGCTTACCTGATATAGTATGACAACCTGACATACTTTAGTTCCAAAATAAGAATAAAAGATTTATTGTGTACACTGCATGAAAACAAGGATATCAAATTATAAAAAAGGTCTAGCAAAAATAATTGAAAAAATCAATAAAAAACATAAAATGAGAAAAAAATTCAACAATATCACAATTCTTAATACTTTTAAATTTCTGTTGTGACAATTAATGGTTTAACTTTAAAAGTGTTCATAACAATAGCTAAAATACCACATTTTCCAAAAAATAATTAAGGATAAGAACTCTTATATGGATCATCATGTAGCCACAAATCTCTGCTTTGTTAGATTGTATTTTGCCGATTGTTCTTTTTTAATTTTTGTTTTTAAAAATCAAATTTTTATTATTTTTACGAAAATGATTAGAGACAACTAGTTTGCATTTCAACCTCTTACATGGATCATCATATAGTTAAACAACTGCAACTCTGATAGATTTTGTCATGAAGAACATTTTTTTAATTGTTGTTTTTAATAATATTCTTTTAAAGCTTTAGAAAATATGGGAAAAAACTGCTAGATTTGTAAAACTCATACCATTCTCGGGGCAACAACTCTCGCAAGAATTATTATATGGTTACAAAACTTACTACTTTGTTTAATATTGTGACATACATTTTTATCGTTTGATTGTTCTTATCTATCTTGAATAGTTTTTAATTAAAAAACCGAAAACTGCAAAAACACAGAAAATACATTTTTGGGACATTAACCTAAAAATCAATTTTTGAACAGTTTCGAATCTAATAAGGATAAGATTGTATTATGCATATTTATTTAAACGAAATAAGCATTAAATGTCTTTAAATAGTTAACTTCATACCAAAAACGTTTTAGGTAATCATACATTCTATCTTTGACCTTGAATTCATTTTAAAGATCATTTCAAATCGACATTAAACTAAAGAGGCAATTTCATTACCCTTTAAAATAATCAAGATATAGATTTAAAAAAACTTTTTTTTTTACAAAGTTTTAAAAATGTTAACACAGAAGGCGTAACATTTTTCAACCAAATTTTAACGAAATAAACAAACTTAGGTCTTACAACCCTAGAGAAGACAAATATAACATCAGTTTCTCCAATCATCGGTTTCTGAAAGAATATTTTTTAAGTGTTTGACACCACTAGGGCACCGTGATAAAGTTTTGGTACCCATGGCAACGAATTGAACAAATCTACATTGTATAAGTTTATATATTTCTGACACAGTATAATTAAAATCTGTCCAGCAGTTTTAGAGGAGACGTAAACATTTATTGAAAACGACACATGCATTCACAGATAAATGTACACTCCAATGCACATATACTCACACGCGTATTCACACGCTGTGCTACGCTATAAGTTAACATGAACTTTTGCCATGTGAGTTAAAACGAACAAATTTATTCTTGTTTCGAAAGTTGTGTCTGTTATAAAACTTAACTTAAAGTTCTTTACAGTGCATTCACTAGGTTGCTATGGTAAAATTCGATCTAAAATTACAAATTTCAATTTCAGTAAAAATTTATGACGTAATAATTACTTCATTAAAGTAATTTTGTTTCGAAAAAACTTGGAATATAATATCTTATTTCAATGAATATTGATATTGCAACATTAAGCTCTAGGCTATGTTACCGGAAAAGTTTATAATTAATGATTTAACTTGTCAAAATTTCTAACGATTTCACCAGTTGTAAAAATACCCTTTGTCAATGACTCGAACGTAAATTAGCCACGCCAACTCACGTGTCAAAATGTTTAATATATAATCTAGAACTACTTTAATGCGCGTCATTTTAACTTTTTTGAAGTTATAAAAGGCAAAAAGTCCATAAACTTATTCTCTCATTTAATGCCGTTGTCCCCAGAAATTAATTATAAGCACTGAATCTTATTTTTATTTGGGTCATTGAGAAATAACAGGAATGAACACTGTACACACTATGTAGTTCGCTAAGTGTGCACAGCGTGTATTCAGGGTTATTCCTCCATGAGCCGAATTTTAAAATGATATTCAATGCTTAAATGTTTCGTTATCAAATTATGTTTTTGGAGCCAAACGTTGCAGATTTTTTTTAAAAAGTAATCTGGAACAATATTGTGAACTAAAGTTTATTCACAGGATTGTTTCTTTCTTATGTCAAAAAATACGTCACAGATAAAACGTTTACATATTGTTATATTGGAGTTCCTTTGTTTAATGACAAAATTCATTTTAGCTTAAATAATTTATGATGTCATGATACCTTCATCAAAGTAAATTTGTTTTGTACAAAATTAGAATATAATATCTCATTTAAATGAATACTGATATTGCAACATTAAGCTCAAGGCTATGTAGAGGGATAGTTTATTATCAAATGATTTATAAATTATGTCGAAGCCAAACATTGCAGATGTTTTTCTTTAATAAGAATCTGCAAGGATATTTAAAACTTTAGCTAATTCGCAAGACGCTTTTTCTTTAGTGGGATAAATAATACGTAATAGATAAAACATTTACATTTTGTAATGTTGGAGTTCCTTTGTTTGATATCGATACTTTAATATTTATTATATATATATATATATATATATATATATATATATATATATATATATATATATATATATATATATATATATTTATATATTTAAAATTTAAGACATAGATATACGTAATAAGAAAATTCATTAAGCAAGATAGTTTTTTTAAAAAATAAAATCAGAATACTCACCAAGGACAAGTACCCGTCCACCAGTGTCTGTATTCCTACTCTGGTGAAATAGTATCCTGCATCCAGTTTCGTCACATCACTAAATGCCAATGATATTTTGTTAGTTGCCAATTTGCCCAATAAATTATCTTATCTTAAAAAGGGTTTCATAAACAAAGAACACATTACCCTTTACAAATGTAATTAAATTGATATTTTTTTCTTTATTCATGATATCAATTTAATATTCATTTAATGTCGCTGATGTTCTCCGTGTAATATTAACAGATTGCTCACCAATATTAGCATACAAAGCTTCTCCTACAAATCCTGTAAACATACAGCAAAATCAACGAAAAATTGTTTAATGATAAAGTCGAATGACAGGGTAATATCACGTTACTTTTCGTGGAATTAAAATATATATTTTTGTAAGTTCAATAATCATTCGTTGAATTTTGTGTTTAAAAAATTGACATTTATGTTTGTTTTATGTACCATCAACAATAGCTGAACTGTATCTAACATAAATGATTTTAGTGATTACGATTTACACATGCAGGCTTATCACTATGGCGTGCTAAATATCGACTGAGACAAAATCCCAGATTTCTGGTGTTTAGGACTATACCAGTGAATGTGAAGTTGAATGTGACATCTTTCAAAAGTACGAATAAACTTAATCTAACTCAAATATGTCGCTGGATGATCGTCGGGCTGCTGCAAAGAGGAAACTGAGTGGCGGTAAGAGTGTTGATATACTTTCCCCTGAAATTGATCTTGACATTGATGAAAATAATATCTCTATGTCAGAAGTAAGCAAAGCTTTATCAGCATTACCAATAATATCAAAAACTTTAAATGATATAAATAAAAAGCTTGAGAAAGTAGATAAACTAGAATCAAATATGAAAGAATTGATCGAAGATTTATGGGTTGCAGACAATTTTCACGAGATGATTCAATCACAAGGTAAAAACATTACAGACACAAACGCTGAAGTAAACACTGTTCTACAACAGAATGATAGGTTGAAACATGAAATGACTTGAATGAAGGCTATTATTATACGCCTTGATTGCCAGGTAACGAAACAGGCAGAACAAATAACTGATCTTAAAGATAGATCAATGAGAAATAATATACTGACTCATGGGTTTCAAGAAAATCAAGGTGAAAAGTTGACAGTAGACTTGAAATTAGCTTTGGAAAAATCTCTTTGTATCGATGACATCAAAATAAACAGGATCCACAGAATAGGTCCCTACAACAATAAAGTCAAAAATTGCAAAACCGAGAGTTATAGTTGCCAATATTAATGATTACCGTCAAAAAGAAGATATTCTCTTTACTTATAAAAATTTAAAGGATTCAGAAACAAAGTTATCTTTTCATCTTACGTATCAATCCCCTACTGAAATAATTGAAAGAAAGAAAACGGTTTTATGAAATTCAAAAACAATATAGTAATCAAAACGTTGAAACGAAGGTAAAAAAACGATAAATTGATTTTACAGCAAATGGGACAATATATCCGGAAAAAGTAAAAACTCCGACAGTCGAGGAAGACTTGTAATGTGACTCTTCTGAATCCGCGGCTCAAGAAGCAATCAATGTCACTTCCTGCGACCCAATAACTGACTCAGGGAACACGTTCGCAGGGGTTGGCACAAAAGTAAAATCATTTAACGAGGTAAGGCGCTTTTGTAAAAGGACCGCACGTATTGTTGATAACGCGTACGCAACACACAATGTAGTCGTCTATCGCTTCAAAGATCAGACGAGCCAGCTTCATGAAGGTTCCGATGACAACGAAGAAATTGGCGGGGACGTCAGATGGTTGATTTTTTAAGGGAAAATGCCATTGAAAACGTTGCTTTTGTGATCACAAGATGGGCAAGTCACATTAGATCAGGACCGACAAGATTCAAACACATGCAGGACTTAATCCTTCAAATATACAACAAAATGTGAACTCATCTAAAGTTTTCACACCATGGTAGTTATGTACAATGTAATTTGAATGTACTCGATGCTTTTTTTGTAAATTACCTATATCGCAGTAATACTACATGTCTTCGCTACGGGCTATACTAAAACTGACTCTCATTGTATATATTTATATAGTTGTGATCTCATTGTGTACATCTATAGCTCTAAGTACATACCGTATGCAATGTATATATGTACATCGCTGTTAAACGTACATAGCTGCCATAATGCATAATTACATAGCTAACATACCTTTACCCTTGATGCTGTATGTGTGTACATAGCGGTTTTGTACATGTTTACATCACCATCATACTTTATCTTGGGTTTATGTATGTGCATACATTGGCATTATTGTAACACTGTACCTTGGTTATTGTACGTAGCTACTTCTATGTTTTTCTATATACTTACATTGCCATCATACTGTACCTTGAGTTTTGTATATACATACTTCAGTGGCTGTCATACAAGACACAGGGTATTGTATGTACAAATGTATATATTTATATCGCTGTCATACGTACATCGCGGTTTTTGTACATATTTACATAGCTTTGCACTTTTTCCTTTGATATTGTACGTACATTTATCGAGGTTTTTGTATATATTTACATTGCTGTCATGCAGTACCTTAGGTTCTTTATATACATACATCAATCTCTTTGTATTTATTTACATGGCTGTCATACCGAACACAAGTTATTTTATGTAGAAATGTAAATCTTAACATCGCTGTCATATGTACATAGCGGGTTTAATACATATTTACATAGCTTTGCATTTTTACCTTGGATATTGCACGTGCATATATCAAGGTTTTTTGTATATATTTACATTGCTGTCATATTGAACCTTAGGCTGTGTTTATACATACATCACTCTGTGTATTTATTTACATAACTGTCATACAGTACACAAAGTAATGTATATACGTATGTATATATTTACATTGCTCTCATACTGTACCTTAGGTTCTGTATATACATACATCACTCTCTGTGTATTTTTTTACATGGCTGTCATACCGAACACAAGTTATTGTATGTAGAAATGTAAATATTTACATCGCTGTCATATATACATCGCGGTTTTTGTACATATTTACATAGCTTTGCACTTACACCTTGGATATTGCACGTGTATTCACATTGCTATCATATTGTACTTTAGGTTCTGTATATACATCAATCTCTCTCCTTGTATTTATTTACAAAGCTGTCAAATTGAACACAAAGTATTGTATGTACGAATGTAAATATCTATATCGCCGTCATATGTACATAGCGGTCTTTGTAGATATCTACATAGCTTCCCACTTTTCACCTTTGATATTGTACATAAATATAATGCGATTTTTATATACATCTAAATTGCTTTCATTCTGTACCTTAGATTTTGTATATACATGCATCACACTCTGTGTATTTTTTTTACATAGCTGTCATGCCGAACACAAGGTGTTGTATGTACGAATGTCATTATTGACATCGCTGTCATATGTTTATCGCGGTCTTTGTAGATATCTACAAAGCTTCCCACTTTTCACCTTTTATATGGCATGTGCATATTTCGAAATTTTTGTATATATTACATTGCTGTCATACAGTACCTTAGGTTCTGTATATACATACAACACTCTCTTTGTATATTTTCACATAGCTGTCATACCGTACACAAGGTGTTGTATGTACGAATGTATATATTTACATTGCTGTCATACATACATCGCGGTCCTCGCAGATATCTACCTCGCTTCCTTACTTTTACCTTTGTGTGCACATATGTATATATTGACATCGCGGTTTTTGTACATGGTAATAATTTAAATTGCTGTTATACTGTATCTTAGGTTTTTTATGTACATTCATTGCTGTTTTTTATACATTCTGACATTGCTATCATATTTTACACATTGTTATGTATGTAGTCATACTGTACCTTGGGTATTACAAAGTTATCATACTGTAACCCTGGCATTGTACGTGTCATACGTATATATTTACGTACACACGTACATTGTACTTATACTACGCTCTGTAATTAAACTTTGGGAATTGCATGCACTTGCACAACCGTTTTTTATACATAGTTACACCGTTGTCATACTGTACCTTGATTACTGTATATAGCTATATCATTGTTTTTTCATATTTTTACATCGCTGTCATACTGTACTATGCGGTTTGTATGTACATACATGGGTGTTTTTATTTAAAGTCATAGCGTCATAGTGTATTCTTGGTATTGTATGTGCATACATCGATGTTTTTGTATATACTTACTTCGCTATTCTACTTATCATTGGTTATTGTACGTACTCACAGTGCCAGGTAACGAAACAGGCAGAACAAATAACTGATCTTAAAGGTAGATCAATGAGAAATAATATACTGACTCATGGGTTTCAAGAAAATCAAGGTGAAAAGTTGACAGTGGACTTGAAATTAGCTTTGGAAAAATCTCTTTGTATCGATGACATCAAAATAAACAGGATCCACAGAATAGGTCCCTACAACAATAAAGTCAAAAATTCAAAACCGAGAGTTATAGTTGCCAATATTAATGATTACCGTCAAAAAGAAGATATTCTCTTACTTATAAAAATTTAAAGGATTCAGAAACAAAGTTATCTTTTCATCTTACGTAATCAATCCCCTACTGAAATAATGGAAAGAAAGAAAACGGTTTCTATGAAATTCAAAAACAATATAGTAATCAAAACGTTGAAACGAAGGTAAAAAACGATAAATTGATTTTACAGCAAATGGGACAATATATCCGGAAAAAGTAAAAACTCCGACAGTCGAGGAAGACTTGTTATGTGACTCTTCTGAATCCGCGGCTCAAGAAGCAATCAATGTCACTTCCTGCGACCCAATAACTGACTCAGGGAACACGTTCGCAGGGGTTGGCACAAAAGTAAAATCATTTAACGAGGTAAGGCGCTTTTGTAAAAGGACCGCACGTATTGTTGATTACGCGTACGCAACACACAATGTAGTCGTCTATCGCTTCAAAGATCAGACGAGCCAGCTTCATGAAGGTTCCGATGACAACGGAAGAAATTGGCGGGGACGTCAGATGGTTGATTTTTTAAGGGAAAATGCCATTGAAAACGTTGCTTTTGTGATCACAAGATGGGCAAGTCACATTAGATCAGGACCGACAAGATTCAAACACATGCAGGACTTAATCCTTCAAATATACAACAAAATGTGAACTCATCTAAAGTTTTCACACCATGGTAGTTATGTACAATGTAATTTGAATGTACTCGATGCTTTTTTTGTAAATTACCTATATCGCAGTAATACTACATGTCTTCGCTACGGGCTATACTAAAACTGACTCTCATTGTATATATTTATATAGTTGTGATCTCATTGTGTACATCTATAGCTCTAAGTACGTACCGTATGCAATGTATATATGTACATCGCTGTTAAACGTACATAGCTGCCATAATGCATAATTACATAGCTAACATACCTTTACCCTTGATGCTGTATGTGTGTACATAGCGGTTTTGTACATGTTTACATCACCATCATACTTTATCTTGGGTAATGTATATACATACATTGGCATTATTGTAACACTGTACCTTGGTTATTGTACGTAGTAACTTCTATGTTTCTCTATATACTTACATTGTCGTCATACAGTATCTTGAGTTTTGTATATACATACTTCAGTGGCTGTCATACAAGACACAGGGTATTGTATGTACAAATGTATATATTTATATCGCTGTCATACGTACATCGCGGTTTTTGTATATATTAACATAGCTTTGCACTTTTTCCTTTGATATTGTATGTACATTTGTCGAGGTTTACATACTGACATCGCTATCATATTTTACACAGTGTTATGTATGTAGTCAAACTGTACCTTGGGTATTACGAAGTTGTCATACATATATATATATATATATATATATATATATATATATATATATATATATATATATATATATATATATATATATATATATATATATATATATATATATATATATATGTATATATTTATATGTTTCATTATATGTGTATGAATTATTGGTTTGTATTTTTTATCAATAATATATATAATTTAATGTTAAATGTAATATAACTTGATGAGCCACAAAAATAGAGAAAAATTAAAAAAAAAAGATTTACACATGCAGACATTATGTTATAAAATGAAACAAAGATACGAGTCCTTGTCCATATCACAATCCCAGAAACAAAGTAAAAACTTTGCAAACTGGGAAATTATGTTATACACGTCAAGGAAGTGAGGCCTGTGCTCTGGAAGGGTAAGCACCTCCTGTCTAGCTAGCTACACCCGTCACGTATATCTTAAGTGCAATAATGAAGACATTACTTAGTTTAAAAAAAGTTAAAAGTATTTTAATTATAATTGTATTTTCTTTAAAAAAACGAATAATCTTTTAACTTTAACATATACATACTAGCATATGAACATTGATTTTAAAAATAAAACTACATATATGCTGTTCTTAAACATTAAAAACTAGATATCATGCTGGTTTTTCTATTTTGCTACAATGGATTAATGTGGTAATTAAAGCTAATTATGCTTGAGTTTTTTTTTTTTTTTTTTTTTTGAAATTGTTCTTAGATGACGCTTGGTTATTCTGGTGATGGTGCTTTGCTGAAAATGCTTCGTTGTTTCAGATTGATTATAGCGAAGGTTGTTTGTTTGTTTGTTTTTTTTTTTCTTTTTTTTGTTTTTTTTTTTTGTTTTTTTTGTTTTTTTGTTTGTTTGTTTTGAATGATTTTTAAAGGCGCAGCGGGGTGCTAGAAAGTACTTGGGATCGTCTTAAGAAAGTTGCTTGAGGGAATGGTCCTATTTGCTATCTATATTTTGAATATAGTTTTTAACACCCGATTATGTCACAGCCTTTTACAGATATTTTGCCTGCAGCTTATCTTGACGCAGTACATATTCAATTTAGAAATGTAAACCGTTTAAATTTTGACAGATGAATGAAGAACTCTGTCGCCAATATTTTTATGAAGTTTTCTTTCATATTATAATCCTTCTTGATTGGCTGTTTCTGTCATTTCTAATGTAATGTTCATATTATTATCATCGATTATAATGTTTTCATGTGCGCATGTCCTTTCTATTCTTTTCATTTTCTTCTGTTTCTACTATTTTATATTGTATTTACAATGTTTTAATCAGTACTCGTGTGCCTTTTTTGTCGTTTTTGTCCGGCTGTTTCTATTATTTGTAATGTATCGAGCCATATTATAATTAGCGGGCCCTTTGACGGTACATATTGTCGCCCCGACGACAATATGTACTTTTCCTGACTGTACATATTGTCGTCCCTGTATATATTGTCGCCCGGACGACAATATGTACCTTCACTGACTGTACATATTATCGCCTACCTATATGGCGTATATTGTTGGAGATGATGAAGGTGATGATGATATTTGAATATTCACAAAAAGAATAATCAAATAAAAAATGGTTTTACTTTCAATATTAATAACCTTAATAAATACTGTAAGTTACTGTAACTAAACTTATGTACTAGTTATATAATATGTGCCTGCCTAATTCACACGATAATGCTAAATGTACACTTTAATATATATATATATATATATATATACATAGAAAACTGTATTTGTTTCATATGAAAGGGTTGGACACATTAAAGTATTTTTATCCTGTAACATCAAATTTAGAATTTGAATCCGCTTGATCATTATGAAGCGGCGAATGAGGACCGTCCTCCTTTAAGCAATTAGTCTAAGTCAATGTTAATTATTCAACATCCGAATTTTTTTTTTTGTTTTATTTGTATGCAATCCAACGGAATGATAAAGAACAGTCATTCAATAAACATACTAGCGATTTTTATACCGATGTCTTTTCTGGCAATGCATGTTTAATTTCATTTTTGAAACGCATAGTCCTACAGCATAAACAAAGCACATAAAATAACATAATGTATTTCATGTAAGCGGAAAGTATAGAATTCGGCTTGGTAAAGCCATGGCTTTCTTTCCTCCAAAATTTTTGAAATATCATTTGTAACCATTAATTTTCAGAGATATTTTGAGGATAGTATTAAAATACTACAATAATTAAAATGTTTAAAAGTGATTTTGATGAGATAAGGCAATTATCCCATCCTTTTTTCATTTAAACGTTCAAATTAATAGATAAGTAGCTCTTGTCTTTTGAGTCTCCTTCGTTAGTAAAACATCAATCGAAATATTATTTATGGTGAAAAAGGTACAAATATATAATGTCATTGGCGTCAAAATTAATCAAAATTTGATGTACATTTTGTCCCCCATTCTGCTGAAAAAATAACGAATCAACTCGGTTCATTTTGTCATCTGTGCCAATGTACAATATTATATGGGCGACAATATGTACAGGGGCTACAATATGTACCGTCATCGACTGTACATATTGTCGCCCCTGTACATATTGTCGCTCCTGTACATATTGTCGCCAATATAATATTGTTTACATTGTTGGAGTTAATAATGATGATGATGATGATGATGATGATGATGATGATGATGATGATGATGATGATTGCATGTACAATCAGGGACACATCAAGGCTTATTGTACCCAAAATTGTCACTATAGTTCTAATAAACAACAATTACTAAACAAAACTTAAATGTGACTTGGCGTTTTTTGTGGATGTCCTTCTCTGTTATATGAATGATTAACAGCTGATGAAAGCTGAAAATAAGGCATTTGCGTGTAAAGAATTCAAGCTGCAAATGCAAAATGTTCGAATAGTTTAATATACCGTGTAAACTCTGGGACGGAGTTTCCGGAAAAAATTACCCACCATCAGGGGCAAGAGAACCGACAAACTTCCTCAAACTAGGATCTGTCCAAGTAAGATTCGAGCCTAGGCGGTGAGAGGCACTGTAATCTGTAGACGATCTTTCAATTTAGAATAATTTGAAACCACGAGAATGGAGTGGATAATAGAGTTTTACACTAAAGTCATGTCGTTTGGTCTTTGATGGAAGAAAACTGAAGAGCGCGGAGAAAACTATCATCTATTTGTACTCAAATGAGGCGCAGAGATGAAGGCATCAATGTCCTTAACCACTCGACCATTGACATACCGTGTTATTTGAGTAATTAATGCTATATTTAAAGAATTGCAAACATTTATTTGAAGCGTACAGAGATTAAATGTATTTTAGTTAAAAAGTACGATTTAAGATCATTATAAGGATATTGATATGACATTTGATTTTAGTAGAATGGTTTGTCAAACTGTATTTAATAATATTATTTATTGATATATTTAATAAAAAATACTGAAAAAGGTGAGAGAGAGAGAGAGAGAGAGAGAGAGAGAGAGAGAGAGAGAGAGAGAGAGAGAGAGAACAATAAAATGCTGCTAGTTTTATTTAATGACTACGTATAAAACTAACTGAAACATTCATATTCCATGACATTAAAGTCAAAAACATTTTTCCAAACATTATTTGTTGTAATAATTTGGCTTAATTTGATTTAATGGTGTTTTTACGTCCCAGTCAAGAATATTTCACTTATATCGAGACGTCACCAGCTATAGATGAAGTACCAGAAATTTTGACCATTTCAGTGCGCTTGGGGCAATGTGCAGGGAGGGTTCTTTAATGGGTCACGACTGCCGTGACACGGGGCATCGGTTTCTTTTAAAAATGTTATAAAAGTATCAATGGATTTGCCGGCGACAATATGTACTGATATGTGATGTACATATTGTCGCCCATATTGCAGGGGAAATAAAAGCCTCATCTCGGTACATATTGTCGCCGGCGACAATTTGTACCAATGGACGACAATATGTTCAGTCAGTGCATGACATACTGTCGCCGGCGACAATATGTACAGGGGCGACAATATGTACCGTCACAAACCGTCAAGTACTCAGAAAAAACATTCCTTAGAACCTTTGCGGCGATTGGTTCCCAGACGTAAAAGGCTTTTTTTGTTACATGAGGGTTATTATGTATAAGACTAATTCACTTGTTACTTTTGGTTTCACGGGTGGGTTAAGATTCCAGTATTCAGAAATTAATAGAAAAATAAGAAAAGCATGGAAACAAACACTCAATTATAACCTTGACTAGCACAGAAACAAAATTCCACAGTATTTTGTACCATCACATTTATGGTTATAATATGAATGGAATTTAATTTTGCATTGAATTAGCTCTCTCTCTCTCTCTCTCTCTCTCTCTCTCTCTCTCTCTCTCTCTCTCTCTCTCTCTCTCTCTCTCTCTATTTTATCGAATGTACACACGAATCGCAATTAATTTGTGAAAATTATACCGCATGCATATCTTCAGATATGTTTCGAAGGGCCGTCCGCAGCGGTAATAAAAGCGATACGAATGTTGACTGATGTTCGGATAATGTTATTTTATAATCATGTTTTCTAAATATAGGTTTCTTTTCTGTTCTTTAGTGTGTGTACTCAAATCCAGATCTAAAACATTAATGCACTTGTTTATCGTAGTAAAGCATTAGAGGTAAATTTTTAAATGTATCGCATTATGATTTTCATATGATGTTTTTTAAATATTTTGTTCTTTCTTCTATGTCTCTCTATGTGAGTTTTTTTTAAATAATAACAAAAAATCATTGCCGATTTTTTCACTGAACAATGGATCCTTGATGTGTGACTATGTGATTATATATGTAAATATCAGATGAATAGTCTAGCCCCTACCACATGTATTCAAAATCAATAAGATTTTCTTCCTTGATGCGTATATTATGGTCCTATTACAAAACAAAAATTATAAAATGCAAAGTAACAAAAATAAAGAATCAAATTAACAAAAACATTCTTTTTTCCATTAATGTATATATATAACACGAATACCAGTTAAATTTAGACGTGCCAGATGTGCACATTTCGAAATTTACTTTTCATCAGTGACACTAAGACCGAAAAGTTTGAGATAAAAAACATAAGCCAAACAGTTGAAAATAATGAATCAAAAGTTAAGGTTAGGGTACATATAAATATTTCTTACACCTCAGATAAAGATATCTTAAAACTTAGCCGTGCTAAATTGATCTATCTTACACTAGGGTAAAGACAGGCTACACGCACAATTTCCTGCGTATTTATATCCCTCAGGAATTTCCACTAAATTGTTAGGGCGAAGTGTAAGGTAACTCGAATCGTTAACTCCCTTCTAACTACCTTCCGAAATAAAAAGGAGAAATGTAGTTCCAAAATAAAAACAATATTTTAAACGCAAAAACCATTTAATAACAACTGCATTAAAAGTTTTAACAATTTTTAAAACTTCTGTCATTATTTACAATTTCCAGTATCCAAACCAGCCGGTTTATACCGCTTTGACGGGGTCAGAAATAGGAATGAAAAGAACAATGTTGTTATTAAAAGTCATCGTCTCTATCGCTAGTTATAATGGGTCTCCTAGGCATAGAATGAGGTTTAAACTTGGATAAATGTTGGTAAAAGTCAATGTTTATCAAGCCCCCATAAATATTTGAGCCATCAAAAATCGATTTTAGTGTGGAATTTGACACGTTAGTTGACTTTGTTGACGACATACATAGGTCCACGTTTTCAGTTTCTGTTGCACCACCGCAAAGTAACTTTGAAACACGACACTGTTGTTCATTAGAAATTGATCTGTAGTTGTACAGTGACTAGGCATTTTTATGGCCTGTCCAGAAAACTGCCTGCTCATCAGAAACATTATTGATTATTAATATCTGACATGTTTACGAGCACTAGTGTTTGTTAGACGTTTATCCATATTTACACTTGCTGATTTTGCCATCACTTTAAGTAGTGTGTTCAATTGTTTTTTTTTATTGGACCTCCTAAAACCACTGTCCATAATCAGACGGCGTACGTGTGTGTGTATAACAACAGCAAAATAGAAGGGATGTTCAGGCTGACTGAAATTACTTGGTCTTTTGTCTGCGTATACTTTGTAGGTAGTTACTGGACACCTCTCTCTGTTTTCCGGCAGTTCATACATCCTTGATTGACCAGTCCTTGTATGGTTTAACTCAACACCAGTCCCAGTTTTTGTCTGGCGCTCGTTAACTTCTAAGTACTCTTTATTTAGTTCTGGGTCAAACCTCAGCTAGAAACTATTATCCAGCATGTAATGTTGCTCTAGACATAGTAAAGTGAGAAAGTACCTAACCCCTTGAAATTTTTTCGTGTCACTTGTGATGCATGTTCAAATGTATCATATTTGTTTATTGTAGACAATAGTTCCTTGCAATCAAGGCTATTTACTCGATGCTAAGAGTTACAACATAACAACGACCGGAAAGACATAATCAAACATTTTTGTTAAATATTTTAATACCCTTTTCCATTTCGTTTATTTAATCCACATCATAAATACGTCGTCACAATTACCATTATGATCACCATCCAAGTTAACATTTATTAACACTTTTACATTTTTAAAAAAAATATCATAATCTAACTCTATATATGTTAAGCAAAAATAAAAGTAAATATATTTAAAAAAAAATATATGAAATTTCATTTAACAAAAATATTCTATTGTAACATTTAAAAAAGTTATAAATACTAAATCCTTTGGTATATATATATATATATATATATATATATATATATATATATATATATATATATATATATATATATATAATCTCTTTATCAAGACTACCTGGTTATCAAAATCATTTAGACTATAATACCATCAAAAACTTTACACCTATAAACAAATTGTTTACAGTCAAACCTGCTATTTCTCTTCATCTCTCATAAAAAGGACTTGTCGATTAGTCCACAATTTTGCCATACTTAAGACTGATGTTTTGACGTCATCTTTTTAATCTTTTCCATCATCACCATCATCATCATCATCATCATCATCATCATCATTATCATCGATAAATACTTTCAAATGTTATTATATATAACAAAAGTGTACAACTAAAAACAAAGAAAATATCAAACTTGATTTATGTGTAAACAAATCTACATATTTACATATTCATTATTTACAGTTAAAACTGCTATTAAAAGTATCCCTATGGGAGGTCGACCTGTCAATCGATTTTTTTTAACCAACAAAACTAATATAAATATTTTTTGGTTCAAGTTGAGTTTACTATACCAGTACTTTTCTAATTCCAAATCAGATACATGAAGCTGTGACCAAGTTCTTTTATGTAATACAAACATACGAACATTCATCTCATTTAAAAGAGTCTGCGCAAG
>CM056611.1:2726118-2861118 GCA_029721355.1 Tegillarca granosa | reverse complement strand
TGAAGAAAAGAGATAAACCTAAAACTATATATATATATATATATATATATATATATATATATATATATATATATATATATATATCAAAACCGTTGAAGTTACAATAACTCGAAAAAGGTTAATAACGGGTTTACATAAATGAAAAAACTCTAAACGTAAATAAAGTGATAAAAACAACTAAACTTACTTAAATATCTCTGTATAAAAATATATAACACCAAGATGTAAGGGACATAGACACCCTGTAATTTACATTGTATGCACTTAAAAACTGCTCAAATACAAGAACAGTTAAAAATAAATAAACACTTTGTTATAAGAAGACAAGGTGCAAATCAATAACTAAAACTTTTAATGCAAATTGTACGTTCATAATGCTATGAAAACTAAACGTAGTAAATATAAAAATTAATTTCGCTTTGTCATTTTAAAATCTCTTTGTACGAATAATATAATTTACATAACTCACCCTGTGTCTTTTGTTCTTTTGTGTTTTTCTTTATAACTCTATCAGTCTTTACTCTGCTTGATGATGCTAACATTTTGGTATTAAAAATAAATGTAATTTGTAAGTTTTATTGCAATTTGAGTAACTTCTTACGTTTGAGTTTGAAAAAGATAACGGATAACTGATGTAATTTTGAAGGCCTAGCCTATCAAGGTCATAAGAAAGCTTTACAACCGCCATTACAATATTGTTAATAAATATGGTGTCACAGTGTCCAAGTAAATACTAGATCTGTTTAAGAACCATCGTTCCTTACATTTGGAATTTAATTTTACACGAGGCGATATCATCTAGCTACGTATGAGGCGCTAACCATTCCCTCATATACGGTATGACGTTAAGCGTATAATTTAAGACTTTCCAATTTCATACTTTCCATGTAAGTAAAAGACTAAAATGGCTGATACGATGACAGTGAACCTTACAACCAATAAACAAATCGATAAACAAATAAGCAATCATCACTGCAAAAACTATTTCAACGCCATTAAAACTTAATTTAATTTGTATTAAAATGTTTTAGATGATGAGAAAGGCATAACGTAGAAATCAATAGTAGATAAAAGAAGGAGATAAAATTGCTTTGAATATATCCACACAAATACCTACTGTGTGTTGTCTTTTGTTTTGTATTTTCTCTTGAAACCGTATCAGTGTCAAATCTGCTTGTCGATGCTATGTTATAGAAAAGTTAGAATTTTTAAATGATAGTAGAAACTTTAAATAAAATACAAGAGCCTTTTAATAAAAAAGTTTAGGGATGGATATATACAAATATTCAATACACACACACACACACACACACACACACACACACACTCTCTCTCTCTCTCTCTCTCTCTCTCTCTCTCTCTCTCTCTCTCTCTCTCTCTCTCTCTCTCTCTCTCTCTCTCTCTCTTAAAATAAAAACAATTTTTTTGTAAACATAACAATTACTTAACAAAATAAACTCTGTAAGCAATGAGCCAAAGAGCTCACAAGTATCCTTCTTTAAAAAAACTAAATAAAAATGGTAAAACTAGGAAACGTTGGCAATCTATTAAATTTCATTCGAACAGACACTTTAAAGTATTCGTAATATTAATATAGAACTTATCAATCGACAAAATATCTTTATGTGGTGAAATGGCGTGAAAATATTAAATACAAGAAATTAGGACAAATATACCTTTCACAGGTCTTTTACGCCGAATTAAAAGGAAAACAACAGCCACAACCAAAGCGACAACAAGGACAACAATAATTACGTAAAAATGTGTTGATGATACCGGCTTCGTTGGTGGATTGGCTAAAAAAAGATGTTATGAGTTAATAATTACTGTAGAATCCACAAATTGTTGATAAGAAAATACAGCTTCAGAACATTTCCCTGTCGAATGTACCATTTCAGTCTCGTTGATTTGAACAATATATATAAGGAAGCCGTGGTCTTATATATACTTCATTCAGTAAAGTTCACGTGTATAATATATTTTGCCAGTTTGCAAAGTTTTTACTTTGTTTTTGGGATTGTGATATTGACAAAGACTACTATGTTTGTTTTATTATATATATATATATATATATATATATATATATATATATATATATATATATATATATATATATATATATCTGTGTGTGTGTGTGTGTGTGTGTGCATGTGTGTGCATGTGTGCGTGTGCGTGTTGCTTGTGTTTGTATGTGTGTTGCAGGTAGGAACTGCTTGTATTTACTATGAGGGTCAGTAATTACATGTAATATAAAACTATCAATGTACAAATTATCTTGGGGTATTAACTGTATCTTCCTTATTAATGGAACGAGTTAACAGTAATTTATTGCCGCATGATATAGATTTATAACATCTTAGTTATATATTACATTAAATTTAAAACATTTACAGTTCCATTTTGATCATCCAGATTTACAATTGCATTCTTTAAACTCTTGTAATGTATCCACTGAATCTAACCTAGCTGCCTCCCTAATACTTATTTTACTATTAAATATCAATATTTATGTTATCTACATTGCAGGTTTGAGAGCTGGCTGCGCGTGTAATATCATGTTAGATGTGCATGTTTTGTACCAAGTCTGAATGTATCACACTTCTTATGATATTTTAACACACAACACAATATGGTCTGGGATCACCACGTCTTCTTTCCACTTTGAAATTCACATGGATTGGCCTAAAAACTGATTGCTCCTTGAAAGTATTCTGCTTTTTTACATAAATTTGAACCACTTGCATGACATTTTTTATGAATTTTTTTTAAACTAGTACATGCACATCAAATAGAGTATTATCAAAGGTGATAAAAGGGGGATAATCATTGTTTTTTTTTTTTTTGCACTTGTTGAATTGTTCTGATTATAATCAGTCTGTTTATAAGTCTATTAAAATTCTCTTTTGGAAGAAAAAGCCTCTTATATTTGTCATTAACCCATCTTTACATTTCTGTTGTAAATTTTTCATTTAAACCAGCCATCATGAAGCAATATTCAAAATTGACAGTAGCTTTTGATTTTAAACGTTTGCATTTTTTATTCTGTTTAATTGTGCCCTGTTAGTGAACCAAGTTATTTTTATAAAGTTCTGGTTTAGGCAACATCATTACATTGACACGGAAACCTTTAGGCGTGCTTTTTGTAATTATTTTTTTTCTTATATTACAAACCAAAGTTTTGACATTTAAATCATGCATTAGCCTATAATCAAGAAAGATGTTTAATTCAACCTTTTCCTTATCACAGTTTAACCGAACTGCATTAGACACTTTTTCATTGGATCATTTACTCTTTATTAACGAAAAACAAAATCATAAAAATGGAAACTGTTACAGTTATTGTGTTTTCAATTGAGAGATAAATATGATAACATTTATCCTTTTAAACAAGTACCATTTGTTTCATTTTATGTTTATGCTTTTTTGCGAAATTATGTTTTTTACTATCATGTCATTTGTTAATGCGTACTTAACAAACACGATCCTCAAATATAAAAACATAAAAATGTCTGTTCCCTCATGCAAAGCAATCTTTAGCTGGATTTGGATTCATATAATTTTTGAACTTTAAATTAATTATTTTTCAACTGTTTGCATTATGTTTTTATCTATCAAACTTTTCGGCTCCTAGTGTTACTGATGAGGAATGATTTTCCGAAATGTGCACATATGGCACTTCAAATTTTAGCAGGTGTTTGTTATATAATTACTATATTACAGCCAGTTGACCTGACCAGAATACTTAGTGATCGCCCATCTATTTATTCGTTTTATTGATACACGATAATTTCTAGCCATTACAATTGTTTTTACATAACCATTTATATCCTGTTACGAGGGTCTGATAATAATTATTAATCCATACGCAATTTTGTTTCAATAAATGAAGTTAACTAATTGGAGTTCTTAAGATAAAGAATAACAGTGTCTGTCGTCGCCTAATTCGAATAGGACTGTGAAATTTTGTTAGTTTGCTTATCAAAATTTTACCCGAATTCTCCGGCTTTCTCCCAATCTTACTATGACTAAGAATTCTTACTATGACGTTAAACACCATGGCAACGTGCAAATCTAAAGTAAAAAGATGAAAAAAGAAACTTTATTACACGTGGCGACCGGAGCCGAACCAGCTTATAGAAGATCCAATGCTTTTACAATTAGAAAGTGATAATTCTATTTGTATTGCTGTTTGCATTCAATACCGACAATCCTCAATCGAACTCACAAACTATCTCTCACAACGACTGTTGGGTATAGCAATAATATTTTGCAACCTGACAGAATGGGATATAGACCTAATGCATGCTGGAGAAGAAAATAAAAAGCAAAAAAAAAAAAAAAATTCGGCGGTCAGTTCGGATATAATTTATAATTATCTTCTTACTTATTTTTTCTCTGTTACCAACGGTTTATAATAAAGATCACAACAATTAATGAATAAATGAATGAATGAATGAATGAATGGATGAATGAATGAATGAATGAATGCATGCATGCATGAATGAATGCATGAATGAATGAATGAATGAATGAATGAATGAATGAATGAATGAATGAATGAATGAATGAATGAATGGATGGATGGATGAATGAATGAATGTTCAAAGCCGCATCGGTATAATATCGGCTATTTTATTAATAAAAAATTAACTCATGCAAAAACTTAATAAAAACATTAAACAATAATTTTAAACTGAGAATGAAAGTAAAAAGTCACCAAAAACAAACACATACAAAATAAATAAATGATTAAATACACTGAAAATCGATTAATTTCGTTAAAATACAGTGACTGTTGTTGTTAGGTTGTTTCACGTCGAATCAGTATTTTTCGGCAGTTACGGACGAAAGCAAACTTATAATTTTCCAAGGAGTAATTTAATCTTGAACAAGTTTCTGTTTGTGTGTGATGTGCAAGTGTGTATTATGGTCTGCCGTGTACTAGCCCACACACTTAGGGCGACCTTTTGTAAGATTGTAGTTCACCGAGTGTAGAAGACAAGCGTACCACCTCTGTCCATTATCCTGGCATCGAGTGTACCAGTCAATACTCTCTGTTTTTCTATTTCTGAGCACCAGGCGAGAAAGCAAATCCTAAATTTTTATGTATTCTGTTTGACGTGGCCAGGGGTCGAACCAGTCTTACTGAGTCTTAGAGGCTGTAAAATGTCGCTGTTCTTGATAGTAAATTGTGATACGATGGTTTTCGGAAAATATTTAAGACCTTTTTACGTCACAAAAGTAATTTTTACCGTTCAATGCCACGAGCGTCATGCCACTTTTGTTAAAGTGCATTTTGTACTAAATTGAAGTGTTTATCACAGCTGGTTAAATGAACATCTCCAATCAAAGTAGAGATTGAACAGGTTTTATTTTTTTATAATTGTTACAAGTTCAACTAGATGATTTCTTTCGGTTTCGATTCAAATGTTTTTACGTGGGAGAAATACAATTACTTATTTAAAGTTTCGTGAATTTTATAGAAGTACTTGACAATAAATACAATATATATTTCAAGAATCAATTAAATCGTTTCCGTGTTTTAGGTCAGTAGAAACTGAACTTTAGCCCAAATGCATTGAGTCGTATAAATAACAAAAGTGTGTACTTGACCCTCGCTCTCTTCGATATCTGTGTGAATGTTTTTTTCCTGAGACAGTTGCTGTTTTAAATTTCTGGGAATCTGAAATAATAAACAACAAGTGTGTACGTAGTACTCCCGCACGCAGCATGTTTGTGATATTGGACAAATCCGCACATAAAAACTGATTGTTAATTATTAAATATATTATTATATATTATTCATTTATATATTTATTTATTTATTTTTATAAATAACTCTGCCACCATTATTATTTGTATTTTTTCCTACAAAATATGTAAAAAATTCAAATTCTTTCTACAAGGCTTAACGTGAAGTATTCAGAAAATCTTATTCCTTAGAGTCTTTCCCAGACGTAAAGGGGGTTCTCTTGTTACAAGAGGAATATTACGTACAAGAGGAATTCACTTGCTACTTTTGGTTTCATGGTTGGGATTAATGTCCAGTATCCAGACCGATTGATAGAAAAATAAGAACACCATGGAAAGACACACCCTGTCTTACTTTATAAGAAATTATAAAAAATATTTAATTTCTCAATATAACTGACTAGCGCAGAACAAAATTTCAAATGTTTGATGAAAGCAAAAAATTGTATCATCACATGTATGGTTAAAAATATGAATGAAATTTAATTTTGCATTAAATTTGCTCTCTCTCTCTCTCTCTCTCTCTCTCTCTCTCTCTCTCTCTCTCTCTCTCTCTATATATATATATATATATATATATATATATATATATATATATATATATATATATATATATATATATATATATATATATATTCTCTCTATTTTATCGAATGTACAAAAGAAATCGAAATTGATTTTCGAAAATCATACCGCCTGTAAAGCTTCAGAAATGTTCCGAATGGCTGTCCGCAGCGGTAATAAATACGATATGAATGCTGACTGCTGTTCGAATATTGTTATTGTATAATCATGTTCTCTCAAAATAGGGGTTTTTTGTCCTTCAGTGTGTGTAATTTTGTTTGTATAAGTCTTCATTGCGTATGTTAAAAAGAGTAAGTTTCAATATTATTGTCCCCATTGAAAATAATAAACATTCCGTATGAGAGACAATTCACATAAAAAAAACAATGCATGTAAATATCAAACTCCTAGTGTATACTATATAATGTACTTTATATCATGATGCAATTTAATTAAATTTAATGCTTCTTTCATAATTTAATTGAATTTTGTACTTTTTTCTTAGTATGGAGGATATGGTTAAAGATGTACAATTAATAAAAAACTTAAAAAAGTAAAATTACCTAACTTAAGGTGAAAGTTTTTACATTCATTGGTTTTTACATACCATTTTAATTTATAAAAACATTATCTTCTTTATTACCCTAACTCAGCAAGTGAGATACATTGTTTTTTTTTTTTAATTTTATTATTTAAAGCATACAGCTAATCTAATTTGACTCAGCACATCTGTGTGTTAGATGTTGCTTTTCTAAAGTAAAAATATTTAGGCATTGCCATTAGTTTGATCGGTGGGTTGAGAAATAACTTAAATGAAGACGTGGCCATTTGCATAAATCTCAGAAAGTTATGTTTGTAATTAAAGCTTCATTAAGTTTTTCAATTTTCTGATTTTTTTTTTTTTTTATTTTGATTTTCTTACAATATACTTTAATATATTTAAAAATATATATCTTCTAACCAAGATCTGTGACATTCATTTTCTAAAATTTCATTTCTTTTAGCTGTAAAAACGGAATCCTCTGACCGGTTGGTCAGTGTTTTACGGTGGTAATTATAAGCTTGGAGCATGTGCACGGATGTACAGATAAATCCTAAAATCGAAGTAGAAACATGACAGATTGCATTATTTGTCCTTCATTAATATCCAGATGTATTTGAAATGGTGTTATGTATCCCTTACTAAGTCACAAATGACAAATTCAACGAAGTTCTGTATTTAATTAACTGTATTTCACCGTTTTGAAAGTTTAAATGACCCGGGATTTGATGACGTAACCATGTTCTAGTATTAGATCCCAAATGCTGCATATCGATGGGTAAATACTGTGATTTCTGTATTTATTCGAGCTTTTATCGTTGAACCAAATGTAACATTGTTCATTAGGAATATTATTAATTAGATTAGCACCGTTTGATTGTTTCTTTGGATAACTTAATGCAGCTTTAAATCTCATACAAAATACAAAAAAAAATGAATGCCAAAATTAGTTAAAGGGAACAACAATATAATGTGTGAATGGTTTAATGTCGACATTGTCTAAAAAGGAGCTCTGATGTTGGTTTAAAAACTCAATTAGCCAATTAAAATGCGTGAAAATGGCGAAATGTAATTATTTGTACAAATCACGTCGTCACCAATCCTAAAAATTCTGAAATGCTGCAAAAACAACCAAACCTAAAATAATGGTGTAATATTTCTGCTGTTGTTCCCTTCTATTGCGCTTCTTAAAATTATTTGATTGCGAGAAAAATCATTGCCTTTCCTTTGACAGCACTAGTTATTTGGTAATTGCCATAAAGAGTTCACTTTTACATTGAGATGATGTCAACAAAAATATTACATAGGATGGCTAAAAGTTTTGATAATTCACTAAAAACATGTTCTCAATTAAAATTATTTTGTATCAACATTCCTTACTTTTGGAAAAAGAATTACATAATATTGTCTCATGTGAGTTGTGTTTTCATTATCGTATTTGTCACGATCGTTTTTAGTTAATTCGACTTATATCATTTGATATATATATATATATATATATATATATATATATATATATATATATATATATATATATATATATATATATATATATATATATTAACCAGTAATATCCCTGCTTCTCTTGTGTATGGTGTATATGTTTCACAGTTATTACGGTACGGTAGAGCATGTTCCCACTATGGGTACTTTCTGCAACGAAGCAAATTGCTTACAATTAAATTGTTGACGCAAGGATATTGCAAGCCTAGGTTAATCAAAGCCCTTAAAAGTATTATGGCCGTCATCACAATATTGTTGATAAATATGTAGTCAGTGTATCCAAACTTATACTAGATGTATTTGACTTACCATCGTTTCTTGTTCCTTTCATTCCCAAAATTGACTTTCACGTGCCGGTTATAGCTAGCTAGACAGGAGGTGCTTACTCTACCGGAGCACCCGGTCTCACTTCCTTGATGTAAGTTCACGTGTATAACTAATTTTGCCAGTTTTCAATTTTTTTATTTGTTTTATGGGATTGTGATATAGACAAGTACAAGTATCTTTGTTTTATATATATATATATATATATAAAAATATATATATATATATATATATATATATATATATATATATATATATATATATATATATATATATATATATATATATATATATATATATATATAAATGTTCCACTGTAAAGTTGTTTTACATGCACCTAAACAGAATAACAGTATTATTGAATTATAAATATATAAAATTTTCAGTTTGGTGTTGCTGGCAGAGAGGGAGTAGCCTTCTCTTCAGGACTCGCTTGCTTGATGCTCGCGTAAGTGGCTGGGTTGACCGGTTTTCCTCATATCACAAACTAGGTCATTACCTTGATCTTTGACATTAACCAATTTTGGAGGTTATTTCGAAAACAAACCATACACAGGAGACAATACTGCAAAGAAACGAAAAGTTGACAATAGAAAAATTAAAGTCATCACGTTTTTGTTATAATTTTAGATATATTCTTTCCTTAGTGTCATAGTTGAGCTGTAAGTACAAGTATGAAACAGAATATGAAGAATCCGTCGTGTCTTTTGTTTCAAGCTGGCATTGTTGGCATTCACATTCTCTAAATTTGGGATTATTTAGAGATATCTGTCTGTGGAGTTGAACGATTTAACGACAATTATCTCCAGATTTAACAAGGTTCTCTAAAACTTCTGAGACATATGGATAAAAAAAATCAGCAAGCAAAGATATACCGATAGTTTGTTAAAAATTAAATTTCCGAACACAACAAAAATGTTTTTTATCAGCATTTTGTTCATGGTATTTTCAGGTTATTTTAGTTTATATTATTAACAATATATATATATATATATATATATATATATATTAATGTTGATGTTATGTTCATGTTTTCTTCTTTTTATTTTTAATGATAACAATCTAAACTAACGTCTATTTATTACAGACTTCATCTAATAACTAGGAAAGTAGGAGGAGTTACTTCATGTGTAATTTAATGTTAAACTAATGTTCAATCAGTGATTTTATCCTATGAAAATTAATACTGTAGCCTGACAGGTTTGAATTAAATTATATGATATGAAATTAACTATGTACTTGAAATCGTTCAACCTTAGTTTCATTCCCTGATTGTTTACCGTCAGCTTCATAGTGATTTTTTTTACTTTCATTAATTTTTTTCTATTTCTCCTATACTGTCTCCATTTTCGGTTTTGATATCATATAATCTTGGAGTATCTTATATCTTAGTAACTGTTGTCTTTTTCAATAAATCTCCATCCTCATCTTGAACATATAAGTTTTTTCCAAAAAATGAAGGTTCCATTTATATAGTTTTATTGTCTAAAATTTGTTTTGCCGTTCCTGTTTCATTTTGAGTTTCATCATTATCTTTCTTCTTTTTCACTTGTGGTTTTAAATGTTATTTTGTGGACTGTTATTTTAATTGTAATCTTGTTAAAACTTGCCTTAATTGTGTTTTTCGATAATTTAAAATACTGCTATATGGATTTCCATGTTGATTTTGTTCAAATGTTTTAATTGTTTAAATGTTTTTTTTTTCCATTTATTTTGATAACTGGGACTGGAATTTCTCTTTTAACTTTCAATAACTGCCAAAGTTTGTGAATTTTTAAAGGCAAACTGCGGCCATTGCAATACATTATTATAAATGGAATACCCCGTCTGGCAAGAAATGATCTTTGATAACAATTGTCGATTTTGTGTTTTCAATTTTTTATTAAAAAATACCGTTATAGATGATTCACTATTTTAAGATGATTCGAATTATATCAATTGAATCAATCAAGTCCAGCAACTTGCCATGTTGTTCTGGTATATCGGAATATAAAAGAGGCTTTTTTACTGGCAAACACCATAATGTGAATAAAATCCAATGTTTGTGAGTTTATCGTTAACAATTTCCCCTATGTCCAAATGTCTTTTATGTTTTTAACTAGCAGTTCCAAAAACTTCATGATCAAAAACTCATAAAAATTTAGCAATGTTTTGTTTAACTCAGAGAAATTCTATCGGTTCATACTTTTTACTTTGACTTTAGGTTGCTAATTTATCTCAAATAAAAGAGCAATTAGTTTATAAACTTGTGGTCAGGGGTTTGAATCTCAGTAATGTATTTGTTATTGGTTCCTTTTTTTGGTTTTTTTACCATATACTCCGGTTTCTTCCATCATTTAAGAACTGATTTCCTCGACTTAAGTAAAAATATCTTCACTAGGGCTTTTTTCCTCTTTATACACCAATCCTTTTTTAACTATGACAACCAGAAATCTTTTACAACAGGAAATATCTGAATGGGGTAATTTGTTATCAATAAAACCGATAGTTTTTTAACATATATTGTTTTGATTGTCTGTGTGATAAATAATTTCTATATAGCAGTTCTTTTTTTTTTTTTTTTTTTTTTTTTTTTTTTTTTTTTTTTTTTTTTTTTTTTTTTGTTGTTGTTGTCTGTTTCACAAATGTCATCCATCTCTGGTTGGTGGCTTGAAATCATGATTTATGCAAAAAATTTGATGTCAATATTTTAAATTTTGATCTTACACATTAGAAGTCAAAACAAAATCCTGCCTTTCAGTTTTATGGAGATGTAGCACTTATTCGTCAATAAACTCATTCACGATCTTCCAAAATTTAGCTTAAACTGTTGACCTCAATTTTAAGCCACAAAAATCTGTTAAACTTATAAACAGATGAATAACCGATATCATCCATTCTTGGAGAAATATCGAAAACACTAATCTGCTGTAGCTCAGTTTGCAGAATGTTTGCTCAGTATGTGGGAGGTAGAGTTCTCAAACCATAGACGGGCGTTTCCTTAAATGTGAATCAGTTGTAAATGTTTATTTTGTCAAGTGCTAAGTATCAAAAATTGAAAGTCAAATGTTCTGTAAAAGAGAGTTTCTTGATACAATAAGAAATTTATGTTTTAGAATAGATTGAGATATGACATGGTCACAATGGAATCGTTACAAATGTGAATCGCAATGACATGTTATTGTATACAATGACATTTCTACAGTGATATCTTATTGTATATAATGACACCTTTAATGCATCCAATAATTCCTATATGTATATAATGTCATTAATGTATCAAGATTGCATTGTTTGCAATGTCATTGATTGCATCAAGCGTCCACTATATACAATATGATGTCATTGCATGCATTCATGATGCAATTGTATACAATAAGATGTCAATGCATGCATCAAGATGCAATTATATACAATAAAATATCAATATCAATTCCTGCATCAATATAGGTATAAAAAAAGATTTATGATCATGTAGTTAGTAACTTCACATTCATATACATAATGTTTCTTTTAAAAAGAAGAACATTCAGGTCTAACAATAGCGGAAAAACTCAATATATTTAAAGATCAGATACAACAACCTTTTAAAATTAACTTTTTATCATCAAGTATTTTTAAAGTATTCATTGAGTTTTTAAAAATCATCATTAATCACAACTGCTGTCGCATCAAATTTGAAGCACACAGTTCTAATATCTACATAACAAGATAATGTAACCAAATATACTCCATAAGTTCTTGATTAACATCGAAAGTAGCTCGATAATTAGAATGTTTGCTAAGTATCAGAGAAGTAAAGGGTTCGAAATATCATCAAAAAACTTTAAATCAGTCCAGTCCATGTACAAACCACAATCCCAAAAAACCAAATATAAAACTTTAAAAATTGGCCAGTTTAGTTAAACACGCGAACTTTCATCAAGAAAGTTGTCCTCAGGAAAGATAAGGATCTCCTGTCTATCTAACTACACACGTGACGTGTAAAATCAAGTTTGAGAATGGTAAGTCAAATAAGTTTCGATAAAATGACTTGATACTTCTCAGCAATATTGTGATGACGGCCATAAAACCTTTTAACGACCATAATTTGCCTAGGTCTACAATATCCTTGAGTCATCAATTTAATTTTAAAAAGTTTGCTTCGTTGTAGAAAGTCTTGATAGTAGAAATAAGTCTAGCATACTTTTAACTCTTAAAACATATAGTTACATAATACGCTGTAAAACAGGGATATTACTGCAAAGAAACAGAAAATTTGCAAAAGAAAAATGGAAGTGATCACGCTCTTGGTTGAGCTTCAGATTTTACCTTTCGTTGGTGTTATAATTGAGGCATAGGTCCAAATATGAAACAGAACATAAGGAATCAATCGTATCCTTTATTTTAAGCTCACTTGAGCTTAGATACATGATATTACATATTCTCTAAAGAGATTATTTAGTGATAGAACGTCGTCTATATATCTATATGTGGAGTTGAATGACTTAGCGACGGTCTTTTTCTTGTTATCTGCAAATTTCTGTAAATATTTTGAATCGGAACATTCCTTTTGCATTGTTTTAAGCACAATTTACAGGAAAAATATAATTTCTCGTCTACAACTTGTCGCATTCTAAATTACTCGACGGGGATAATAAAACGTAGGAAGCTACAGAATAAATTTCACAACTCTATTTATATATTGACATAAATGTATTTATTTGTCAATTACACTATTACACTATGTATGATCATACTCAATATATATGTTCAATAATTAACAAATATTTTATGAAGCCGAGGTCCATTAACAATTTTAGGGTGACTGCCCACTCCATAAACTAAGATATGTCCACAAACATCATAAAATATTTGTTATATCATACCGAATCACCCATAACGGCATAAGTGTTAGTCGCAATTTTTTTTTCAGAAATTAAACTCAAATCTCAAAATCAACAATCAATTTAATCGTTTAAAGTTAACAATAACATTAAAACATGAACATAATAGGTACTATTTATTGTACATATATTTATATTATTTTATATATAATATTATTATATTATTAACAAATATTATTACTATATAATTGTATATATAGATATTTATTGTATTATTTATAATACACAAACATAGATTTTCGGAAAATCGTCAAGGGAAATAACCCCACCGAGTAAAAAGGGCAGATAATTTATATGACAAAACGGACCCGGGTCGGTCTATATACAATAATATGACCCGAAACACTTACAATGCTTTTCTATAGAAACTTAAATTATGAGGTATAATATCAATGAATATACAACGTTCTAATAACTGTAAACTGAATTAAACTTCCACTTTCACTTACTGTTTATTGCAAGTTCGAGTAGAAATTTGAGTCTGCAATGTTTAGAAACTAAAAGTGGCTACCGGTTATAATTTTTTTAATTTACAAGCTGAATTCAACATGTACTGTAAAATGATATCATACATTTACCTTGATTTCTAGCTTGTCGAATGTTTGATTTAAAATGGACAGTAAAACTTCGAAGACTCGAATGTTATGTTACTCTTTGTTTTTACTTCTAGTTTATTGCAAAATTTTAATAATCAAAATTTAACATATGTCAATCATGGAATCGATTAAAATAGTTTGTAGTTATCCATAGTATTTGAGAAATCGATATTTGACTGTATTATTATGACATTCAAATAAGTCTATACATTTAAACAAAAATCAATATGTGATCTGTAAATAACAATATTACCATAAAAATTTATTTTACCCTTTAAAAAAAATCAAAATAAAAAATTGGTAATTATTATTTCCATTAGAACAGTAATAATAATAATAATAATAATAATAATAATAATAATAATAATAATAATAATAATAATAATAATAATGTCCACAAGAGTTCTTGTTACCTTTTACATTGAACGAGGAATATATCAACAAAATCATTCAACAGAGAAATCACAATACAATTTAGCTATCTTACAACTATGAAAATTGATTATAAACTATATTTTTAGTTATACATTATATGTTATAATTCATTGAGTTACATAGTTCTGGCTTCCTCCTATGTATCTTTATCGAATAATTTATATTTGGAATGGGGAGTTTCATCTGGAACAATCATAGAGTGTGAACCTCACTGCGATTTCATAATCACCATTTCTCTAAATGAAAATTAATGAAATTTCGCAATTTGTTTTTAAATAACAGACAAACGTTTTTGATCAAGCCGAATTCGTTTACAAGATGTAACAGTGTCAGTACTTTCATATAAATGATTTTTTGTTTAAATCTACAGCATCTTTGTTACATCCTTTTAGAAAATGTCGAAGATATAATACTACAACAAACTACTGAATTACAGTGAACCAATTATTTGTATAAAAATTTAAAAAATGTCAATTTATGATTATAAATATCTTAAACACAACATATACAATGAAGAGATTATCGCAGTAACAAACTGTGCTATTCATATTGAAAAATAAACTTGACACTATAAACTGCTGGAAACATTTATTAAGAATTTTACTAACAGTTGTTGAATGGCTGAATATGGACAACTGGAATTAGTAACTCGTTTGAATGAATAAATTTAAACAATCAATAAAATAAAATAAAAATCTATCATAACCTATATCTATATACCAACATATGTTGATAATAACATCAAAATGTCGATAGTGACAAATTACAAATACGCAAATAGAATATAAATAGACATAAGAAATACAAATATTATAAACATACTTGTTTCTGGGATGGGTATCTTGAACAAACCTGAAGTAAAATTTTATTTAATGTTTGCAAAATTCTCCTGCAGCATATAACACAACAACATAACAAGGGTGATGCAGTAACTGGAAAAGTAATATCCTAAACATTTGTTGTCATAGAAACAACTTCACATAAGATTAAGGTATTTATACATCGAACGATTGATTTTAATGAAAGGAAATAAAACGATGTGTAATAAATTTAAGAGAAAGGTATGTTTTCAAGCATTTCTTTACCAACAATTTAAATTACTTTTTTCTAATTTTTTCTAATCCTTTTAATAACGTGCGTCAGATATTTATGATATTTAACATGTATTGCAAGTCAAAATAGGATTGTTGATACAAAGGACTTTTTACACAAACATACACACACAATAAATCACACACAAACACTTATTCTCTCTCTCTCTCTCTCTCTCTCTCTCTCTCTCTCTCTCTCTCTCTCTCTCTCTCAAACTGTCCTCAAAATTGGATTTAATAAAGATCGTCTTTCCTTAAACTCTTAACAACAGGTTTATATTACTTATATTGGTCGTATGAGACTAAAAGTGTCCATATCGCATCGCTCCTCGTCTAACTCTATCCAATGTTTTATTTAACATTTTTACATTTTACAATTGTTGTATGTAGGCGTCACATATGTCACATTATATCAGCTAAGTTTTCTGGCAATATTGACATTTCTTTTTATTGCCGATTTAAGATAATAGACATATAGGTGCCTTATCATTATCTTTATTACACAGTAATTTTCTCAATTAAACATGGCCGTATCTTGATGATATCAATAAAGGTGACTGGCCAAAGATGGAACATTTATCTTCGTCAGCTTTTTGTCCGGGTATTAACTTAACTATATCAACGTGGCCGTTTTCAGTCGATATAATTAAAGGTGACTGTTTACATGCGTCAAATTTATCTTTCCAGCTTTGTGTCTCAGTAGTAAATTAACTACTTCAACTTGGCCGTATTAAGATCATATAAATAAAGTGACCGGGACTAAACAGTCACAATTATCTCAGTCAGCTTTCTAATCACGTAGTAACTTAACTACTTCAACATGGCCGTATCTATATGATATATTTAAAGGTGACTGGCCATCATTGTCACATTGATCTTTGTCAGCTTTATGTTCCAGTAGTAACTTAACTACTTCAACATGGCCGTTTTCAGATGATATAAATAAAGGTGACCGGCCATATTTGTTACATTTATCTTTGTCAGCTTTATGTTCGAGTAGTAACTTTACTACTTCAACATGACCTTTTTGAGATGATATATATAAAGGTGACTGACCATTCTTGTTACATTCATCTTTGTCAGCTTTATGTTCTAGTAGTAGCTTAACTACTTCAACATGACCATTTTGAGATGATATATATAAAGGTGACTGACCATACTTGTTACATTTATCTTTGTCAGCTTTATGTTCTAGTAGTAACTTAACTACTTCAACATGACCATTTTGAGATGATATAAATAAAGGTGACCGGCCATATTTGTTACATTCATCTTTGTCAGCTTTATGTTCCAGTAGTAACTTAACTACTTCAACATGTCCATTTTTAGATGATATATATAAAGGTGACTGACCATACTTGTTACATTTATCTTTGTCAGCTTTATGTTCTAGTAGTAGCTTAACTACTTCAACATGACCATTTTGAGATGATATATATAAAGGTGACTGACCATTCTTGTTACATTTATCTTTGTCAGCTTTATGTTCTAGTAGTAACTTAACTACTTCAACATGACCTTTTTCAGATGATATATATAAAGGTGACTAACCATACTTGTTACATTTATCTTTGTCAGCTTTATGTTCCTGTAGTAACTTAACTACTTCAACATGACCTTTTTGAGATGATATATATAAAGGTGACTGACCATTCTTGTTACATTCATCTTTGTCAGCTTTATGTTCTAGTAGTAGCTTAACTACTTCAACATGACCATTTTGAGATGATATATATAAAGGTGACTGACCATTCTTGTTACATTTATCTTTGTCAGCTTTATGTTCTAGTAGTAACTTAACTACTTCAACATGACCGTTTTCAGATGATATCAATAAAGGTGACTGGCCATCATCGTCACATTGATCTTTATCAGCTTTATGTTCTAGTAGTAACTTAACTACTTCAAAATGACCGTTTTCAGATGATATCAATAAAGGCGACTGGTCCATATAGTCACATTGATCTTTGTCAGCTTTATGTTCTAGAAGTAACTTAACTACTTCAACATGACCTTTTGCAGATGATATAGATAAAGGTGACTGGCCCATATAGTCACATTGATCTTTATCAGCTTTATGTTCTAGTAGTAACTTAACTACCTCATCATGACCTTTTGCAGATGATATAGATAAAGGTGACTGGCCCATATAGTCACATTGATCTTTATCAGCTTTATGTTCTAGTAGTAACTTAACTACCTCATCATGACCTTTTGCAGATGATATAGATAAAGGTGACTGGCCCATATAGTCACATTGATCTTTGTCAGCTTTATGTTCCAGTAGTAACTTAACTATTTCAACATGACCGTTTTCAGATGATATAAATAAAGGTGACCGGCCATATTTGTTACATTGATCTTTGTCAGCTTTATGTTCTAGTAGTAACTTAACTACTTCAACATGACCATTTTGAGATGATATAAATAAAGGTGACCGGCCATATTTGTTACATTCATCTTTGTCAGCTTTATGTTCCAGTAGTAACTTAACTACTTCAACATGTCCATTTTTAGATGATATATATAAAGGTGACTGGCTTAAATAGTTACATTGATCTTTGTCAGCTTTATGTTCCAGTAGTAACTTTATTACTTCAACATGACCGTTTTCAGATGATATATATAAAGGTGACTGGCCATATTTGTTACATTTATCTTTGTCAGCTTTATGTTCCAGTAGTAACTTAACTACTTCAACATGTCCGTTTGTAGATGATATATATAAAGGTGACCGGCTTACAGAGTTACATTTATCTTTGTCAGCTTTATGTTCCAGTAGTAACTTAACTACTCCGACATGGCCGTTTTTAGATGATATATATAAAGGTGACCGGCCATCATCGTCACATTGATCTTTGTCAGCTTTATGTTCCAGTAGTAACTTTATTACTTCAACATGACCGTTTTCAGATGATATATATAAAGGTGACTGGCCATATTTGTTACATTTATCTTTGTCAGCTTTATGTTTCAGTAGTAACTTAACTACTTCAACATGTCTGTTTGTAGATGATATCAATAAAGGCGACTGGTCCATATAGTCACATTGATCTTTGTCAGCTTTTTGTTCTAGTAGTAACTTAACTACTCCGACATGGCAGTTTTTAGATGATATATATAAAGGTGACCGGCCTAAATAGTCACATTGATCTTTGTCAGCTTTTTGTTCCAGAAGAAGATTAGTAATATCTTTATTTCCAAACAGGGATGATAAAAATAAAAGTGACATCTTATTTTGATAACAATAATTAGCTTTCCAACCGTTTAAAAGTAACATTTCAGCTATGTCTCTTTTACCCATCAAGCAAGCTGCTAAAAGTAAATTTATTTTCATCTGAAGTAATGTCTCAACATGTATTTCTTTTAGAATGTGATTTAGGCAATTCTTCAATTCAAGGCAAATTATAAGGTGTAAAATTGTAACATCAGGTATAGTGTGAATAGGAAATGTTGACAATTTCTGAAACGCATTATACAAGGGAGACAAGGCCGAACAAGGGTGATATATTGTTATGATGTTTTGAATCTGAATTTGTTCCATGCATTGAAATGACCTTACTAACAGTGTATCGCTTTTCTCAGTGTATAGGCAATGGTTGTTGACCATGATATTCCAGTTCAAGTGGTCAGCAAACATATCGTGTATTACCCTTTCAACCCATGCTGACTCCAAATCGGAGTTTAACAGCAAGTTTACATCCCCAAAGTGTGAATCCAAAATGAAACTTAAAAATATTCTCTCGTTAAAAAATCGTGCACCACAGTGTTGCAGTATAATTCGTTTCCAATCTGTTGACAGATTATTTACATGCCTGATAACAGCATCGGAATTATATCATGAATGAATTGATAACAATTACCCTCGAGTTTAAGATATGTATTCAGTAGAGTGTCCATTTTTGATTTTATTTCTTCCCTTGACAAGGTAGTTGGGAGTTCACATTTCTCAAGCAATATTTTACGAGTTGTTTCAACTTTCTCGCTTTCCTTGTTAATACAAAGACAATTTGTGACTAAATTATTATCATTAATCATACAGTACAAGAGGCAGAAATACCGTACTCGATCATTTATCTTAAATTTATCGAGATCCTTACTGATGACTGAAAGTGGTGTTTGAAAGAAATCCTTCTCTGAAAATTTTGATTCTTTATTAGATGTGTACAATTTACATAACAATGGAAAACAAGATATCTTGAAGTTTTGAATTTCTACACCCATATTTTTCAAATCATTTCTTTTATTAAAATTGGCATGCGCATTGAATATTTGCAATCTTTCATCATCTGTTAACGCAATTTCGTCATGTAACACAGACCTTATTTGAAGGTCGGAAGATGCAAGAACATTTTCAGATATATGCTTATCTTTAATAATGTGAGATCGTACAGTTGCTAAAATTTTCATGTTGCTAAACTGAAAACATATGACCAATCTTTCCTGATTATTCATCCATTGTTGTAATTCACTTTGATTGATATCATGAACACCAAAAGGATCATTAACTACAAATACCTGGGGTACTTCTGGCATCCAATACTCAATAATTTCTCTTGTTGATACAACAGGACAAATTCTGTATCCTTCTTCTTCTTGAAGCTGCAAAGCGATGTGATTGACAGTGGCTGTCTTTCCAGACCCTGGTGGACCAGTAACAATCACAACACCATATTGATCTACAGCATCAGTCACATACTTTGTTGCTCTAGTAGAAACATACGTCTTATCTTCCGCTGCCATGCTTTGTATTTTAAGATCCATTAAAACTGAAATTTGGATTAAGACAGTTGCTAAGTATTACGCCTTCATATTTGTTAAAAATTTAATAAAATTTCCCATACGCAGTCTTTTTTCTTGCTTTAACAAGTGTAAACTTGTTTAACGTATTTTATTTTCGTTGTAAATATTAGAAGTATAACTAAGTTTAGGGATTTCCTGCTTTGAAAGGTGTCCAAGACCATTTTCAAAATTAATCTATCGTTCTAAGACCCTGAGCATTTGATGTTTGCATTTCATAAAAAAAATCTGGACGCAAATTATATCTGAAACATTTCAATGTATAAACATTAAATATTGAAGTTTTTGATATCATGAAAGATTCTAGATACCTAAGAATGAATTTTAAAAGTACCTACATTTCATATTGTATGGAATGATATTTTCCTTCATAGCCCGGAGTTCTAAATATAGATCCTTGTAAGATGAATCTAAAGCTGCGGACAACATCGCCGACGTTTCGGATTTAAACCCCTCGCCACCTAAACGTAAGATAGCCTGCAAGGACATTATGTTTTCCACTCAATTTTTACTCTTTATGAGATCTTGTTGACAACAACTATCTCTAAAGTGATTTTTCACTTGTGTATCTTTAAAGAAATTCAGAATTAAGTGTTTTATAGCATAATTTCTTGCCAAAAACTATCATTATAAGTAATCATAAAATTGGTTCAAATAATTTCAGGATTAGTTTAGTGATCAGTGATAATCATTTAGAGAAACACAGAGGATACAAATATCTGTGTTACCTTCCAAGAAGAAAATACGTTTCAATTCTGTTTATCTTACTTTTATAAACATGTAAATTTTTTTAGTTTGCGGTATGAGTAAGTATATATCTTTCAAAAATTGTATAAAGTTAATTTTTTTAACGTCAAAGCAAAACACTCGAGAGTTAACTTGAAAATCATAAATAGATGTTCTTTTAAAACCATATAATCAAATGTACATAGAATTGTGTTAAAATAGGTTAAAGTAATGTTTAAAATAATATTAAGCACTCATATCACTACAGCAGTATTATCAAAGTAATCTATAATACTTGTCAAAAGTTAATATGGTGCAAAGACGTTTCATTTTCATTGAATTGTTTTGCCTATTTAAATCATTTACCTGTATTGTTTTAGTATAAAACTCTAATATGGAGGAAGTGCAGCATTAAATGTATACAATGTTATAATATACCTCACTCAGATCATCCCACATTATTTGGAAATCATGCGTATTTATGGCATAGGAGGCTGCATGTGCAACATGGTTTCTGTAATATTTAATCCTAGCTATGTCAGCTTCGATACTGTGGTCTTTTTTATCTGGAAGTCTATTCCATCCAGATTTTGGACTCTTAATCTGGGATATTTCACGTAAAAATGCAATCATCAAGGTAAGATCAAAATGCTTTGATGATGCATGTTCTGAAAAAGTTTTAATATAAATATAAAAAAACATGGATTTAACATATTACTTCACGTAAATCAAATGTCAATTTCTTTTGAGAATCTATAATCAATCGGTTATATTAAATTTTCTTTTCAATTTAGAAATGTAACACTAAAATTAAAAATTAGAATAGTTTTGGTAAGCAAATAATGATTTTGAATTAAATCTGAGTTCTAATCTATTTAGTATTATTCAATTGGTATCTTATAAAATATTCATATAATCAGTTGTTCTAGTTGAAAGTCGAAAGTTGAAGGTCAAACGAAAAAAAAGTACATGTTTATACTTAACGCTGACATAATAAAAAACAGATATAATTGATAAAAAACATGAGTTAACTTACTGTTTCCGGGAAAGAGGACGTTCCAGTGATCTTTGTTAATAATCCTTCGGCTCAAAAGATTCCTCCAATTTATGTCTATTTTCAGTTATTTTATTATCAAGCTTATCTGGATCATTATACATATCAAACAAACCTCTTAATGCACGTGGTCCTATTTTCAACACCAGGGAGACAAATCTTAAACAATTTGTCTCTTCTGGTGAAACATCTGTTGTTGATGTTGCCATTGTAAGAGAAAAACTTTATTAACTAGTGGTAAAGAAGGGTTCAGCGTCTTAAGATGATGTCATAGCGCCAAATTTATTAGAAATAAAAATAAAGTATAATAACGTCTGGAGATATGAATACACATGTGGAATTAATCGGTTTTGATATCCTCTATAAATACGTCCTGCTTCATTAACAATTGTAGTAACTAACATATACAAGTTACTAGCTGTAAGATGTCCAATACCGCATACTGGTAATTTTATACTCGTAAATGTTGATATAGGTACTAAACACCTGGTCGTTTTAAGCTGACAACTAAAAAGAGTTTTGAAGTTACTTTACTTCTTATAACGCTAGGTTAAACTGACAAGATTTTGCTGTGATGTAAAATATATGTGTTATATCCGTCCGTCACATTTTCATATGTTAAATTCGTCCTTCATCATTTCTTACATGTGTCTTGTTCCTAAAATTATAATGTTAATTTGCTTAATTATTTATTTTTTATTCTTCTTTTGTTTAATCAAAATTATCAGTTTCATTGTGGGCGGTAACCTAGTATAGTTTTACAGAGTCCATAAAATTCATATCGCTTGAGGGCCCTGTATAAACCTGAACAGATCACTACCTTTTTAAAATTAAGTTTTGGATCAGAGCCAAAAACATGTGACATTAAACATAATATAATTCTTCAAATAGAAATATCTCTTCAATACGTGTTGTATGTTTATTGTCCTAAAATTTTTATCTATGTGATTCAAAAGTCTTCCTGTATCTTCTAACCTGGATTTGAATTAATAACCGCATAAGAGCCAAAATGGAAAATATTTGTAAGAGCCAATTAATCTTTTTACTTTATCGTTTTCAGATTAAAAACAATAGTATTTCAAAGCAGTAATGTAGTGATCACCTAGATGACAATTTTAAAGGTTTTTTTTTTTTTTGTTAAATACATTTAAATACCTTTTTCTCAGACAAAAAAGCATTTAGTCCTATAATGATATAGATCAATGCTGAGTATCTCAAAAAAACATAAGGTTTGTAGATAACCAAAAATTCACTTGTGACTCTATAAATACAAATATGCTAGTAGAGTTAAACTCCCCGAGGGTAACCATAACTCAATACTCAGTATTTGTGCATTCACAAAATGTACTATGTAAAAATTTTCAGCCGTAGTAATCTTTCAAATTGATTTAAAACAGGCTTGTTCCCTTATGCAAAACATTCCTTAGTTGGATTTGGATACATATGATGTTGGATTTTTGGATTCATTAATTTTCAAATGATTTTATTTTTCTTATCTATCAACTTTTTCGGCCCCTAAAGTCACTGAAAGGAATGAATCTTCGAAAAGTGCACATGTGGCACAGCAAAATTAAACAGGAATTATTTTTTAAAGATTTACCTTTCCTAAACGGGTACCGTTGATGGTGGAGTGAAAAGTTACGGGTGATTATATAAAAGCGTCATATAAAGCTGATTAACCATATTTAACTTTAATATCTTAAACATATTCTTAGCATTATTTAAACATAAAAATTACCAAATTTATATCAAAATATGAATATAAGAAAAACCATTGTTATAATATCTATTCAAAAAATGTCCCTGGTAAAATATCTCTATTTGGATTGTCTATATAAAGATTTCCGCCATCTGAAAGGCGTTTACGACAAACATTATCTGGACATAATTATATTATTTCTTAAAGGGGAATTAATATATAATGAATAAAATAAAATCTGAATTTCTTCGATATATAAACCTCAAAATATTTACCGATATATATATATATATATATATATATATATATATATATATATATATATATATATATATATATATATATAATGTGTGTGTGTGTGTGTGTGTGTGTGTTCATTTCAACTTTAAAACAGATTTACGAGATTGATCTGTCGGAATTCATATTTTTGTTAAACGTCGTAGCAAATTTAGCCGAATGTAAAACTAAGGTTGAAAATTGACCAGACAATTATATTTCAATCAATAAACAACAGTCGTAGTTTGGTTTGAGTTCATATCTTAAATCCCCGTGATATCCAGATGAATTTGTCCATACAAAGTCAACCATCTTAAAGGCGTTTACGACAAATGTTTGATATAATTATAATCATTTTTGTCAATAAGCGATTAAATATATGAAATCTGCATTTTCTTCAAAATATAAATCTCAAAATACTTACAGAATACGTCATACTTGTAAATTTTATCATACGTTTACAGACGACAAGCTCTTGTACCTATAAGTACTGCGCAATAACTTTCTATTAATAGCGATTGGGATTTCCAAAAGCAAATGTTTCAATATAACAAATGCTATTTAAAACTTACAAATATACATTCGTTTTTGAGCACGACGGGTTTAGAAGCTCAGAATATTCGTCATCGAAGCTTGCAATTCTTATTAAGAATATTCAAGCATCGTTATTCTCAAAAATTTGGTTATAAAGAAACATATTGTTTTGATTTTATTTACAAAATAAATGAAAAGAGGAAATCACAGTAAAAAATGTAACCTAAATAGGTGCACCTGCCTTAAGTCAATATTTATTTACTAATATCGAATTGTTATCATATAGGGATTAAAAGAAACTTTTTAAAATCTTATTACAAAGCTATGAGCTTAATATTATGCGTTTCACTGACGAATGGTTTGTTTTAAAAACGCTTAAAGATACTTAAATTTGAAAACAAATGCTATTTTAAAGTTTGACATAGATCGAATTATAATTTTTATTTTAACATACTACTTTATTGGGGTGATTTTCTACCGGTTAATAAGACGCTAAATTTTATACTTACATAAGCAATGTCATTATAGCATCACTTCTATTTCAGACCTTTTATATATGAGTAAATTAAACCTGATCAAATACAAGACAAATGTTTAAAATAAGCAGTCTCAAAAAGTACAGAATACAAATGTCCACAAAAATATAAACCATACTTACCTAGCTAAAAATCCGATGATTATTGTAAGATGTTTGTTTTTAAGTCGCCATTTTGAAGTTGGTAAATATATAATACAAATACCAGTTAAATTTTGATGTGTCAAATGTGCACATTTCGGAAATTCATTCCTCATCAGTGACAAATAAAATCTAAACTATGATAAACAAACATACTAATTCATGTCCAAATTACAATCCTAAAAAACAAAAATAAAAACTAATGCAGTGTGAAGTTAAAGATTCGTAAAAATAATAAAGAAATGTAATTTAACCTGAATATGAAAACAAGACCATTATTTTCTTATTTCGAATTGATGTTTAGTTTTTTATGGACTAGTAAGGTTGTGTTTTATACCGATACTATTTTAGCTTGGGTTTCATGAACAGGGATTTTGCGACCTATGTAATAAAATTTCCAGGTGATTAGGAATATGGCCTTCAGCCCAACATACTTTATAATAGGGGGTTCCTTGTTTCGTTAAATGCTATGTCAATACATGGACAGTCATGTGTTTAAATTAATATACGGTGTAATAATATCCTATTCATAGCTCTTTTCTCCTTTAGTTTTAGTGGAATATGATTATTAATGAAAGTAGCGTCAGAGTAAGTGATTTAAATTATGATGTGAAAACTCCAGGATGTCATGTGTTGATGTTTGTAAATCTTCACCTTCTTAACAACATCCTTACAGGCTCAACACAATAAAATCTGACATGAAGCAGGAAATTAAATATATGTTGAAGAATGACACAATTTAATAAATACATTAACAGGAAAAGTTGTTCGTGCATTCTAGTTCATGAACCGGACTAGACTTTTATCTTTTGTATTAATTTCAAAAAGTTAATTCTTTTCACAAGACTGATTCTTTTCCCAGGCTTCATGACTTTATAGACAAAATTGGAAGGAGGCTAAGTTTATAGGTAACATTTGCAAATGACAAAAACGGTGAACAGACTGAGCAACAAAAGTACCAGACTTTGTAACATCTGAAGAGCTTTTCGGTACAAAGCATTGTCTTTTGGACCGAAAAATGTCCCAGCAACCGTCCAGTTGATGATAAAAGGTGTACTAAAGACTCTGAAGGATTCTGAAGCTTATATAGGTGATGTTCTTGTATAAAGTGATACTTGGAATGATCATGTTGCTAAATTTTGCCAAGCAACAGCAGAATATTTTAGTCAAAGTCAGGTTAAACCAGTTAAAGGTAAGAAAAAGCAATTTTAATTATCAGGTTAAATAACATTCCTTTGTTAATCAGTTAGCAGTGCCTTAACCAATAATGTAAATTTTGTTTGAGCAATAAATTATTATTATTATTATAATTGTTGTTGTTGTTGTTAAAGAAAGTGATATCTGCTATTTACAATAAAGCATAATCGGATCAGAAAATCATGAATCAATAAGTGAAAGTGCAGAACTTTTAACCTTTAACTTGGACGATATATTAGTTTATTTTCTCAGGACACTTGAGATGAGTAACAATACATTAAAGTGTTGTAAGACTGCAGATTTAACTTCGAAAACAGTTGTTTTTTATACCATTAAAAACCTTAAATTTATACATACATATTTATATGTATGTATTTATTTGACATATGCACATATACACCAACATATGTATTAACATGCAGGATTCTTCAATCTATCCTCAATATATATTTCTCTTAATAATGACGTCATCGTATTGTTTTATTGTCCTATTGTCTAAATGACGTCATCACTATTTATATTGCTACTATGTTATAAATATCACTATGGAAAGCGTCTAAAGATGTAATGAAAGAGCAAATGCTACCAAAATCGTGTTGTACTTATTTATTTTATTATAGATCTATTCTACTGGCCACTGAGAAACTAACTTTTTCTTATATATATATATTATTGAGGGTTTATTATTCAGACCCCTTCAGATAAGTGACTTTAGGTTTAAGTAGTATTTGAATTGTTATACACACATACATACATACATACATACATACATACATACATACATACATACATACATATATACATACATACATACACACACACACACACACACACACACACACAGATATATATATAATATCTTTCCTTTAACCTTTAAGTAAGGTAAAGACTGAGAATGAACCAGATAATAATATTAAATCGATTAATAACAGACGTTTTTTTATTTGAGCATCAATCCAAAATCATTGTGATATCCATATTCACTTTTCTATACATAGTCCGCCATCTTAAAGGCGTTTACAACAAACATTTGTTTACATCATAATCTAAATAAAATTATCATTTTTTGTCAATACGTGAATAATTTGCTCTAAATGATATGAAATTTGCAGTTTTTTTCAAAATAAAAATCTTAAAATACTTACACAACACTTCATACACCTATATTGTATCATACGTTCACAGACGACCATAAGTACTGCGTAATAATTTTCTATTTATAGCGACTGGGATTTCCAAAAGTAAATGTTTCAATATCACAAAAATATTGATCAAAGTTATGTAAATGTATTTAAATGTCAAATAAGTAAAATGGCAGTATTTATTTTGAAATATTAAAAAGTTATAGATAATGAAACAGTAGAAACGGACCAATTTACAAAACAAAATTCATTATTCATCATGATATCTCGATAACGTTTTTAAACTCAAAAATTGATATGCGATCTGTCGTATGATGTTTTATGGCCACGATGGTAGGACAAGACTTTATTTTAATTTCAACAAGTGATGATACAAAATAAACTTACTTGGTTTAAATAGTATATCGGAGAATCCTACTTATACCAAAACTAATTTTACAAAAGATGAAGTTCTTTCCAATCATAGGGGAGTCCTTGAGTCTTTCGGTATCAATTTAAAACAGGAAGAACTTGACCTGCCTTACTTGTATTGGATTCCAAAACTTCACAAAAATCCATACAAGGAAAGATATATAGCAGGTTCCTCTAAATGTACTACTAAATCATTATCAGTAATTCTAACACAAATTTTGACAGTCGTCAAAGATGGCCTTCAGACTTATTCAGATAAAGTCTATTCTACATCTGGCATCAACCAAATGTGGATTCTCAAAAATTCTAAAGAACTACTTGACCATTTTGTCTCTAATACTCTATCTTCGGTAAAAAGTATAAAAACTTTTGATTTTTCTACCCTTAACACCACTATCCCTCATGCTAAATTGAAAGAACGTCTAAAACAAATCATTCACTTTTCATTCTTTTACAAAAACGATAAACCAAGATATAAATATCTAGTGCTCAACAGGGATTCTGGTTATTTTGTAAAACACCATACAGACTGCAAACAAAAATATACTGAAGATACCATCAACAAAATGTTAGAGTTTTTGATAGACAACATATTTGTTGTGTTTGGCAATATTATCTTTCAACAAACAATCGGTATACAAATGGGCACAAACTGTGCACCTTTGCTTGCTGATTTGTTTCTTTATTCATATGAATCAGAATTTTTACAGAACCTTGTCAAATCTGGAAAAAAAACTGTCGCTAAATCATTCAACTACACATACAGATATATAGATGACGTTCTTTCTCTAAATAATCACAAATTTGGAGAATATGTGAATGTCATCTATCCAAGTGAGCTTGAAATAAAAGACACGACAGATTCTCTATGTTCTGCTTCATATTTGGACTTATACCTCAATTATGACACCCATGAAAGGTTACATCTAAAGCTATACGACAAACTTGATGACTTCAATTTTTCTATTGTCAACTTTCCGTTTCTTTGCAGTAATATCCCTGCTTCTCCTGCGTATGGTGCATATGTTTCACAGTTAATACGGTACGGTAGAGCTTGTTCCCACTATGGGAACTTTCTGCAACGAAGCAAATTACTTACAATTAAATTGTTGACACAAGGATATTGCAAGCCAAGGCTAATCAGGGCTCTTAAAAAGTTTTATGGCCGTCATCACAATATTGTTGATAAGTATGTAGTCACTGTATCCCAACTTATACTGGATATATTTGACTTACCATAGTTCTTTGTTCCTTTCATTCTCAAAATTGACTTGCACGTGACGGGTGTAGCTAGCTAAACAGGAGGTGCTTACCCTTCCGGAGCACCGGCCTCACTTCCTTGATGGAAGTTCACGTGTATCACATATTTTGCCAGTTTGCAAAGTTTTTACTTTGTTTTTGGGATTGTGATATGGACAAGGACTGGTATGTTTGTTTTATTTTTATTCTAAACTCTACATTCTTCAGTGGCATGTAAATTACAGAATCCTATGTGCAATCACCAACCTTGGCTAAGAGGTGAATTTACCGATCAAACACTTTCGCATATCATAATCGGATTACGAGATTAAAGTACTGTGTATATCAAGCACTGTCTTAATAGGTTAATAATTAATCTCGAGTAGCACTCAACATTTCAGATTACTGTCTAGAATGATTGTTTCATTGCACTCTATTACTTTTGATGAAATCTGTATTATTGTGACGAAAAATTATTAAGTATTGATTTATTAAATAGCCATGACGATAAGAAGTTGAAATAATTACAGTTAATTACTTACAGTGTTACGATGATTTCAGAAGAACCGATTGATTAGGTTTCCGAAGTACGGACATTACAATGAATTAGCGCTGTGATAGCGTAATTAGATACAACATACGGGTAACTGAAGAGGGGTATTTCCAATGTCAAATTTATAGTCACTTTTCATTGGTCCAGTCGCCGAAGTATTGACGAATCAGATTTAAAGTTACAAAGTTCAGTATTACTGTTTGGATCTTCTCGAGATTTGAAGTACACGTCCTGAAAAGGCATGAGGATTCCGGGTAAATACTAGTATATAAGCCAGAATTTATGGATGCTGTGCAGTTTTACTTAGAAGTTTCTGAAGTATCGGTCTGTTAAAGAAGTCTGTCCTTTTATAGGAAATAATTATAAGGTAATATAGTGATATAATTGAAGATATATCGCTTATATTAAATATAGGAAACGTGTAAACAACAAAGTGTGTGAACACGCACTTTATACTAGGTAGCAGACGACACTGGGTTAAACGCAGGTGATGCTGCTACATCATCTGGAGATAGCCACAACAACCGATATTGTAGTAAACACAACTGTTAAGACCAAACGGAGATAGACACATTGTTGCTGATTACGGAGTTGCACTCTGTTTGAGTTTACCTCCCAGAACGGCACATATTTAGATCCGAGTCTTAAAGTGAAACTAGAGCTTATTGAAGATTGATGCCCCTACCTTTAGAGTATGTTTATCTACTGTATTTAAAGTTTTAATGAATTACATTGCCTGGTTAAGAAAACCAATTGCTGTTTATTTTTGTCCATAGAGAAGATTAAGTGTTTGTTTTGATTGCTTAATTACGGTATATTTCCGTGAGAATCTACACACATATAGGTTTAACAACATGCAAGTTATATCAGTGGTTGCTTACCTGTAAGCAAACTCTGATATAATTCTCCTTGTGGGGCGGACACTGTTGACCTTTTTCCAACAGTAAACCGTAAGGTGTATTTTCTCAGTTTTTGTTAGTTTTTGGGTTGGACTTGAATGTTTACATCATTATTTCTGTTAGTAAAGTGCATACACATATAACTAGCTAAATCTGACCCAGAAAGTAATTTCATTGTGACAGACTTCTGTGGCTGTAATACGCTACCCTTAAATTGTTAAAGTTGCCTTCCTTTTGCACTTTAACCCCCTATTGCTACTTTTGTCCGTTACAAAAGAATTTGGTGGCAGCTGCGGGATATCATTAGCAATTACAATTTATCTCTTGAAGTTTTTTTTATTATTATATAATACATTTGGTGTTTAATAATTTAAAACAAAATGGACAAAGGCTTGAATACACTTGATTGGACATATCGTGTATGATTCTTCACACATAACTGGAAGGCGGTGGTTACCCTCAGAGACCTAGAGAGCAGACGAAGCATTCTCGATAGCTGAAGATCATTTAAAGAAACGATGGTTTTCACCTATACTTCCACAAACACAAGATGAAAAATCTGTTTCAACACCGAATCCTATTGAAGCTATGAGACCATGTTCTAAAGATTTCTTGAGTGATGAAAATACAGAAAATACTCAAGTCAAACAAATTATTGAAGAAAACGGGAAAATTCTAAAAGAAATGATGGGCATGAATAAAATGATGGTTAGTCTCTTAGGTGAGATTCACGATCTTAGACGTGAAAGCTATCAAATGAAACAACAAGTAGAAAAGAACTCAACTGAAACAATGGCACTGCGACGTGTGGTATATACTGTTTCAGAAGAGACAAAAGGAAGATTACAAAAATTTGAATATAAAACCAACTTATCAGTAGTGAACACGCCAAGCAAACTGCCTTCATAGGATAAGTCTACAATAAAAGACAAAGCTGAGTTTACTTCCGGAAAATACAAGTCTGAATAACAACAAAGTCTGAATAACAACAAGATGTTCCATTAACAGGGTCGTTGAATAGTATGAAAGAGGAAGTTACAAATCTGCGATCTAAGTTAAATAAAACACAAGGTACCCTTGCTGCTGTGTTAACTGCTAAAGCGAAAGAAACTCCCTATGCTGAAAATAATCAACAAAATAGGCCGCAATTGTATCAAACTAGCACACCTGTTATAGACACGCCAGTTAAAAAGCTCGAGTTTACAACGTCGGAAACAGAACCAAACGTTTATCAACAAACTGTGGAGAAAACGGAGAACCAAACGCAAAGTTTTAAAGTCAAAGCAAAACCTTCAACGTACGATGGTCTTGTGCCATGGAATAATCATTTGGTTCATTTTGAGACTTGCGCAGATGCTAATAACTGGACAGAAGAGGAGAAAGGCATGTATCTTGCAATATCTCTGCGAGGACAAGCCCAAGGAGCGCTAAGCATCATGCCAACAGCAGACAGACGAAACTATCGTAAGTTAGTGCAAATGCTTGAAGAAAGATTCCAACCCTCAAGTCAGACAGAGTTGTATAGGACACCGTTGAAGGAGAGAAAACGAAGAGCTACTGAGCCATTACCAGAATTGGGTCAAGAAATAAGAAGATTAGGTAATCTTGTTTATCCACAAACTACCGTGCCTGTTGAAGTAAGAGAGAAGTTGGCAAGAGATTATTTCCTAGATGCTCTTGTAGATGATGAAATGAAATGGGGTATTCAGCAATCATCTCCAACAAATTTAAATGAAGCTGTTAATAAAGCAGTAGAGTTAGAATCTTATATAAAGCGGAGACAAGAACGATTTGTTAGGTCTGTTGCTAATTATAATGGAAATAGAAAGAACCAAAGTAACCCCAGGGATAAAAGGAGTAACAACTTTACAGATTCAACACAATCACTGATTACCGAAATGAAAAGAGAAATACAAACTTTGAGGAGGGAGCTGGGAAATAAGTTTCAAGATATAGATCGTCAAATTCAGACAAATAAGGATAAAAAGGAAACCATTGTTGCAAACTCAGAGACAGAAGGGGTAAAAGTCCCAAGGATTAGTCCCACCTGTTACTATTGTGGGAAGAAAGGTCACATTGCTAGGGAATGTAGAAAAAGAAAATTTGATCAGAGTAGAGGAGTAGCTCATGATGAAGAGCAAACACAACCAAAAAGTGAAGTTCAACAAACAGACCAGGCAAATAAATTGCATTCGATATCAAAAACTGACCAAATATCATTGAAGTTAAATTGTACAAACAGCAATGAAGCAGGGATGTTTGTATATGCTAAAATACTTGGTGTAAAATCAAAACTTTTAGTTGATACTGGAGCAACTCTAACCCTTATATCAAAGCAATTTTGTAAGAAGATCCCTTCTGGGAGAATGCAAAGAATAAAGCCATTCACTCGAACCATTCAAGGAGCAGGAGGTAAGAGTTTAGAAGTAGCTGGAAAAAAGAAAATAAGTTTTAGAATTGGATCCAGATACTACCGAAATCAGGCTGTTATTGAAGAATTGAATGTTGATGGAGTCATTGGGCTTGATTTTATGAATGCACATAAGTGTATTGCAGATATAGTTGGTCAGAAGCTCATTATTGGAGAAAGACAAGTTCCACTCATTCTCAAAGGAGGCATTGGTTGTTACCGCATTGCCGTCAGAAACAGTGAATTTACCACCAAGAAGTGAGGTAGTAATAAAAGGAACACTCGTAGGAAACGACAAATTATTGGAGGGTATCACTGAGCCAAGATCTGAATTTCTTGAGAAAAACAAAGCATTAGTTGGCAGAGCACTAGTCACAGGTAGAGAAGAAATTCCAGTGCGTGTAATGAATATTGCTGATCACTGCACAACATTGACAAAGGGAACAGTCGTTGGAAACTTTGAACCAATAGAATGTGTTGATTCCATTAATAAAGAAACACAAAATATTGATTTAATAAATGAAAAAGTACAGAGATTGTTAAAATTTTCATCCACCGTTCTTTCCACTGAAGAAAAAGAAAAAGCAGAAAAATTTACTATTCAAGTACAATGACATTTTTGCTGAGAATGATCAAGAACTAGGTTGTACAGATATCATACCTTTGACTCCTGGGTCGGAAGATTTATTTGAATCTGAAGATGATTGGAATAAAGACACTGGTCAGCTAATAGAGGATATTTGCGTTCAAGCCACGCAGAAACAAGCTGATCCGACGTTACGGAAAAGGACCGTGCCAACATTATTCATTCCACCACCCAAGCAACCGCGCGTAAGTTACACGCCCAGAAAACAAACCAAAGAAAAAGGCGTTCAAACAGATGCAGTGTCAAGGCGAGTTCTTAAGAAAACTCACTCATCATGGGAAGATAACGGAAAACATTTCACCCAAGATGAGGAAATCGAAGAATGGTATTGAAGAGTGCAAGAAGATTCTATCTCTCTAGGAAAGAGACGTTTGAGTGTCTCTAGGAAGGAGACAACTCCATACCTCTAAGGAAGAGAAGGAGTTCTGAATGAGTTCAAGAATATTGTTTTTTTTTTTGTTAAGTAAATGTACCAATGAATTCACCATAACATGATTGATGATTGACATTTTCCACTAAGACAGTTAAGAACAGATAGTTTGGTTGCTAATATTGTAAATATTAGTACTTACCAGAAACATGATTGAAATTGATTACATCTTGTGACTGTGATTCATTTTTCTTTTAAAGATAAAATGCGAGGACGCATATTTTTTTCAGCAGGGAGCAATGTGACGAAAAATTATTAAGTATTGATTTATTTAATAGCCATGACGATAAGAAGTTGAAATAATTACAGTTAATTACTTACAGTGTTACGATGATTTCAGAAGAACCGATTGATCAGGTTTCCGAAGTACGGACATTACAATGAATTAGCGCTGTGATAGCGTAATTAGATACAACATACGTGTAACTGAAGAGGGGTATTTCCAATGTCAAAATTTATAGTCACTTTTCATTGGTCCAGTCGCCGAAGTATTGACGAATCAGATTTAAAGTTACAAAGTTCAGTATTACTGTTTGGATCTTCTCGAGATTTGAAGTACACGTCCTGAAAAGGCATGAGGATTCCGGGTAAATACTAGTATATAAGCCAGAAATTTATGGATGCTGTGCAGTTTTACTTAGAAGTTTCTGAAGTATCGGTCTGTTAAAGAAGTCTGTCTTTTATAGGAAATAATTATAAGGTAATATAGTGATATAATTGAAGATATATCGCTTATATTAAATATAGGAAACGTGTAAACAACAAAGTGTGTGAACACGCACTATATACTAGGTAGCAGACGACACTGGGTTAAACGCAGGTGATGCTGCTACATCATCTGGAGATAGCCACAACAACCGATATTGTAGTAAACACAACTGTTAAGACCAAACGGAGATAGACACATTGTTGCTGATTGCGGAGTTGCACTCTGTTTGAGTTTACCTCCCAGAACGGCACATATTTAGATCCAAGTCTTAAAGTGAAACTAGAGCTTATTGAAGATTGATGCCCCTACCTTTAGAGTATGTTTATCTACTGTATTTAAAGTTTTAATGAATTACATTGCCTGGTTAAGAAAACCAATTGCTGTTTATTTTTGTCCATAGAGAAGATTAAGAGTTTGTTTTGATTGCTTAATTACGGTATATTTCCGTGAGAACCTACACACATATAGGTTTAACAACATGCAAGTTATATCAGTGGTTGCTTACCAGTAAGCAAACTCTGATATAATTCTCCTTGTGGGGCACTGTTGACCTTTTTCCAACAGTAAACCGTAAGGTGTATTTTCTCAGTTTTTGTTAGTTTTTGGGTTGGACTTGAATGTTTACATCATTATTTCTGTTAGTAAAGTGCAACACATATAACTAGCTAAATCTGACCCAGAAAGTAATTTCATTGTGACGGACTTCTGTGGCTGTAATACGCTACCCTTAAATTGTTAAAGTTGCCTTCCTTTTGCACTTTAACCCCCTATTGCTACTTTTGTCCGTTACATTATGGCTTCAGCATGTGTTATGTTTACAATCATCTAGGTCAGATGTCGTTCTGATAAAAAAATGTATTGAGCGAAAAAAGTTGAATTTTTACTCTTTACGTTTGCAAAATATTCATTATTCAAGCAAGCGGGGGTATTCGATTTTACGAAGTTTGAGCCATCGAGGTTTATTTACGTAAGACATTATAAGAAATTGGTCGGAACAGACAGATGACTCTGAGTTATCCGGGGTATTCGAGGTAAGGACGTTCGAGCGATCAAAGCTCTCTCTCTCTTTATATATATATATATATATATATATATATATATATATATATAGTCTACAAAAAATAATTATATATATATATATATAATTCGTTTTCGTAGACTACAGGATTGGAAGTTCAGAATGTTCGTCATCGAAGCTTAGCAGGATATTTAAATGAATACTCAAACTTTTCCAAAACTTGGAAATAAAGATATATCTTTGTTTTTATTTTATTGAACAAATAGATGAAAAGAAGAAATCAAAGTCTAAAATGTAACCTAAATGGGTGCACCTGTCGAAAACCATTACCATTATATTGATAATTATATGATGATATTATATCAGATTTATCTTGATTTTAAAAATAAAAATCAATATTACGTAAAATAAAATGTTAACGTAAAAATATGTTTAAAAAACGTTTGTTGATTTTTTTTATATTTGCATCTCTTTTTAATTTATGTAATCGGACAATTGTTCAGTAAGGTATAATTATTTACTATTGTTTTATCTCAAATTACAACAAAATTTAAACAGGTATTTCTGTTAAATATTTACTACACCTGAGCGGATAGAGCTGTTGGTGGAGTAATACTTGAGACGGCTGAAAATTTTGCTAATTGGTACATTTTCCGACAGCACAAAAGTACTGCCTATTCAGTTATGGATAATACTATGTCACATTAATATAAATCATTTTATTTCTAAGGTCTATGAATGTATAAATTTTTTTTTGAGTTAAGTTTTAAGTAAATTTAGAAAATCTCACCCAATATCCTTGAAGCAATTTTTCTAGTTCTAAATCACCACCCTCATTGATGGGTTTGTTATTCTATAAATGAAACACAAAAATACTAGTCTATTTTTAAAACACAATCCTCGAATCTCTAATGCTATTTCTGATTTTTAAATCAAGATGATTGGTATTAAATGATCATGTTTACCATTATCAACGTCTCTAACTACAGTACTAACCTCTGCAGTAGCTCTGTTGGTAGAGTCCTTGCTTAGTAAGTGGGAAGGTCATGGGTTTGAACCCCGACTGGGTCTGACCTAAGACTTGAAGGTGGGTAGTGACTGTGCTTTCGCCAAGCACTTGGTATTACAAAATGAATTCACGATTCTTTGAGATGGGAACTTCAAATAAATGAGGTCAGGTGTTAAAGTAGGCATGGCACGATAGAGAACCCTGCTTTATTAAGCCATCATCACAATGCACCAACAAAATTTCTGCACTTTAGCCTAAAGCTGGCGACGTCTCAGTATAAGTGAAATATTCTTGACTGGGATGTTAAACACCATTACTCATTCAACTTAAACAAACTTCTGTGTCACTGAAAAATCTTTAAAGTGTCTTAATCAAAAATATTTTAACAAAGTCCACCATATTTCGAAAGAGTTAACGGTTTGAATTCGAACAATGTAACAAAAAACTTAAAACTGATTTGTGAGCTCTCAAACCAGCAGACTGCTTTCTCTTCAGAATATCTATAAATATTCACAGTACAAATAAATTTTATCAAAGCAATCCAAGTTACTACATGGAAACCTCTTTAATCAATTAAAATTAACAGTGAACCTGACCTTTGACCTATGACTCAAATATATTAGCATATATGTCTTCAATCAAACAAATATGTGTTGTTGTACAGTAGCCAATGTATAACTGACAGACAGATAAACATTCATCGACAGACAGATAGATATATAGACAGACAGGTGTTAATAGACAGACAAGATAGATAGATAGATACTTCAGAAACTGACATCAGTAGTGCTTTCATCAATGGTATGATGCCATCAACTTTTGTTGAGAGAGAGAGAGAGAGAGAGAGAGAGAGAGATGTGTAAATAATAAGACAATTATTACAAAATTATCAAATTTACTTTTTAAGTTGACTACCTTTCTATAACAAATATCAAATTTTCAACATTTTAAATACATAATAATTATATAAATACATTCTAGGCATCAATACTCACTACAATGAATAGTAATTATCTGAAGGACATTGTAGCTCACCTGTACATCTTGTCTTTTTGTATCAAAAATGGCAGATTTAACAGTGTTAATTATCAGGAGGACATTGTAGCTCACCTGTACATTTTGTCTATCAGTACAAGAATGGCAGATTTGACAGTGTTAATTATCAGGAGGACATTGTAACTCTCCTGTACCAGTGATAATTATAGGAGGACATTGTAGCTCACCTGTACATTTTGTCTATCAGTACAAAATGGCAGATTTAACAGTGTTAATTATCAGGAGGACATTGTAGCTCACCTGTACCAGTGATAATTATCAGGAGGACATTGTAGCTCACCTGTACATCTTGTCTTTTTGTACAAGAATGGCAGATTTGACAGTGTAATTATCAGGAGGACATTTTAACACACCTGTACAGCTTGTCTATCAGTATAAGAATGGCAGATTAGACAGTGTTAATTTTCAGGAGGATATGTAACACACCTGTACAGCTTGTCTATCAGTACAAGAATGGAAGATTTGACAGTGCTAATAAAAATAAATAAGTAAATAAAGAAATAAAAAATTAAACAGATAAATAAACAAATCAATCAATAAAATCAATAAATAAAAATAAGAAATAACAAAATAAATAAAGAAATAAATAATTTAAAAAAAAGGTAATCAAATTAAAAACAAGTACAATAATTATAATAAACATTAATTTTTCAATTAAAGAACTAACAGAGTGAAATTTTAGAAAGTGGAAGCTCTCAAATTCCAACCCCCAAGATTGTAAGAATTGGAGTCATGGGGTGAAATCTGTCATGCATGCTGCTAGCCAGTCATCTTGAAGGGAACCTACTAGTGAAGACTTCTAAACCTGCACTATAATAGGTAAAAAAATTATTAAAAACAGTATATAATAAAAATAATAATAATAATAATAATAATACAAGTAATAATAATAAACTGAAACAATAAAATATAAAAAAATATTTAAAAAATGATTTTTTTTATCAATTTACTGTAAGTATCTCCACTTTACTTGGGGTTATTACAAAATATAACATAAACAAACATGGACGGATTTGAAAATTAACAATATACAAAATCAATTATCATACAAATAATCCACAATCATAGTAACATTAATATATCACAGATATATATATATATATATATATATATATATATATATATATATATATATATACATATATATCAATCAGTTTACAATTATTCCATGATGTACATCATGATAAGTTACGCATGATATGGAGTCAGTAATTTCACACCCCTGCAGTCAAGAGTCATTCACTAGGTCATTTCAGAGATGGTGGAGAAAACTACAGTGCCTGGAGAAAAAACAATGATCGTCCTTTATCAAGTAATGTTAAAAACTTCTGACACAGTGTCTCTCACTGCCAAAATTAAAATACAACTTGCTATAAATTCTTGTCCATGAATGAAAAAAATCAATTTGAGTTCAGTTGCCAATGTTATTTCCCAGGATATTGGTTTACTGTACCATCCCTGAACTGACCCCTCTGATAATAGTAAAAAAAAATCTTGACAGGGGGTGAGCACTCCATTTCTCTGCTATTTGACACTCCTTTTCATGTAATGCATCCAAAAAAACTCCTTTTTTTTAAAAAAAAGTCTTAATTCCAAATAAAGTAAATATCATAAAAATTAATAAAAAAAATTTTTAATGGTAGTAGAACCACAGTCTGGCAAATATTCTAGCACCATTGTTTAAAAAAAAAATTAAAAATGAAAAATGCGTATAAAACCAGTTGATGTATCTTTGACTATTATTCTGCTAAAATTTGGACCATAAATACACCCAACATGTCGAAACTTTAAAATTATATTTTTTCCTCCAAGTGATTAATTTTTCAGCAATTCACACTATCTGGTTTGCTACTGTTATTGTGTTATAATTCTAGAATCTTCATCTCATTATAATGATTTTTTCAGACAGATTTTGAGATTGTTGTAGTATTTGACATTTAATAGAGAAAAATACAGACAAAAAATCTTTGGTACGTTTAAGATAAGTGGGATTAACAGTTTTATCATCTACATGTGGCCACGGGCAATGTGCAGACATTGGATTTTTGTACAAGTTGATGTCAGACACAATATCGGATAGGCAAAGACAGGAAGCAGGCAACTGAAGGGCCAGGAACAGCATCATGGGACATTGGCCAGGAAGCGGGGTAAGTGATCAGATTGGATATGGTTTGATGGTGTTTTACACCCCGGTCAAAATTCTTTCACTTAAATCCATAGTCGTCAGTTCTTGGATAGGATTAAGGAAAGGCAATGCCTGAAGAATACCAATAAACTTTTGCCAAGTGAACTAACAAACTTTCTCACACTAGGATCTACCAGAATGGAATTCCCCAGTGAGGTCAGGTGTTAATGTAGGTAGGCACGATAGAGAACCCTGCTTTATTAAGCCATCATCACAATGCACCAACAAAATTTCTGCACTTTAGCCTAAAGCTGGCGACGTCTCAGTATAAGTGAAATATTCTTGACTGGGATGTTAAACACCATTACTCATTCAACTTAAACAAACTTCTGTGTCACTGAAAAATCTTTAAAGTGTCTTAATCAAAAATATTTTAACAAAGTCCACCATATTTCGAAAGAGTTAACGGTTTGAATTCGAACAATGTAACAAAAAACTTAAAACTGATTTGTGAGCTCTCAAACCAGCAGACTGCTTTCTCTTCAGAATATCTATAAATATTCACAGTACAAATAAATTTTATCAAAGCAATCCAAGTTACTACATGGAAACCTCTTTAATCAATTAAAATTAACAGTGAACCTGACCTTTGACCTATGACTCAATATATTAGCATATATGTCTTCAATCAAACAAATATGTGTTGTTGTACAGTAGCCAATGAATAACTGACAGACAGATAAACATTCACCGACAGACAGATAGATATATAGATAGACAGGTGTTAATAGACAGACAAGATAGATAGATAGATACTTCAGAAACTGATATCAGTAGTGCTTTCATCAATGGTATGATGCCATCAACTTTTGTGAGAGAGAGAGAGAGAGAGAGAGAGAGATGTATAATAATAAGACAATTATTACAAAATTAGCAAATTTACTTTTTAAGTTGACTACCTTTCTATAACAAATATCAAATTTTCAACATTTTAAATACATAATAATTATATAAATACATTCTAGGCATCAATACTCACTACAATGAATAGTAATTATCTGAAGGACATTGTAGCTCACCTGTACATTTTGTCTATCAGTACAAGAATGGCAGATTTGACAGTGATAATTATCAGGAGGACATTGTAGCTCACCTGTACATTTTGTCTATCAGTACAAGAATGGCAGATTTGACAGTGTTAATTATCAGGAGAACATTGTAGCTCTCCTGTACCAGTGATAATTATCAGGAGGACATTGTAGCTCACCTGTACATTTTGTCTATCAGTACATAATGGCAGATTTAACAGTGTTAATTATCAGGAGGACATTGTAGCTCACCTGTACCAGTGATAATTATCAGGAGGACATTGTAGCTCACCTGTACATCTTGTCTTTTTGTACAAGAATGGCAGATTTGACAGTGTTAATTATCAGGAGGACATTTTAACACACCTGTACAGCTTGTCTATCAGTATAAGAATGGCAGATTAGACAGTGTTAATTTTCAGGAGGATATGTAACACACCTGTACAGCTTGTCTATCAGTACAAGAATGGAAGATTTGACAGTGCTAATAAAAATAAATAAGTAAATAAAGAAATAAAAAAATTAAACAGATAAATAAACAAATCAATCAATAAAATCAATAAATAAAAATAAGAAATAACAAAATAAATAAAGAAATAAATAATTTAAAAAAAGGTACATTGTAATCAAATTAAAAACAAGTACAATAATTATAATAAACATTAATTTTTCAATTAAAGAGCTAACAGAGTGAAATTTTAGAAAGTGGAAGCTCTCGAATTCCAACCCCATGATTGTAAGAAATGGAGACATGGGGTGAAATCTGTCATGCATGCTGCTAGCCAGTCTTCTTGAAGGGAACCTACTAGTGAAGACTTCTAAACCTGCACTATCATAGGAAAAAAAATTATTAAAAACAGTATATAATAAAAATAATAATAATAATAATAATAATAATACAAGTAATAATAATAAATTGAAACAATAAAATATAAAAAAATATTTAAAAAATGATTTTTTTTAATCAATTTACTGTTAGTATCTCCACTTTACTTGGGGTTATTACAAAATATAACATAAACAAACATGGACGGATTTGAAAATTAACAATATACAAAATCAATTATCATACAAATAATCCACAATCATAGTAACATTAATATATCACAGATATATATATATATATATATATATATATATATATATATATATATCAGTTTACAATTATTCCATGATGTACATCATGATAAGTTAGGCATGATATGGAGTCAGTAATTTCACACCCCTGCAGTCAAGAGTCATTCACTTGGTCATATCAGAGATTGTGAAGAAAACTACAGTGCCTGGAGAAAAAACAATGATCGTCCTTTATCAAGTAATGTTAAAAACTTCTGACACAGTGTCTCTCACTGCCAAAATTCAAATCCAACTTGCTGTGAATTCTTGTCCATGAATAAAAAAAAATAATTTCAGTTCAGTTGCCAATGTTATTTCCCAGGACACTGGTTTACTGTGCCATCCCTGAACTGACCCCTGATAATAGTAAAAAAAATCTTGACAGAGGGTGAGCACTCCATTTCTCTACTATTTGACACTCCTTTTCATGTAATGCATCCAAAAAACTCCTTTTTTTTAAAAAAAGTCTTAATTCCAAATAAAGTAAATATCATAAAAATTAATAAAAAAAAAATTTTAATGGTAGTAGAACCACAGTCTGGCAAATATTCTAGCACCATTGTTTAAAAAAAAAAATTAAAAATGAAAAATGCGAGTAAAACCAATTGATGTATCTTTGACTGTTAACGTTATTCTGCTAAAATTTGGACCATAGATATACCCAACATGTTGAAACTTTAAAATTATGTTTTTTTACTCAAAGTGATTCATTTTTAGCAATTCACATTATCTGATTTGTTACTGTTATTGTGTTATAATTCTAGAATCTTCATCTCATTATAATGATTTTTCAGACAAATTTTGAGATTGTTGTAGTATTTGACATTTAATAGGGAAAAATACAGACAAAAAATCTTTTGTATATTTAAGATAAGTGGGATTAACAGTTTTATCATCTACATGTGGCCATGGGCAATGTGCAGACATTGGATTTTTGTACAAGTTGATGTCAGACACGATATCGGATAGGCAAAGACAGGAAGCAGGCAACTGAAGGGCCAGGAACAGCATCATGGGACATTGGCCAGGAAGCGGGGTAAGTGATCAGATTGGATTAGGTTTGATGGTGTTTTACACCCCGGTCAAAATTCTTTCACTTAAATCCATAGCCGTCAGTTCTTGGATAGGATTAAGGAAAGGCAATGCCTGAAGAATACCAATAAACTTTTGCCAAGTGAACTAACAAACTTTCTCACACTAGGATCTACCAGAATGGAATTCCCCAGTGTACCACGTGATTTCTCATAGAGTTTGTGCGGGGCAATTATTTCTATTGGCAATGGAATTGCATAATGTTGTTTTCCTGTAATAACGACGTGGTTTTTTGGGAATATTTTACGTAATGGTTATCCATTTCATTCTGAACAAACATGAAGAGATATTGATCATGTGATATGCTGGGGGTTCCATTGGAGTGAAATCTAGGCAGTGAAAGGCTGCATAAATGCATGTCTTTGGCCATTTGGCCACTGAGGCCACTGTGGAAATAAGTGAGATAGCAAAATCATTTAAGGGGCAATACAATTTGTTTAAGGAAAATAACTGCATCATATAACGCTATTCTGTATATCAAACTAATAATATCTAACAATTTTTACAAAAATTTTTTAAGTACTGCTAAGTACTTCACAGTTTTGAAAAATCTTTCACATAAATTTTCAAAAAAAAGCAATAAATATCCATTTATACACAAATAAACAATCCTAAAAATTCTCAGTTCTAAAAGTTCAAAATAATGTTACGACTTCATTTTTCATTAAACAGCACCATTAACTAAATGTGAATTTTCTTGTCCTTCCATTTCTCTTTGATGACGATGTTTCTTCTTCCTTTTCTTTTTCTTTCCATCTTTCCTTATTTCTGGGTATTCCAGTGACGGTAGATGATAATCTCGGGGGGTATTAATTTTGTCGTCATACATAGATCTAAAAATTGCATAAATAAAGGTAGATTGAATTACAGAATATCAAAAAAAAAAAATTATAATTATGAAAATAAAAGAAATTTATTAATATAAAAAAACCATGTTATTGACAACTGTAAATGCAACTAAGGATACAACTTAATAAACGTAAATAATAAAACAGCCAACAGAACCAAGACACAACAAAATTTAACTTGATGATAGAAACGGCCAACACAACTATATCAACTAAGACCAGACAAGACAAGACAGTACATACAGCCAAACAAAACAAGACAAGAAAAACAAACAATATAAGACAAGAGAGGACAGTCTCCCAAACACAACAAGAAAAGGCAGACATCTAAACAAAGGAAGACAAGAAAGGACAGACAGCCAATCAAGACAAGAAAGGACAGACAGCCTATCAAGACAAGAAAAGACAGACAATCAAACAAGACATTAAAGAACAGACAGCCAATCAGGACAAGAAAGGACAGACAACTAAACAAGACAAGAAAAGGACAGACAGCCAAACAAGACAAGAAAAGACACACAGCCAAACAAGACCAGAAAGGACAGACATCCAAACAAGACAAGAAAGGGCATACAACCAAACAGGAGAGAAAGAACAGACAACCAAACAAGACAAGAGAGGACAGACATCCAAACAAGACAAGAAAGGACAGACAACCAAACAAGACAAGAATGGACAGACATCTAAACAAGACAGAAAGGACAGACAACCAAACAAGACAAGAAAGGACAGACAACCAAACAAGACAAGAAAGGACAGACATCCAAACAAAACAAGAAAAGGACAGACATCCAAACAAGACAAGAAAGGACATACAGCCAAACAAGATAAGAAAGAACAGACAGCCTATCAAGACAAGAAAAGACAGACAACCAAACAAGACAAGAAAGGACAGACAACCAAACAAGACAAGAAAGGACAGACATCCAAACAAGACAAGAAAAGGACAGACATCCAAACAAGATAAGAAAGGACAGACAACCAAACAAGACAAGAAAGGACAGAAATCAAAACAAGACAAGGAAGGACAGACATCAAAGCAAGACAAGAAAGGACAAACAACCAAACAAGACAAGAAAGGACAGACAGCCAATACGACAAGAAAGGGCATACAACCAAACAAGAAAAGGCAGACATCTAAACAAAGGAAGACAACAAAGGACAGACAGCCTATCAAGACAAGAAAGGACAGACAGCCTATCAAGACAAGAAAAGACAGACAATCAAACAAGACATTAAAGAACAGACAGCCAATCAGGACAAGAAAGGACAGACAACTAAACAAGACAAGAAAAGGACAGACAGCCAAACAAGACAAGAAAAGACACACAGCCAAACAAGACCAGAAAGGACAGACATCCAAACAAGACAAGAAAGGGCATACAACCAAACAGGAGAGAAAGAACAGACAACCAAACAAGACAAGAGAGGACAGACATTCCAAACAAGACAAGAAAGGACAGACAACCAAACAAGACAAGAATGGACAGACATCTAAACAAGACAGAAAGGACAGACAACCAAACAAGACAAGAAAGGACAGACAACCAAACAAGACAAGAAAGGACAGACATCCAAACAAAACAAGAAAAGGACAGACATCCAAACAAGACAAGAAAGGACATACAGCCAAACAAGATAAGAAAGAACAGACAGCCTATCAAGACAAGAAAAGACAGACAACCAAACAAGACAAGAAAGGACAGACAACCAAACAAGACAAGAAAGGACAGACATCCAAACAGACTAGAGAAAAGGACAGACATCCAAACAAAACAAGAAAGAACAGACATCCAAACAAGAAAAGAAAGGACAGAAATCAAAACAAGACAAGGAAGAACAGACATCAAAACAAGACAAGAAAGGACAAACAACCAAACAAGACAAGAAAGGACAGACAGCCAATAAGACAAGAAAGGGCATACAACCAAACAAGAAAAGGCAGACATCTAAACAAAGGAAGACAACAAAGGACAGACAGCCTATCAAGACAAGAAAAGACAGACAATCAAACAAGACAAGAAAGGACAGACAGCCTATCAAGACAAGAAAAGACAGACAGCCTATCAAGACAAGAAAAGACAGACAATCAAACAAGACAAGAAAGGACAGACAGCCTATCAAGACAAGAAAAGACAGACAACCAAACAAGACATTAAAGAACAGACAGCCAAACAAGACAAGAAAAGACACACAGCCAAACAAGACAAGAAATGACAGACAACCAAAAAGACAGGAAAGGACAGACAGCCAAACAAGACAAGAAAAGACACACAGCCAAACAAGACAAGAAATGACAGACAACCAAACAAGACACGAAAGGACAGACAGCCAAACAGGACAAGAAAGGACAGACAACCAAACAAGACAAGAAAGGAAAGACAGCCAAACATGACAAGAAAGGACAGACAACCAAACAAGACAAGAAAGGAAAGACAGCCAAACAGGACAAGAAAGAACAGACAGCCAAACAAGACAAGAAAAGACACACAGCCAAACAAGACAAGAAATGACAGACAACCAAACAAGACACGAAAGGACAGACAGCCAAACAGGACAAGAAAGGACAGACAACCAAACAAGACAAGAAAGGACAGACAACCAAACAAGACAAGGAAGGACAGACATCCAAACAAGACAAGAAAGGACAGACAACCAAACAAGACAAGAAAGGACAAACATCGGAACAAGACAAGAAAGGACAATCAGCCAATCAAGACATGAAAGGTGAATGTTCAATAATGCAAGATAAGAAAAAGCAAGTAAATATTGCTAAATCTGAGATATGAAGCCAATATGTAAATTCTAAGAAGTATTGATATTAACTTTAATACAATGTAAAGGGAACTTCACTTATATAAGTCTCACTAAATGATATATTATATATTTAATGATATGAGTCCTCAAAATCCTATTATAAATTGCTAACCAACAATGACTTTTTAGCAAATATGATAAAATAATAATGTTTTACCAAATGCTTATTTTTAGAATTTTATTCTTAAAGATTTGATATTCAAAATTTAAAGTTTGTATTTAAAAGTTTTATCTTAAAGACTTAACTCATAAGCCCCACAGGGGACTTCAGTTTTTAAGACCTCATCTGTGGGACCTGAACTCCTGACATCATAAGAAGCATTGGTTTCTAAAGTTTAAATTAAATAAGCATCAAAGCGAGTCACACTACATAGGTCAGTGGTATTTGTTATCTCATTGTAACAATGATATGCCTGGTTATTGGAATTTAAGATCTCTTATAGTGGACAGAGATACAACAAATCTTTAAGGTCTTGCCCACAAGACTAGGGCAACAAATACTATATGGGATATCAGTGTTTTGTTTGCCTAAAATTACTACCAAATAAAGGTAGTTTCCCTTGAGAAATAAGACTAAAATTTCCCAATTTGTCAACTAAAATTCAAAAAAGGGTCCAAATTTTCCCAATCTGAAAGGTGGAAGATAGTTTATAAAAACCATAGCAAAATCACTTGATATTTAGTTTTCAGGTCTTACCTACAGGACTTAAGGGCAACAGATGTCACATGGGATTTTAAGTTTTAAGGTCTTACTTGCAGAACTAGGGCAACAGATGTCACATGGGATTTTAAGTTTTAAGGTCTTACCCGCAGGAATAGGGCAACAGATGTCACATGAGACATTAGGCTTTAAGGTCTGACCTGCAGAACTAGGGCAACAGATGTCACATGGGATTTTAAGTTTTAAGGTCTTACCCGCAGGAATAGGGCAACAGATGTCACATGAGACATTAGGCTTTAAGGTCTGACCTGCAGAACTAGGGCAACAAATGTCACATGGGATATTAAGTTTTAAGGTCTCACCCGCAGGAATAGGGCAACAGATATCACATTGGACATTAAGTTTTAAGATCTTGTGCGCAGGAATAGGGTAACAGATATCACAGGGGACATTAGGCTTTAGGGTCGGTCTTACCCACAGGAATAGGACAACAGATATCACAGGGGACATGAGGCTTTAGGGTCTCACCCGCAGGAATAGGGCAACAGATGTCACATGGTACAAACCCTAGTATGTTATACAGATTATAAAAATGTAAAATCACACTTACATTATAGTCCCACTGTCCGACATGTTAGCATTTAAATGAACCTTAGCATTAATTTCATACTCATCATGCCTGTAATAATATGATAATAATCAGGATTATATATATATATATATATATATATATATATATATAATTTAATGACAAAATATCTTAGCAATTAAAAGACAAGAGGTTTTTAGGTGATCAATAAAAAAAACGATAAATAAGTAAAGAAAAAATTAATAAAAACATAAATGAATTAAAATAATAATAATAATAATAATAATAACAATAATAACAATAAATAAAAATCAAAGAAACTTTTGAAAATCACAATATTTATACAGTCAAACCTGTCTATAAAGGCCACCCATGGGAATCAGTAAAAGTGGCCTTTATGGACAGGTGGCCTTTATATACAAGTTCAATTAATATAAATAAAGAGCTACAGGGATAGAATTTTATTGGCCTTTATAAGCAGGTGACCCTTATAGAGAGGTGGCATTTAAGGCAGGTTTGACTGTAATACATGTACAGTCAAACCTGTCTATAAAGGTCATCCATGGGAATAAGTAAAAGTGACCTTAATGGACAGGTGGCCTTTATATACAAGTTCAATTAATATAAATAAAGAGCTACAGGGATAGAATTTTATTGACCTTTATAAGCAGGTGGCCCTTATAGAGAGGTGGCCTTTATAAGCAGGTGGCTCTTATAGAGAGGTGGCCTTTATAAGCAGGTGACCCTTATAGAGAGGTGGCCTTTATAAGCAGGTGGCCCTTATAGAGAAGTGGCCATTATAAGCAGGTGGCCTTTATAAGCAGGTGGCCCTTGTAGAGAGGTGGCCTTTATAAGCAGGTGGTCCTTATAGAGAGGTGGCCTTTATAAGGCAGGTGGCTCTTATAGAGAGGTGGCCTTTATAAGCAGTTGACCCTTATAGAGAGGTGGCCTTTATAAGCAGGTGGCCCTTATAGAGAGGTGGCCTTTATAAGCAGGTGGCCCTTATAGAAAGGTGGCCTTTAATGCAGGTTTGACTGTATAAGAAAGACCAAAAAATTAAATAAATAAACTGACAAAATATTGCAATAAAATAATGAATAAATTTAATTTTCAAACAAAGTTTTTCCACCCTTCTTTTTTTTCAACAATCCATCCATACTTCTCTATATATTTCCATCCATTCTTTTCTATATCTATCCATCTGTCTATCTTCAATATATCCACCCAATTCCTTCCATCCAACCATCTCTATATTCATCCATCTGTATATCCCACCATCTATCCTCAACCATCCTTCCACTCTGTATCTATTCATATGTCCATCCATCCATCCTTCTCTATAGCAATCAGTCCATCCTTCCATCAACCCATCCTTCTCTATACCCATCCATCCATCCATACATCCACCCTTCTGTACATCCATACATTTACCCTTCTATATATCCATCCTTTTGTCCTCTATCCATCCTTCCACCCATCTGTCTTTCTATTTATCTATCTGACCATCCCTCCATCCTTTTTTTATCCATCTATCCATCCATCTACCTAATATCCTTCTATTCATCCTTCTCTTTATCCATCCATCCATCCATCTATCTATCACTCACCTGTAGTAATCTTGTCCAGGCGATATTCTAACATCTCTTCTAGAAACTGCAGATGCTGTTGAAGAATTTCTGAAAAAAAAAAAAAGAAATTTTAAAACTCTAAATACAATGTCTGCAGAGTTGGGTTGGCTTTGATTGGTGAATTAATTTTTAATTGTTACAAATCATCATTTATTTCCAAACCCAAACATGTTCAAATTCAGTAATTTAGAACTGGTATAAAGTATATATAATCCCATTCTCAGTTTCTAGTCAGTCAACCTATCATTAAGTTATAAAGAAGATACCATCATTTCATTTAAGATCTCTCTCTATATAATTTCATATTGTCTAATAGTGATAATAAAATGCTACAACTCTATATTAAGGAAGGTAAATTTAGTCAATGGTATGTAAGTGGGTACATTGTTGTACAGTCATATTTAACTGAACATATAAATGTGTGTGTGTGTGTGTGTGTGTGTGTGTGTGTAAAACAACCCTCATATAGCAACCACTTCTAAATAAGGGGCACAAGCATATCAAGCCAATTTTTAAAAAATCCTGTTCAACATCAAACAGAACATTTTAAAAAGACCACCCATTTATAAGGTCCAACTTTAATCCTGCAAATGGTCTGTTTGACAACAAATTTGTTGTCATATATACAGACCAGACAAAAGCTGCTCACAGGGTCATAGATGTTATAGATACTGGTTGGTTGTCAAAAATGCTTGTCAGTGGAACTCTTTTTGTTTGGAGGTAAACTTGTTGATTATTAAAATGGTACTGGGAAATGGTTTGTAGTATAGGTATTGTTCTAACTGTGTTTTTTAGTTCAAAAATTGGCTCTCTACTGTTTTATCAAGTAATTTACTCATTGTAACTCACTGGCCCCACTGCTGACCCAATTTAAAAACCCATAATCTGACTCCTACATCTAAATTGGCACTTTTGTGACAAAAGAAAAATACAAAAAAAAAAAAAAAAAAGAAAAAAAAGAGATGTCTTATAGACATATATTTTGTCAATGTTTATACTAACTTTGGTTTCCAGTTGGGTATAGGAACTTCGTAAAACCGTGGTATTTCAATGTGATGTAATGTGGCTTTAGGCTTGGTTGGATAAACAACTCCGGGTGAGACTCGTCCTTTACTGTCCTTCTTCTTGCCACAACATTTGCCACAGCAAGCCGCACAACAACCTGAAATTTACAGATATTATATCTTCAACTTATAAACTCTTAAACCGAGTATCATTGTTTATATATTGGTCAAGAGTCTTTCATTAATTTTAAGACCCTCAGTTCTAATTCACATTTTTAAAGTAACGAACTACTATTTTTTAACTTCAATACTTTGATGAATATATAACAAATACCTGCTAAATTTTGATGTGCCATATGTGCACATTTCAAAACATTATTCCTCATCAGTGACACTAGGGGCCCAAAAGTTTGATAGATAAAAACCTAAGCCAAACAGTTAAAAATTAATGTATCTAAAGTTCCAAAATTATATGGATCCAAATTCAGCTAAGGAATGCTTTGCATGAGGGAACAGACCTTTGTTTTAAATTAATTAAAAAAATTAGACTGCTAAAAAATTTTCCTCAATTTTATATTATATAAAATGAGTTAAACTACTCATTTATTCCTTATGTGAGTATTTTGAAAGCACATACAGCTGCATTATCAAACTTTAACATATGTGTCTTATGGAGTATACAATTATGCACCATTTAAATATCACAAAACTAGGAGGTGTGCATCACTGATGTGTGCAAAACAAATGGGTGAAAATTTATTGAAGTTGGATAAAGTTCATAGAAGTAATGGATTACACAATCTATATTGCAACGTTCATATTTCTTTTAGTGAAGAACAACAAAGTTCAACATGCAATAATTTTACCAAAAAAAAATTATCAAATGTCACCAAAATAGTAGGTGCACATCATTAATTTGTGCAAAATCACTGGGTGAAATTTGGTTTAATTTGGATGAAGTTTATAGGAGTTATGGATTACACAAACCATGAACAGTTGAAGTGTGACGGATTGACAGAATGACGAATGGAGTTGACCCATTACTAGACCTGCTTTTGCCTCTGTTGATGCAGGTAATAAGCAGAGGGAACACCAGTGACCTTAAGCATGCAAACTGACAAACAATCAGAATAAGCAGAGAGAACACCAGTGACCTTAAGCATGCAAACTGACAAACAATCAGAATAAGCAGAGAGAACACCAGTGACCTTAAGCATGCAAACTGACAAACAATCAGAATAAGCAGAGAGAACACCAGTGACCTTAAGCATGCAAACTGACAAACAATCAGAATAAGCAGAGAGAACACCACTGACCTTAAGCATGCAATCTGACAAACATTTAGAATAAACAGAGAGAACACCACTGACAAATATCCACACATTTCATTTCTTTGGACCTGCCAAAGTTGGATTCTAAAGTTTATGAAGAACACTTTGATTTGTAAGCCTGTAATGTAAACCACTTGGCAACCAAGGACCAACACATTATATATTGACTAACCTCTCATATAGCAACAGTATATCAGTAACAGTATCAAAAGTATCAGTAATATTAGTCCTAACAGTATCGCCAGTATCTCTGCAATAGACAGTCCGCCTCCGACAGATGCCCCGACAACAGCTGAAATAATAAAATAAAAATTATCTTAATTCGGGCTTCGTTCACCAGTATACATCACAGGAGACATTCCTACAGTTGTTGTAATACAATTATATTAATTCAGGGTTCCTTGGCTAGTATCTCAGCAATAGACAATCTATGACTGATGTCCCTACAACAGCTGAAATAATCAACAATTATATTAATTCAGGATTCCTTGGCTAGTATCTCAGCAATAGACAATCTATGATTCATGTCCCTACAACAACTGAAATAATCAAATACAATTTTATTAATTCAGGGTTCCTTGGCTAGTATCTCCGCAATAGACAATCTATGACTGATGCCCCTACAAAAGCTGAAATAATCAAATACAATTATATTAATTCACGATTCCTTGGCTAGTATCTCCGCAATAGACAATTTATGATTGATGCCCCTACAAAAGCTGAAATAATCAAATACAATTATATTAATTCAGGGTTCCTTGGCTAGTATCTCCGCAATAGAATCTATGATTGACGCCCCTACAAAAGCTGAAATAATCAAATACAATTATATTAATTCAAGGTTCCTTGGCTAGTATTTCTGTAATAGACAGTCTACCTCTGATAGATGTCCCTACAACAGCTGAAATAATCAAATACAATTTTATTAATTCAGGATTCCTTGGCTAGTATTTCTGTAATAGACAGTCTACCTCTGATAGATGTCCCTACAACAGCTGAAATAATCAAATACAATTTTATTAATTCAGGATTCCTTGGCTAGTATCTCCGCAATAGACAATTTATGATTGATGCCCCTACAAAAGCTGAAATAATCAAATACAATTTTATTAATTCAGGATTCCTTGGCTAGTATCTCCGCAATAGACAATTTATGATTGATGCCCCTACAAAAGCTGAAATAATCAAATACAATTATATTAATTCAGGATTCCTTATCTAGTATTTCTGTAATAGACAGTCTACCTCTGATAGATGTCCCTACAACAGCTGAAATAATTAAATACAATTATATTAATTCAGGGTTCCTTGGCTAGTATCTCCACAAGAGAAAGTCCACCTCTAATGGATGCCCTGACAACAGCTAAAACTGACCAAATAAAATTATTTTAATTCAGGGTTCCTTGGCTAGTATCTCAGCAATAGACAGTCCACCTCCAACGGATGCCCCGACAACAGCTAAAATGACCAAATAAAATTATTTTAATTCAGGGTTCCTTGGCTAGTATCTCAGCAATAGACAGTCTATGATTGATGCCTCTACAAAAGCCGAAATAATCAAATACATTTATTTTAGTTCAGGGTTCCTTGGCTAGTATTTCCACAAAAGACAGTCTACCTCTGACAGATGCCCCCGACAACAGCTGAAATAATCAAATAAAATTATTTTAATTCAGGGGGTTCCTTTGCTTCATATTTTAGCAGTAAAAGCGACCATATAAAGCTCACTTAAGAACCACTACGATAATAAAAGTTTGTCTAAACTGAAATCTCAGACCAGCTATTGCAAGGATTTTTATGAAAAAAAATTGTCAAATTATGCGATTCCAATATTAATTCACACAAATGTAACTAGAGGCCTGTTCAAAACAGTGTATGTATGCTTTCGCTTTGACTTCAAGCCATTAAAGAGTAACTGTTCATGCACACACTTGCGAGTGGCTGCTTTCACTACATATTAAAGTTGTTTGCCTTAGATTCAAGATTGCATCCCTCAGACAAAGTTTACAAAGAAATGTTTAAATAAATTCTGAAATCAACAAGCAATTAATTTATATTTCATGGTATCTTTCTTGAAAGGGTTTGAATGATAAATTAGTTAAAATTTTCAATAGACATAAAAATTGTATGCACAAGTGCAGTTGAAAGCAATCAATCTTATGAACAGGCCTCAGGCACATACAACAAGGCATGCTGGGAAGATTGCCTATAAAACGGAGGTTTTAATGTAATGAAATAAATCAGAAAAACCTTACCTGCGCCTTCTTTGACAAGAGTAAACGTGTGTTGTTCTGACGAGCCATGGATATTCATAGCGGTGCAGGTGTAGTCAATAAAGGAATTATCATCTACAATATCAACAGACAGTGACGAACTTGAGAGTAACTGCGTTATGTCCCCATACTTCCATTCGTACTGTGTGGCGACTGGATCTGCATCATTTTCACAGTTCAGTGTTACTGATAATCCGACACTTGTGGTTACCGTGGAGACAGTGGTTGTAATAACAGGATGATCTGAAAAAATAAAAAATATTTACATTACAGAAAAAGAGAATAAAAACAAGTCTAGTAATATTCTGAGGCATCTATGCTGCCTTCCGTTGTTAGCTCACCTGACCAGAGTCTTGTGATATTGCCATGGCATAGCACAGCCTGTGTATGTGTTTACTAAGCAAAATCTTGTTTTTTGTCATAGTAAGCATTTATTTCTAAATAAATTTCTCAACAAATTAAAGTTTTTGGTATAGATATTTTTCTATGCAAATTCATTATTACGCAATTTCATTATTTTATAATTTTTTTTTTTTTTTTTTTTTTTTTTGGCAATCTTCATAATACAATTTTTATTCACTAGGATATGAAAATGATAATATTGTATCAAAATTCAAATTTCAAAATTTCAAAATTTTACTCCATGTTACAAAAAAAAAATGATGATAGTAAATTTAAAAAATAAAAAAATATGGTAAATGAATGAATAAATAATAAATAAATAAATAAATAAGGCAACAATTCAAGTGTGTGTGCACGTGTGTACAATTTTTCAAAAATTGTTAAATTCAGAATTAATTGTAGATTTTTTCAAAAAAGAATTTTCAAATACTGTCTCTCTGATATTTTCACAGGAAATTTGGGAGTCTGGTGGTCTTAGTTTCTTCACTCCATTTAACTAGGAGATAATAAGCAAGTGACCTGAATTTCTAAAATGTCTTGACTCTAAGTATTTAACACAGATTTTACATCTTTTCACTGGAGATTATAAAATTATCTTACACTGAACATCAACGATGATCGTTTTGGATATACTTCCGCCCTTATTCATAGCAGTACAGTTATAAACACCATCATCAAATCTATCAGTATTCTGTATGTATAACAATCCATTTTCCCGTAACTTGACCCCGCCTTTTGTCCATTGGTATACCACAGAGGTACCATCAGCAACACACTGTAAATTTATCGCCCCAGGTTTTACGACAGTCAATGAGCTCGGTATGATTCTTATATTTGTCGGAGCTAAAAATAAAAACAAAAGCATTTGTTATTTGTTACTTAAAAGGTTTTACACCAAATGTCACTCCTCATGGGGCCTCAGGGAGACCAAAACTGACCTAGGATGACTTAGAAAAATGGGACTGTAAGTTTCTGAGAATAGGTGATCCTAACCCACCAGATCATCATGAAGAGGGGAGACATTCATTCTGGACTGGACAGCCAGGCTTCAACCTTGTAGATAGAATAATTAAAGGCCTGGATAATCTGAACAGGATGATGATGATGACTGATAATTGATGATGATGATGATGTTTGTGATAAAGATTGATGATGATGATGATGATGTTTGTGATAAAGATTGATGATGATGATGATGATGAGTGATGATATGATTGATGATAATGATGATGATTATAATTATGATGATGATGATGATGATGATGATGATGATTGTTGATGATGTTTGTGATAAAGATTGATGATGATGATGATGATGATGATGAGTGATGATATGATTGATGATAATGATGATGATTATAATTATGATGATGATGATGATGATGATTGATGATGATGATGATGATGGTGTTTTATTGAGATACAGTCAAGATACTGTAACTTATATTGATGTGGTTAGTTCTAAGATTGCATGGGAAACTTGAGAGCCAAAAGAAGATAACTTTACTTCGTAAAGTTTACCTTGCACCCTTTTTATTTATTTTTTTTTTACACTTTTTAGCAGATATGACAGGGATTCAAAACAATGTAATGAGAGACAGTAAGAGGCACTGTGATCTTTCAGGCAGACAATTAAGACTACTTGGCCATGGATGAGGATGGCAAAAAAAAAAAAAAAAAAAAGAAAAAATTGTTCCTCTATCTATGAAATAACACAAAAATTGCCCAAAGGCTAACATATAAAGAAAATCAATAGACCTTTGCAGTCAATTGTCAATTATTTAACAAGTAATATTTTCTTCTATTTTTACATTCAAAAGTTTTTGAAAACTTTAACAAGTACTAAAAAAAAAATTTTAAAAAAGTGCAGAGATGTAATAAATACAATTATATTTAAAACCATATGACTTACCAATAACACCGACAGTTAGTGTAATGACTGAGCTGTTTGTCGAATCTCCATTATTAAGATTAGTCGCTGAACAAATGTATTTCCCATCATCCTCTGCTATGATTGATGTTATTGTTAATGTTGGGATATTGCGATCACCATCTTGATGTCGACTTGTTCTACCCAGTACTTGTCCATCTTTGTACCATGTGACTATATAGTTAGACACACCCTGCACGGTACACCCCATAACCACACTGTCACCAACGAGAGCATTGTACTGGTTACTGGACACAGTGACTTCTGTAAATAAAAACAAACTTCAATAAACTGTGGTCATTTTATGTATACAAGAAAAAACAAGAGGCCCAATAGGGCCTATATTGCTCAACTGGCGCACAAATTGCATCATGTTTTGTGAAAAGTGGGGCAACAAAATATTATTTAGAACAAGAGGTCTAGTGGGCTTTAATGGTCATTTGAGGACATCAGAACTGTGGTTGATTCTTATAATTTAAGCAGACATGGTCTTGAAATTAGTAATGGAGGGGTGTAAGCAAAGATGTTATGTATGCAAGTCAATGAATAATCATTGTATGACAAAAATAAGAACGGTTAACACATTATCATTTATGAAATATTGTTTATTATTATGCATATTTAGGACAAACAAAACATCTGAGCATTCTTTTTGTAACTTTAAAAATTGAATATACATTGTGTACAAGATCTTGTATTATAAACCATGTTCATAAGGAATGGAAAAGTTACATGACATTGATTCAACTGTATCCTACATGGATATTCAATGTATATATGGTATCAGTACAGCAATGAGAAGTACATAAATAAAATTTGGAATCCGTGATAATAGATTGGATAAAGTAAATAGCAAAGTACATTAATTGTTAATTCTGAACAAGTATCTATTATACAAATAAACGACATATCACAGCTGTCACATTTTAGTGGCATGTATAGAAAAATGCATACTTTAAATGTGGTACTTTCTGTATTTAGTGAACAGAACAGTGGATTTAAAATTTATAACTAAACATATCAAGCCATAGCCAATGTTTCACTTCAGGGGAACAGCAAGAATTCCACGGAATTAGATTTGCTGCCTGGTTAGTTTTTTATGGTGCGGAAAATAAATTTTCAAAAAGCTATAATTTGCTAAAGTTCCCTCTTGGTTGAAGCTGTATTAAAAATTTCAAGAAGAAACATTTTACCTTTGCAGTCATAATTAAAGTGCCTAAATAAAATCTGTTGCAAATGGGATTTGCATACCAGTCTTATTTACAGATATTGGGACTTTTAACACAAAAAGGTCAACAATGGCTATTTATGTGTTTTTGCTATTTATAGTAACAGTGGCCATCTTGGATGTCAGGTGGGATCACTTGGTACAAACTTTAATACCTATACCCCACCTAAAGACCTTCCACTACAAATACAGTTTCAGTCAGCCCAGTGGTTTCAGAGGAGAAGATTTTCAAAGAATTGATTAAATATAACATCTTATTTGCATAATTGATAAAAATCAGGTCATTGAAAAATTTCTCAGAAAAACCTGTTATATATGTTGAACACAACACTATCTACTCTCTACATTTCAAATTTGAACAAAAACAGTTAAACAAGATTTTCAAAGTTGATTTCCAATATAAAGCTATGTGAATATACTGACCCCTGGGGTGGGGCCAAAAGTGAGGGCTTCCATTTATATAAACTTGGTACAGGGACTTGAGCTGATGTTAAATGCTAAATATAAAAGCTGTAGGCCTTACAGTTTCAGAGAAGAAGATTTTTTAATTTGACTTCTCATATAAGTATAAGTAGATATATGGGCCCCTGGGTGGGACCAAAAATGGCCCAGGGGCCTTTATTTGTACACACCTGGTAACGGAGCTTGAGCTGATTATGAAAGCTTTAAGCCTTACAGTTTTCGAGAAGAAGATTTTTAAATTTGATTTTCAATATATGCATATGAAGACATATGGGTGGCTGTACCATTTGTACAAATTTTGTAAAGGGACTTTAGCTGATGTTAAATGCCAAATATGCTTTAGGCCTTACAACTTCAGGGAAGATGATTTTTAAATTTGATTTCCCATATATGCATAGGTAGATATATTGGCCCTTGGGGTGGGGCCAAAAATGGCCTAGGGGCTTCCATTTGTAAAAACCTGGTAAAGGAACTTGAGCTGATGTTAAATGCCAAAATAAAAGCATTAGGCCTGACAGTTTCAGAAAAGAAGTTTTTTAAACTTGATTTCCAATATATGCATATGCAGATAAATGGACCCCTGTGGTGGGGCCAAAAATGGCCTGGGGGTCAACAATTGTAAAAACTTAGGAAAGGGGCTCAAGCTGAAATTAAATGCCAAATATGAAAGCTTAAGGCTTCATGATATTTGAAGTATATATGGTTGATATCCCATTATAAGCCTTATTTGCACTTTATACGAAGTATGACAGAAAAACGATAAAAATGCGTAAACTAATTTTTGACAGAATTTCACAAAATGTGCAACCTATATGTTTAAGGGTTTCTAAAAGCCAAATATCACATCAGATTTTTGGATATAACCTATGGTTTCAGAGGAGAACCTTATTTTAGGTTTTTTGCATTCTAGGTCACTGTGACCTACTTTTGGTTGCCATGGAAACCAATTGTACAAATTTTCATCTACTCCTTCTAGGGATCATTCCTGCCAAGTTTTGTTAAAATTGGCCCAGGAGTTCCAGAGTTTTTGCTGTTAACAGACAGACAGACAGACGCATGCATGCATCATGCCATAAGCTCATCTTGCTTTAGCCAGTTGAGCTAAAAAGAAGTGGAAAATTTCTAAATAAGTCAATATTCTTCAATTTATAGCGGTGGACATTTGAAATATGATAAAGGAAACTGAAGTGCCTGGAGAAAACCATCAACCTTCAGCAGGAAAAGTTAAATATTTTCTCATTCCATAGTAGAATCAGCCCAAACAGGATTGGAACCTAGGTGGTTAGTAGCATAATAATACATATATATATATATATATATATATATATATATATATATATATATATATATATATATATATATATAAGCATGTGCTTTAGATCCCTTTTCTGGCAAGGGCCTTTTTCCATTTGGATGTACCAAGTCTGTACATTTATTGTTAATTATGTAACCAGTTTTTCGCTCAGAGTTACCTACCCTGGGTCAGTACATTGATTGTTAAAGTTCCATTTGTCTCTCCAGCACTATTTGAGGCTGTAACAGTATAAATGCCAGCATTACTAGATGAGGCAGATTCAATTATCAGCGTCTGGCCAGTATATACAACCACACCATTTTTACTCCATCGGTAAACTGGGTCTGGTGATCCACCAGCATTTGCTGACACCTGGATTGGCTCTCCTGGACGCACAGAGACAGAGGAAGGGTTGAAGGTCATTACTATGTCTGGTGCAACTGTAAAAAACAAAATAACAGGTAACCTTACACAATTATGTCTTTGTATCAGTACAAATAGCTTGTTGTTTCTTAAAAATCTTTATTATTATTGTTATTATAATTATTGTTGTTATTATTTTCTTTATTATTATTTGTCAATTTTAATAAGGTTTTGAACACAATCATCCTAATTTTTTTTATGAAATTCTGTTCAAATTTTAACAACTAATGAAGAATGAACTGGGCAGGGAGGTACAAATTTATTTCCTGAAATTTTGAAGGACTGGGGAAATCCAGTTAAACAACCAGTTGGGAATTCTATTTTGAAAGTTATGACCTAAGGGCATTTCCTTGAATTAAGGTTATTATGCTCTATTCATCCAAGTCATTTCAGATTCTCACACAATATTTCCTATATAAAGTAAATACTTTGAATAAACACACTTAAAAGTATAGTCTGTTTAAAAACACTAAAAACTTGAGGCTTTTAAAGTATAATCTGTTTTAAAACACATAAAACATTAGGCTTTTAAAGAATGGTCTGTTTCAAAGCACATAAAACATAAGGCTTTAAAGTATGGTCTGTTTCAAAACACAAATAACAATATTTTTTAAAGTATTGTCTGTTTCAAAACACATAAAACATCAGGCTTTAAAGAATGGTCTGTTTCAAAACACAAAAAAACATAAGGCTTTAAAGTATAGTCTGTTTCAAAGCACATAAAACATAAGGCTTTAAAGTATGGTCTGTTTAAAAACACAAATAACATTATTTTTTAAAGTATTCTCTGTTTCAAAACACATAAAACATTAGGCTTTAAAGTATTGTCTGTTTTAAAACACATAAAAAATTAGCTTTTAAAGTAAAGTCTGTTTCAACAAACAAAAACAATAGGCTTTAAAGTATGGTCTGTTTCAAAAGACAAAAACAATAGGCTTTTAAAGTATTGTCTGTTTCAAAACCAAAAAAAAAAAAAAAACCATAGTCTGTTTCAAAAAAAACATAAAACAATTGGCTTTTTAAAGTAAAGTCTGTTTCAACAAACAAAAACAATAGGCTTTAAAGTATGGTCTGTTTCAAAACACAAAAACAATAGGCTTTAAAGTATTGTCTGTTTCAAAAGACAAAAACAATAGGCTTTAAAGTATTGTCTGTTTCAAAAGACAAAAACAATAGACTTTAAAGAATGGTCTGTTTCAAAACACAAAAAAAGGCTTTAAAGTATTGTCTGTTTCACAGCACATAAAACATAAGGCTCTAAAGTATGGTCTCTTTCAAAAAGCCTATTGTCTGTTTCAAAAGACAAAAACAATAGGCTTTAAAGTATTGTCTGTTTCAAAAGACAAAAACAATAGGCTTTAAAGTATGGTCTGTTTCAAAACACACACAAAAAAATAGGCTTTAAAGTGTTGTCTGTTTCAAAACACATAAAACATAAGGCTTTAAAGTATAGTCTGTTTCAAAACACAAAAAAAAAACAAAATAGGCTTTAAAGTATGGTCTGTTTCAAAACACACAAAAAAAAATAGGCTTTAAAGTATGGTCTTTTTCAAAAAACATACAACAATAGGCTTTTAAGTAGTGTCTGTTTTAAAACACATAAAATATTAGGCTTGAAAGTATGTTCTCTTTCAAAACAAAACAACATAAGGCTTTAAAGTATGGTCTGTTTCAAAACACATAAAACAATAGGCTTTAAAGTATAGTCTATTTCAAAACACATAAAACATTTGGCTTTAAAGTATTGTCTGTTTTAAAACACATAAAAAATTAGGCTTTAAAGTAAAGCCTGTTTCAAAACACATACAACAATGGGCTTTTTTTAAAGTATAGTCTGTTTCAAAACACAAAAACAATAGGTTTAAAGTACTGTCTGTTTCATAACACTTAATACATTAAGCTTTCAAGTATAGTCAGTTTTAAAGAAAATGAAATACTGTGACCATTTTTTAGGTAAAAATATCAACAAAATGATAAAAAGACGTATAATTTCTTATATACATTCTAGTTAACTTTTGCATTGTATTAATGAGAAAACATGTGATATGTCATCTTTAAGGTGAGTATATTTAAGTATAAGTATAAGGTGAGTATCCTATCTATTCTGAGCATGTTGTAATGCAGTTTACTATATTTTTCAGAACTTGGATTTTTCCTAATCTTAAAAAATGAAGGTAGTAACACTATTGGTCCATAATTGTTTGTCATGCTGTTTTTTCTGTATATTTCTTTTATTCTTAACTTTCCTCCTAAATACAACAGTAAGATCTAATTTTGACCTTATCTAATTCTATTTTTAGATTTTAAATCTTCCCTGGATTCTTTTGTACATACAGCAGATTTTGAAAAAAAAAGGCTGAAATTTATTGACTTCGATGATCCAATTGGGCCTCACCATAGATTACATAAGGGTTATATATGGTTAATTAAGGTCAAATGAATTGATATGCAAATCACATTTCCATTAAACATGGTGTTGAATTTAAAAGAAATGTGAAAAAAATTTATGTCCAAAGATGCAACAGATTTAGTTTAAAAAGTTTTGATATTTTGTCATTTAGAAAAGAGTCATAAGTTAATAATTGGGTGTTTATTGTTGTTCTGAGTTTTCAAGGGTGAAAATTCAAATTCATCATGAATATTTAAATCATGACATTATATCCTATATGGTAAACTAGGAAGGTGCTTAAGGGATATTTTGGACATAGTGAATTTGTTATCTTGAAAACATTAAAATATTGTTAAACTTTGAAATAATCAAACAATACTTTTACATACCTAACTGTTGTTGTACGGAAACTTCAATACTGGACCCATTTTTCATAAACCCTCCTCCAGTGATAGAACACACATAAATCCCACTGTCTCCAACATCTACATTGCTTATCGTTAATGAAGGCACTGGGTATCTACCATTTTGATATCCAGAACCTGGCAAAGTAATTTTTTCTCCATTTTTATACCAGGTTACAGAATAACTCGACAATGTTGTACTGCAGGTCAAGGTTACACTTTGACCTTCCAAAGGTTGATATCTATTTGTTGGCACATTAACAGCTGCAATACAAATATAAATTATTATGTCATAAATCTAGGGGAAGTGGGCATCTTATTCCTTGCTATGAACTACACTTGGTTGCATTAGAGATATATTATTGACCAGTTAAAACAACATCTCAATTCAATCCAAAAAATGGTGAAGATATTTGGTTTACATGGTATATATGGCTTTTTTTCATCAAACACTTTCAGAACCTACTAATTTATTTACAATTTACAATAAAAAAAAAAAAAAAAAAAAAAATCAACATTTTATGCATGAGTAAATAAAAGAACAAAAGAATAATAACAATAATAATTAGAAGAAGAAGAAAAAAGAAGAAGAGGAAAAAAAAAGGAAGAATAAGAAGGAAAGAAGAAGAAAAAGAATAAGAAGGAAAGAAGAAGAAAAAGAATAAGAAGGAAAGAAGAAGAAGAAGAAGAAGAAGAGGAAGAAGACAGAAAAAGAATTATGCACAATTTTCTTGTTAAACCATATTAAACCTTTACTAGAATTTTAAACTCATTAAAACTCTCAACACTCCAGTGATGTTTTCTTGAACGTCATTTAAATCATAAAACCATTTTCTGCCAACAGTTTTTCTCAAAATTTGGTATTTTTCTGGATAAATGAAAACCATGAAATTTGATGTTAATAAAAAATCTTTGAATTACCAAGGACCCCAATGGGATTAATTTTCATGAAAACTGAATCCCCTGAAATTTTCTCCCAACAGAATTTTTTTTTCTGCAAAACCATGTAATTTTAACCCAACAAACATATAATAATTATAATTTTACTAATAATACAATTTTACTGCATATCCGAAAAAATAAATAAAATCTACAAGCAATTTTTTCATAGAAAATACTTACAGAATACAGTAAGTTCTGCCTGTTGACTGGTTCCTGTACCAAGGGCATTTGTTGCACTACATCTATAGAATCCATTATCTCCAGTGTTTAATTGTAAAATGGCCAGATCCGGGAAAAACCTGTTTCCGTTCTGGTATTTTGATGGCTGTGCTAGCACCTGGATTTCGACTCCATTCAAGAACCATTTTACTTCATCCAAGTTGTTTCTAGGATCAACATTGCAGGGTATGGTTACAAAACCTCCAATGCTTCCTGTGTACTTGGATTGTGGGATTGATACAACAGGTTTACTTCCTGATAAAATAATAGTGTAATCCAATCAGTAGAAATGACAACTGTGTGTTAATAATTGTTAATATATGACACAAATACCTGTTGAATTTTGATGTACCAGATGTGCATATTTCAGAAATTCATTCCTCATTAGTGACACTAAGACCCGAAAAGTTTGATACATAAAAAACTAAGACCCGAAAAGTTTGTTAGATAAAAAACATAGGGCAAACTGTTAAAAAATCAAATGAATCTAAAGTTCCAAAATTATATAAATCCAAATATGTGACTAACATGGCCACCAAAAACCAAATAAATAAACCAACTTAGACAATTATTAATTTTATTCGTATTAGATAATATCTATTGAAAATATAAAGTTATTTGACATGCAAGTTTATATTGGCAAAATATTTCTATGCAAGCAGTATACATACAACTCCACCAGATGGAGCTGTATGATCAGGGCTCCACAAACGCTGGTAAGGTCAACCGGCGGTAGGCAAAGGGTACATTGGGATATCTGTCATTTTAATTATAGGTTGATGTATGACAATGGTATATATAGATAAATGCTCACAAATACCACACATTAAGATCTTGCAAAAATCCCATCACTAATAACTTAAAATAGATCGACATATAACAGATACAAAAACCACGTGTAATGCCGTGATCTTGTTGTTGTTGGTAACCCGAAAAATGGTCGTTAACATTCTAGTCAGCTCTTGTATATAGAATTCAGGGGCGGTTAATAACTATCTATAAACTGGATCAATCAGGCACGTGCATGTGTTTGTATACTTTAGTAGAAATGATGTGAACAGGTGAAGCCACTATTAATCAATTAAGTAAGGTATTAGGTAATTACCTGTAAATAAGGAAATTCAGTGAATCGTAACCCTGTCCTGAGTACTTTTTAATTGTTAATAAGCTGGCATTAAAGAATTTTAATCAGATTTTGTCTTACTATTATGGGGGAAAAAAAGCCGATTCGGATATTATTCAATCGGCTTTTTAAAGTTTGAATCGGCGTTTTTTTGCCAAAAATCGGCAATTGTGAAGGCCTGTGTATGATAAACCCTGCAAAGCAGGTCACATCCCATAAAAGGTCGTTAATAGGGTAATATACTATCATGTAAGCAAAAACTTAAACTCTAGATCATTACAAAGTCCTATGGTTTTTTCTTTTTCCTTTTTTTTTTTTTTTTGTTATTATAATTTTTCATCCCTGATATTCAAATTTCACAATAACCTAAAAAGAAACTTTAAACAGTTGAAATAAAAATATCATCTACCATTTTATGAACTATTGATTTTCCTGATTTATATGGAAATCAAAATAAATAAAAACAAAATAACGAAATGAAAACATTGTACAAACAAACGGTGATACAATATTAATGAAACAAAGGGAGATAACTTAATAAAATTTATCAACACTGTATTAAATATTTAAATACGCCCAAGATTGATTGAATTAATGGTGTTTTAAGTCCAAGTCAAGAATATTTCACTTGTATTTAGATACCACCAGCTATAGATGAAGTGGCAGAAATTTTGACATTTGAAGTTTGCTTAGGATAATGTGCAGGGAGGATTCTTCAACATGCCATGGCCTGACGTGACGAGGGGCATAAGTTTTTAAGGTCTCATCTGAAGGACCCATATATACACCAAAGAGCTTCCTGTTTAAAGCCTTTTATGAAGGAAATATTGAGTATTTTGAACAATAAATGGTGATACAGCATCAAGGATGTTAAGGGCAGATAACTCAATACTTTCAGCAGTTTTGACACCCAGAGTCCTGTTCAAGAGTCCGGTTGCTTTTTTATATGCAATTTTTATGTCTACTGAATAGGTGTGAGCAATTACATTGAATCTAAGTCATCATAATCATCCAGATGCTTTGAAAATAATCTCCAAACAGACAATCTGAAACAGACACTTGAGTGGAGAAAAAATGACAAAAGATAAAATAAAATTTGGCATCTGAACACGAGTTTTAACTAATTCTATCATTCAAATCTCTCCTAAAACATACTATACACTTCCACTGAAATAAAAACTAAAATGCATGTGGTTTCAGAAAACAATATAACATTTATTATTAACTTTGTCCAAAGGAAGCCATCTTGAATCTAATGCAAACATCCTTAATAGTGATAGAAGTCTGAGGCCCGGTCATGATAGTGTATGTATGCTTGTGCATGTATGTTTGCGCAAGCACAAGCGAATGACCGCTATCAATATTTTAAGGTTGTTAGCCCTAGATTCAAGATGGCATCCCTCAGACAAAGTTTGTAAGAAATGGCTTAATAAATTCTGAAACCAGCATGCATTTCAATTTATATTTCAATCCAAGGGTATGGTTTCTTTCTAGAAGGATTTGAATAATAGGATCAGTTAAAACTTATAAACAGTTGTCCAATTTAATATATATTTTGACATTTTTCTCTAAAGTCGATTGTCGGTGTCCAAATCTACTGGAGGTTATTTTTAAAACATCTAGATGATTATGATGACTTACTTTCAAAGCGAGTTATCACGTTGTTCAATAGACATAAAAATTGTATTTGCAAGTGCAGTGGAAAGCAACCAGTAACTTGGTCACATCTCAGAAGAGTGCCCTTGAGCAAACAATCAGCTTGCTCACAAAAGCATAAACTTACGTACAATTTCTTGAACAGGCCTTTGTGCATATATAATATACTACATTTATCTTCCAGAATAATAATAATAATAGCCTTTTACCCATTCCTAGTTCAACTAATTTTAAGTTTTTTTTAAAAAATTAATTTTACCAATCAAAATTATTGACAACCAAAATGATCACTCTCGTGAGGTAACCAAGTTACAGTTAACAATGACGTCAAAGCCTATGAGTAACAATATACTGTAGATCAGGAAATAATGCGAGCAAGAAATGCGAAAAAAGGCTAGTTCCATCCCACTAATTTCTTGTCGCATTTATTTTCCGATTTCCATATGTTTATTGTAAATTGAATAATCTCCTTTCCATCATTGTTATAGTAACTGAGCATTTAGAGCACCTTTGCATTAAGCGATAATTTTTGGCTTTTTCGTTCTTACTGGGAATGCCACTACAAGTAGTATCATGACTGATACATGTACATCAACAGTGATTATAAGTAATCATTAATTTCCTGATTTACAGTATTACATTTTATGCATATATGGTGACTTTTTTTAGATGAAGTTAAATATACAAAAAGAAAAACCAACAACGCTTACCAACAAAAACATTTATACTGGAGCTATTTTTAGAAACACCAGCGCCACTGACAGAGCACACATAAATACCACTATCTGATGACAAGAGTGGGTTAATTGTTAACGAAGGCTGACGTGAATCTCCATTGAAGTATTTGGTTCCACGGGTTGTGATCTCTTGACCATCTTTATACCACTTGATTGCATACGATGTTAAACCGCTCACACTGCAATCCAGGGTTACACTCTCTCCCTCACCTTTTGAGTATGTCTGACTAGCTGTAGCTAAAAATAGACAAGAATTCGACGGATTTAAATGTCTCACCTGGTTTAAGTTTTTGATCGAGTAGAAAATACATTACTTTAACATAATCTTTAACATTCTGACATGCCCCGCCACTACCACCTACAATGACACTGGAAAAATAACACCTTAGTCTCACCTTATGGCAATGCCAGGCTCAACAAAAATATTTACAAATATCTACAAATCTTGATTTTGTTTTTGATTGCCATTCCCTGCCATGTTGAGAGTGTTCACTTCAATTGTAGGAGGTCAGGGTTCGAATCCAACTGGGGTTGACCAAGACTGAATGTTCTTTCACTAAGCACTCAGCATTTAGAAATGGAAGTCACAGGGTCCTTTATCGGAGACCTTAAAAACTGATGCCCCTTTTCACAGTAGGCGTAGCACACTAAAGAAACCTTTCTACACATTTCCCTTAGCACACTGCAAAGACCAAAAATTTCTGCCAATTCACCTATAGCTGATGAGGTTTTGATATAATTAAAATAATCTTGACTTGAACAAAAAACCCAATTCAATCAATTAATCAATGGATTGAGGGGGTCAGATCTGGACATGGGATATTTGATGAAACCAGAGTACCGGGAGAAAACCAGAGTTACCTTCTGTAACTTTTTTCTCTGCATTAAGTTTTCTTATGAATAATATATTAAAATGACTCATTTTTTTTAACTATGCCCCTCATGAAAAATATATTACTTGGTTCTATGATTAAAACCTTTATTTACATTGGCATTCACAGAAAACCTACTGCTAGTTTAATTTACCATAGGTCAGATTTTAGAACATTGATCACATGATTCTCTATCGAAAATGAGCAAATGTCACAAAATACAGCAAAAAAACATGTGTTCAAGAGCTATGTGGCAACTTTGTCATACGTATCCAAGACAAAATGTCATTTTACCATCTAAGCCTAGTCGATTTGAATACTGAATGTCAGTTTGTCCAAGTTGGCCTTTTTTCTGAGTCATCCAGGTGGAGGATTCTTTTGGTTCATATTTTTGTGATATAGAAGAAGTCAGACCGCTGGCCGTTAGAAGTTGAATGTAAGCCAAGTCTTCTCTATCGAGTTGCCAGTCAACATTATGTTATATGTGTATTAAAACAAGAGAGGAGTAACGAAAAAGGTAGACGAAGTTGAAAACGAATTGACTTACAGATAACAGTGACTGTCATTGTGTCAGTATTATAACCAGCTTGATTAGACACATTACATGTGTATGACCCTCCATCTGAAGCTGACGCCGATGGAACGTAATATACCGAGTCAAAGTCGTTCAAAAGACTGGATCCTTTATACCATCGATATTCCTGTGTCGGTGTGCCATCACCGGAACATGTCAGTTGTATTGGATCACCATTGTTTACAGACAGAGATGTTGGAGTTATCTGAACATTTTCTGGTTTCTCTGAAAAAAATTATTAAATGTAAATAAAATACATATAGATAAAACAGTAACCATTTTAAAAGAGATACTGACAAATGAGAAAATATGAAAAAATGTGAAATACAATCACTTGTTCACTAATAAATAAATAAATTGTATTTCTAAAAGCTCTAACCATCATATGGAAATGTGCATGCTAATCCCGTCTCTGCACTATTGGAGGCCCTACACATGTATACACCACTGTGACAGTACAATCAATACTTGCTGTAAACTGTCAGATATGTGGATGCTGATCCTGTCTCTGCACTATTGGAGGCCCTACACATGCATACATTACTGTGACAGAAAATACTAATACTTACAGAAAATATTAATACTGCATATTGTCAGAGATGCAGATGCAGATCCTGTCTACACTATAGGAGGCCCTACACATGTATTCATCATGGTGACAGAAAATATCAATACTTACTGTATACTGTCAGAGATGTAGATGCTGATCCAGTTCCTGCACTATTGGAGGCCCTGCACGTGTATACACCACTGTCTGTTGTACTCAGAGAATAGATACGTAACGGAGGATTACTTGTTGTTCCACCCACATATTTATTGAGTGGTGTGGATAAATCAGTGGAACCACTTGGCAAAGTCCAGCTTATGCTTGATAATCCAGTAGTAGGAGTGACAGAACACTGAAGTATGATATATCCCCCTAACGAGCCAATGTACGATGAAGGCAAACTTACTTGTGGGGCGGTAGCTGTAAATACAAGTTTGATAAATAAATTTAGTTATAGTAGACCTTTAATAAGTCAAAGTGTACATGGCTAATTAAGACTAAATAAGGGGTGGTGACGAAATACAGTCTTCGAGCTATCTGTGGTATTCAAGATATCGAAGTTCTACTGTACAAAAAAGTTTACAGGCACCAACTTAGTTAGATATACTTATCAATTGCTTCAATAAAGTTGATTTGTTGATCATGATGAAATATTGAAGATTGATCAATATTTTTTTTATTAAAAATTCTGTGGTTTTATGATTTTAAAAAAAATTGTTGGGAAAAAATTTCATGGAATTGACTTTTGCAAAAATGATTTTTTTTTTTTTTATAGATTGGTTAAATTTACTATTGACATTAAATTTCGTGATTTTCACTTAACGACCAAACTAGCAAATTAAAATGCTGTATTAACACCTGTAATTTTACAATAGTCTTGGGGTCCGTTCAAGAGACTTGTCGCTTTCCACTGCAATTTGGTTTCAGAATTTATTTAAACATTTCTCATAAAATTTGTCCAAGGGCATCATTTTAAATCTAAGGGAACAACCTTACAATAGTGACATTGGTTGCTCGCATGGGCTTGCTTGAACAATCACTCCTGAACAGCTTGAAGCCAAAGAAAAAGCGTACATACACTATATTGAATGGGACCAAGTTTGCTTTGGCAAGGGAAATAACTCTTACATTGGCAGTTTACCAATGAAGCTAATCTATTTGTTTGTTGTTTCCATGGCTTTTTGTAATACAGATAATATAAACAATAATAACAATGATTTGTGGCAAGAATTATAAAAGAACAGCCTCCAGTTTCACAATCATTCCTTAACTAAGATTTTCCCTAACCTGAATCTGGCAAATTTTGGCAATCACTTTTTGAATTGAAAAATAAACATTTTTGATGATACTAAATATGGATATTACAAGTTTCAAGTGACCTTCAAAATTAAATCTCAAAATTCCTAAAAATCTAAACGAATAACTAAATTATCAAGATTCAAATTTGCCAGATTTCAGTTAGGGAAAATCTTAGTTAAGGAATGATTCTGAAACTGAGGCCAGAGACTTTAGTTGATTAATAGTGTATTACACTGCAGTCATTATTAGATTCTCTCAAATACATCAAAAGAAAGTTTGGAGTGGAGAGGAATGGAGTAATGGTGTTTTACGCGCAAGTCAAGATTCTTTCACTTATTTCCCTTATTTCGAGGCGGTCAGTTCTGGCCATGGGATGGTGGAGGAAACCCAAGTGCCCAGAGAAAACCACTGACCTTCGACAAGTGAACTGACAAACTTTCTTACACTAGGATCAGTCCTGAGTGGGATTCGAACCCAGGCGGTGAGAGGCGAAGAGATCTATAAGCAGGTGCTTTAGACCAGTCAGCCACCAAGGCCCCCTCAGGATAGTTTAGAATGTTGCAAATAAATTTCTAGAACTTTGGCAAAGCGAGGAAATTTCTCACATGTTAATGTCAAATTTGGATTGGAACCTAGATGGTATTGTAATGTAAAGTGGGAGTGTAAAGATGCTTGTGTTGTAGATGTAAGGTATATTCAATATCTGTTATTTTAAAGTCTTTTAAAACAACGATTTTGAATACATGTAGTTATTGAAGGAGAGAGAGAGAGAGAGAGACAGAGAGAGAGAGAGAGTCTCAGAGATAGCAGTTATTTTTGCATGACACAAGATTATTGCAAGAAGAAAGTGATTGAGAGAGAAAGGGAGTCAGAGAGATAGCAGCTAATTTTGCATGGCATAAAATTATGGAGAGAGAGAAAGAGAGAGAGATAGTGAGAGCTGATGAAGAAAGAGGGTTATATATTTAACTTGCTGAATGCTAAGGCAGAAATACAGAGAGAGAGAGAGAGAGAGAGAGAGAGAGAGAGAGAGAGAGAGAGAGAGAGATGATCTAGGAAGAAAGGGGATAATATATTTACCTGCTGAATGCTAAGAGAGAGAGAGACAGAGAGAGAGAGAGAGAGAGAGATAATAGGAAGAAAGGGGATAATACATTTACCTTGCTGAATGCTAAGGCAGAGAGAGAGAGAGAGAGAGAGAGAGAGAGAGAGAGAGAGAGAGAGAGAATAGGAAGAAAGGGGATAATACATTTACCTTGCTGAATGCTAAGGCAGAGAGAGAGAGAGAGAGAGAGAGAGAGAGAGAGAGAGAGAGATTATATAATTATTTACCTTGCTGAATTGTTAGACGTATATCAGGGCTGGTATAAAGCATGCCATTATTTTTAGCAGTGAATCTATAAACCCCACTGTCACTCTCCGTAAGTGACCTTATTGTCAATGATGGTACAATCTTGTTCCCGTTGTGGTAGTTTATACCATCTATGGACATCAGAAGATTATTTTTGAACCAGTTTACTTCTGATGTTGTTGGTCCGGCTAATTCAACATTTAGTATAACGCTCTCGGAAGTTCCAGGAATATGTGTATAGGAGGTAGAATCAAGACCTATAAATAAATAAACAAGTAAATAAGTTAGTAGGTAAGTAATTAAGTAAGTAGTAAGTGAGTAAGTGAGAGAGTAAATAAATAAGTAAATAAATAAATAAATAAATAGAAAAAAATAAACAAAAATACAAATAAAAAAAATATATATATATAGAAAAAATAAACAAATACAAATAAATAAATAAATTAATTGAAAAAAATAAATATATAAATTAAATACAAATAAATAAATAAAGAAATAAATAAAAATTAATTAATTAAATAAATAAAAAATATTGAAAAAAAACCAAATAAACAAATAAATAAATAAATTATGTTTGAATAAAGAAAATAAATAAACCGTTATAATAAAAAAAAAGAAAAATTCATAAGTGAATGAAAGAGTATGTGGTAGGTCAGCGTTTGAACCCAGTCAGGATCTGACCAAGACTTTAAAATTGGTGGTGACTGTTTTTTTGTAAAGTGTTTGGCATTTAGAAAAGAAAATCGCAGAGTCCATTGGAAGAGCCCTTAAAAACTGATGTCCTGTGTAATGGCAATGGCATGCTAATGAACCCTCCCTGTACATTGCCTTAAGCACACTATAAAATAAAATTTCTGGAACTTCACCTATAGCTGGTTATGTCTCAATATAAGTGAAATATTCTTGACTGGGACATAAAAACACCATTAAATAAATCAATCATGACTGAAAGAACGTACATCACATTGTACTTCATATTATGTTGTTTAAAGCTTTAAAAATCAAAGTACTGAAAGTACTGAAAGCAGACGACTAACTGATTGCAACATTAAAAAAAAATAGTAAAACTTGATGGGCCATAAAAGATTTCTAATATTTGCTAGATTTAGAAATTTAAGAAAATATGTATTTAAGGAATGTTTGTGAGAGTTGGGACCAATTTTTATTAAAAATTTCTTGTTTAACTTACGGATGACATTAACATTCACTTTTCCGCTGTTTGCTTCAGCACCTGACCTTGACTTGACATGACAAACATATTCTCCAGCATCGCCAGTGTTGATACTATTTATAGTAACAGACGGATCTTCCTTTGTTATCCCAGTGTATCTAGATGAAGTGTACGAGTAAAGTCGTTGTACGATCCCATTAGTGGCTAGGGTACGTACCCAGTAGACCTCAATCAAATCTGTTGTAGAACTAGTACAGGTGATTTTAATGGTACCACCATTGTTAGCAAAATACTGCATACTTTGAACAGCCACTGAAAAATAAAAATAAAAGCTTAAGTCTACATATGGGTTTCTCAATATGGTACATATCCCTGTTTCCATGGTAACAAGGTGAGGGGCCACAGTGGCCAAGCGGTTAGAACTGCATGTTTAGAGATCATAGTGTTTCTTACCATCTAGGTTCAAATCCCACTCAAGGAAGATCCTAGTGTGAGAAAGTCTGTCAATTCCCTTGCAAAAGGTCAGTGGTTTACTCCAGGCACTCTGGTTTCCTCCATCATTCCTGAACTGACAAATTTAAATTTTCTATAATGTTAGTTTAACTGTTTTTGGCACGAGCATGAAATGTGTCTATTTTCAATATGAATTCTACAAAAAACAAGTGTCATGGATGGAGACAAGCACTAAGTAGTCAATCGATTTTTCCACAAGTAATCTGGTATTCATTTTCCATGTGGATTTTTTAGTGCAGGTTTTTCCACATTTATTTTTTCTGAGCCCAGTTGTTTTTTAGTTTAAGCTTTGTTAATTTAAAGCTGCATTAAGTTTTCCAAGAAAAAAAATTAAAACGGGGCTAATCTAATTAATGATGTTCCTAATGAACAATGTTACATTTTTCCAAGGAAAAAAAATTAAAACGGTGCTAATCTAATTAATGATGTTCCTAATGAACAATGTTACATTTGGTTCAACGATAAAAGCTCGAATAAATACGGAAATTTCCCAGCGAGATGTAGCAGGTGGGATCTAATATTAGAACATGGTTACGTCATAAAATACCCAGGTAATTTAAACACAACTTTAAAAACGGTGAAATATGATAAATTAAACACAGAACTTTGTTGAATTGGTCATTTGTGACTTAGTAAGGGATAAATAACACCATTGTGAATACATTTGGATATTAATGACAGGCTATTAGTGCAATTTGTCAGGTTTCACCTTCTATTTTTTTTTTATTTTCCGTGTGCATGCTCCAAGCTCATAATAATCATCTTTAAACATTGGAGGATTCTGTTTATTTACAGCTAAAAGTAGCAGGTAGCATGAAGAAAAACAGAGCATTCGGGAGAAAAACAATACCATGAAATCATTATTATCCACTGAGTTAAAATTCTGTGGTTTTGGATCTCATTTTAAATTTGTTTGGGAAAAATGTCCTGAAATGAATTTTGTGACTAACCTTCAAAAAAATATATAGAGAATTTAATTCCAGGGGATTACTCTGCCCTTAACCAATTTAGCTGATTGCTATTTTTAATAATTTCTTGCTCCAAAATAATGATTTTGGTTCATATTTTGCTAAAAAAAATTTCCATCAATTTCATTATAAGCAGTGAGTTTTAGTTTTTTAGGTTCATTGAACTGTTTAAGACTCCAAATTTTATGGTTGACTAATTTTAGGTCTCCCACTTTCAAGTTCACTCCAAAGCTAACGCTGAATCTCGGAACAAAAATTTGTGATTTTACAGTATTTTTTGGCATATGAACTTATAATTCCCAGATGGAAACAGGAACTGAATTTTTTTTTGCATGAAAATTCCGTCCTTACCTGACAGGATACTAAGTTGATGGTTTGCCCCGTTCATACTTGTTCCATCAACATTGTAAGTTACTCTGCAGTAATATGTTCCATCATCTCCGGCTGATAACGACTTGATTTCCAGTGAAGGATGTGTTGTATTTCCTCCTCCATATTTCCCAGGATTCCCAGCTATGTTCAGAAATGCATTATTCCTATACCAGGAAACAGAATAACTTAGCGATTTGGGGTTGACATCGCACATCAACATAATGCTGTCACCAACTGCTTTATCATATTGCTGTAATGAACCAGAATCTAGAAAAATGAAAAAAAAAATCAAACTAAATAAAATGGCCTTTGAACAAGTGTTGTTATTATTATTGTTGTTGTTGTTGTTGCTGCTGCGGCTTTTGTTGTTGTTGTTATTGGTGGTGGTAGAGGTTTATGTGATGATGATGATTGTGGTGTTGGTGTTGTTGTTGTTGGTGGTGGTGGTGGTGTCAGCATTGTTGTTGTTGGTGTGGTTGGTGGTTGTGTTGCCTTTTGTTGTTGTTATGTAGTTTTGTTTAATATCCCCGAACAATTTATGTTTAAACAAATCTTGATTAAAAATCACACTACAAATCATGATTATGGTTTTACTTTTCATTACTAATTTATCAGAACTGAATAGATGTAATGGTGTTTTAAACCCTAATCAAGATTATCAACTTTAATGAATGTGGTCAGTTCTGGGATATTTAGCATTCTATTAATCACAAGTTTTTAAAATCTAAACACAAATTGATGTGGTATTTCAGATTCTGATTTCTAATAGAGGGTTAAGTTCCCTGAAAATTGGATTTGTTTCAGCTAAAACCATTTTGGCAAAGTGTTAAATGTGGACTGAATTAGATCCTCGGATTGGACTGGAATTCTGGATTGGATTGGACAATTGATGTAAAATATGGACTTGATTAAAACAATTGATGTAAAATATGGACTTGATTGGAAAATTGATGTAAAATATGGACTTGATTGGACAACTGATGTAAAATATGGACTGGATTGGACAACTGATGTAAAATATGGACTGGATTGGACAACTGATGTAAAATATGGACTGGATTGGACAACTGATGTAAAATATGGACTGGATTGGACTCATTTGGTTGCATTAGTTAATATATCTTTATACAGCGTAATTACATAGTCTGTTTGTCAGAATTTTTTATGCAATTAAGCGGAATATGCAAATAACCAAAAATGCCCCTTGGGCAAAATTGATCACCAGATACGTTGGATGTTAGTATATTTTACATTCTTATTATATATATATATATATATATATATATATATATATATATATATATATATATATATATATTGTAAGTCATATACAGAAAAGATTACTTTGTTTAACCAACAACAGAACCGATTTCTCTATTCTACGCCAACATACATTAAATGGGGATGAATAAAACATATTTAATTTTAGAAGAGTCTGACAAAAGAAAATCAAATTTGTTGTTGCAATAAGAATGACTTTCTTCAATCTACAAACAGAATTTGACAAAGATACTGGAAACTGAAAAAATGACGGTGTTGTATTGTAAAATTTAAACAATAACAAATATGAAATGTTAAAAGTGTTACTGTGAAATCACCAATTTTTGTGGTGGCCCAATTTTTGTTGTTTTCATGGACCACATATTTACATGTCAATGAAAAATTCTTTTACGTTATATCCCTTCTGATCTCATATAAGATGCGTGCTAGTAATAACCGTAAACTCATTGTGCTTTCAGTAGTTGAACTGGTCAGATGTGGTTCAACTTCAGTCTTATTACTATGAATTTTTATATTGATAGCTTCACGAGGTGAAGCACATTAATTTTTTTTATAGCTTCAGGAAGTGAAGTTTTTTCTAGCATAAACAAGAAATTACAATTTTACATATTTGATAGTATCGTCTGTTTTACATGAATGATATATATACTAATGTAAAGTCATGAACTGAACGAAATATTTTAATATATGTTTTCAACAACTTACCTTTTTGACGACATAAGTGAAATAAGTAGAGTAATCCTGTAACACTGAACACATCAGATGATGTTTTTACAACATGCGGTGCACTCTTTTAACTATGGTCATAACCATGAATTCATTCCCCCCTAAACTGATATTTTTTCTTAGAACCACGGAAATTGGACACCACGGAAATGATAATTTCACAATATATGATTACTTACCGATTACGATAAGATTCACCAGAGAACTACTTCCTGTCAGACCAGTTGTAGCACTTATGGCATTACAGACATAACTTCCCGCATTTGCTGATGTTACACTATTAAATATTAATGATGGGCTGGATGTGCTGGTCGTATAAATTTGATTGGTTAGCGTATTAGTCCAGTACACTTGTGATACTGCTTCGTTCACAATGCATCCTAAAATCACGTTATCACCGACGTTCGCAATATAGGTTGATCTGCTGATAGTTATTTGTGGCGGATTGCCTTGAATAAAATATCAATAAAATAAATGAATACAAACTACTGAAGCGGAAAAAAGTGGATAACCATAAATCTTTGATCATTGCTACCATTTCTACAGTCAAAATTTGGTCTCTTTTAAGTTGAGTAATGGTGTTTAACGTTCCGGTCAAGAATATTTCACTTATATCGAGACGTCACCAGCTATAGGCAAAAGTGCAGAAATTTTGCCTGTGTGTTGTGCTGATGGCATCATACAAGTAACTCGTAATGTCTAGTGCTTGGCGAAAGAACAGTCACTACCCACTTTCAAGTCTTGGGTCAGACCCTGCCAAGGTTCGAACCCATGACCTTCCAATTATGGAGTGAGTACTCTACCAACTGAGCTACCGGCAGTAGGCTGGTCTCTTTCTGGAATTCTGTGATAAATCAAAAGATTGATTGATTGATTGATTGATTTAATGGGGTTTTTATTCCAAGATTATTTTTCTTATATCGAGACGTCACCAACTGTAGATGAAGTGTCAGACATTTTGACCTTTACAGTGCACTTAGGATGATGTGCAGGTAGGGTTCTTTAACATACCATGCCTGCTGTGACATGGGGCATTGGTTTTTAAGGTCCCCTCCAAAGAAACCAAAAATTCAAAAGAAGCTTAATATATATAAAGAAAAATGAAGAAAATGGGTTTTAGTACTTCAAAATACTACAACAATAAGCATTAGGTGGTAAAGTTACAGACAGGCATTAAAACAAAGTTATACTGTATTGAGGAACCTAGCTACAATCAAGATTTTTTATCTTGTAATGAGATACTGGTAGTCAGTTCTGAGATAGGGAACATCTAATGTTTCGACCTCCTGCACTACTTTAATTACAAATATTTTCATTTCCAGTGTGAAATTCAAATTTCTACATGCTTGAGAGCTGTTGCATTCATTTAGACTATAAATCACAAAAACCATGTGACTCCGTGTATAAAACATAAAATGCAATACACAATCTGGAACTACAATATCATAGGTAAACAAATACAGCTGACATGGCTAAAAAGCACATTTACGAGATTTTACGAAACTTTACAAGAACGGTTCATTAACTTTAGGTACTTTTTGAGAATATTAGATATACAATAATAATAATAGTTTTATATATAACAAAATAAATGCGTCATTATTTGTGGACTATATTTTGGTCAAAAATCGTGTTCTAGGTCTATATAAAATGCATGTGCACGTTCTTTGTAGCTGTTGTGTCTACTGGACTCTTCTCAGTGTTCATGTGTTATAGATGGGAAATTTTGTGTCTTAAAATCTATGAATAATTTTTAAAAATATATAAATTTAACAAAAATATAACAATTGAACTGTTTTAAAAGTTCATTGTCAATATGAATGCAAAAACTTTGCCTGGGGATTTAAGATTTAATAGTTAAATTCAAGAGGGTTAAAAATCATTTATCTCACCTTGTGACACTGCTAAATTAATATTAGCACTGTCTTTAGTGGTTCCATCGTTAAATCTAACACGGCAGAAATAAACTCCAGCATCACTTGTAGTCAACGATTTTATCTTCAGCGATGGAGATGAGACTGTTCCACCTTCGTATTTTCCAGGATTTCCGATGATATTTATACTCTGGCCGTCTTTATACCAAGTTACAGTATAACCTGTGGTTGGGGAGTTTATGTTACAATTTAACGTCACATTTCCCCCCACTGTCTCACTGTACTGGGTTTGGACTGGGTCTGAAATACAAAAATTAAACCGAATTCCATGGAATGAAAGGTCTCACCTGGTAAGTTTTTAATGAGTAGAAAATACATTACTATAACATGAAATTTCACATTTTGACACTCTGCCATCATCACCGCCGCCGCCTATGACGAAACCGAAAAAAGTAACACCAAAGTCTTGTCTTATGTCAATGCAGACTCGACAAAAAATGTTGGACTAAGATGAGACAATATTAACATCATAATGTCAACCAAATGGCTTACCATCTCCAGTTTGCTTAGAGAAGTTTATCTGGTAAATCACTATGAATTTTTAATATCTCCAATTTGATTGAAGATGCTCTTCTATTGGGTCTGTTCGATTTGCTGAAGGTTTGTGGTTTTCTCCACCATCCCTGAACTGACCCCATTAAAATCAGGTCATCAAAAGATAACTCGCAATGTGAACTTTCACAAAATAATTCATAGGAAGCAATTTAGTATATAGAATCATTTTGACCTTGGATTTAGGTTGACCTTGACCTTATCTTGTATGATGACCTACTTTGTAAATACTGTAGTCAGTCATATTCTACCAGAAAACAGAACATTTTCCCAGATAAGTTATATAAAAAAAACCTTAAATAATATTTTGTTATGATTCAGAAATAAATTCTCCGACTTATTCTTAGTTCAGACTCTACAGGGATTCAGAAATGAATTCTCCGACTTATTCTTAGTTCAGATTCTTCAGGGAATCAGAAATGAATTCTCTGACTCATTATTAGTTCAGACTCTTCAGGGAATCAGAAATGAATTCTCCGACTCATTATTAGTTCAGACTCTGCAGTGATTCAGAAATGAATTCTCTGACTCATTATTAGTTCAGACTCTGCAGTGATTCAGAAATGAATTCTCTGACTCATTATTAGTTAAGACTCTGCAGGGAATCAGAAATGAATTCTCTAACTAAAGAAGAAAGATAAATCTGCTGTGTGATAACTTACCGATTATGATAAGATTTACCGGAGAACTACTTCCTGTCAGACCAGTTGTAGCACTTACGGCATTACAGACATAACTTCCCGCATTTGCTGATGTTACACTATTAAAGAATAATGATGGGCTGGATGTACTGGTTGTATAAATTTGATTGGTCAGCGTATTAGTCCAGTACACTTGTGATACTGCTTCATTGACACTACATCCTAAAATCACGTTATCACCGATATTGGCAATATAGGTTGATCTTCCAATGCTAACTTGTGGTGGATTAACTGTAATCAATTAAATTTACATCAAAAAGATTAAATCATTCAAAAATAATATCTGAATGATCTGTTATCATGGTAACTAAAATTAAATAAATGGAGCATCCCAAACAAAAAGTTTAAATTATGTTTCAGTTTCAACTACTAAGCAAGAATCTTATTTTCTTTCTTTATCTATTTTATTTTCTTTATTTATTGATTAATTCATTATTTTTTTTTTTATTTTTTGAAAATGTCCAATAGACCTGAAGGAGAGTTAAATAATAGTTGAGCAGAGTAATGGTGTTTAACGTCCCAGTCAAGAATATTTCACCTATATCGAGACGTCCCCAGCTATAGGCAAAAGTGCAGGAATTTTGCCTGTGTGTTCCCATTTTTCTTTCGTTAATATTTAAAACATTGTTAGTTTTATAAGACAATGTATTATTTTGTTCAACAAACCTTTACTGAACAATATAAATAGAACATTACTTTTAACAGTGAAATATTTAAAAAATTGACATTAAAATATTCCACAGTTTTAGTTGAGTGTAGACTTGTGATTGTTAAACGGGGGTTTGATGTTTTTGAGTTGAGTGGAGTAGAGTACGGTAATTGAGTTTCACAGCCTAATCAAACCTCTTTAATTTTTAACATAGCAGTCAATTCTGAGAAGTAGAGAAAACTGGAGTTCCTGATAAAAAATCCACCGAATTTGGAGAGCCAATATTCTCACACTAAGGTCTGCTTGAAGTTGGATTATAACAGAAGGAAGACAGGGAAATGTGATCCATAAGTTCGAACTTGCTTTTGTGTGATATTTAAGATTGATTTTATAAAGTTTTATATCCCAGTTAAGAATATTTCACTTATATCGAGATGTCACCAACAATAGGTGAAATGGAAAAATTTTTACCTTTGCAGCACCCTAAGGGCAGTTTGCTAGGAGGGTTATACAGAAGGCAACCAGTGCCTTGACATGGGGCTTTGTTTTTTTTAGGTCTCCTCTGAAGGACTCCATGACAGTCACTACCTATTTTTAAGTCTTGTTCAGTCCCATCCGGGGTTCAAACCCCAACTCCAACAAACAAAGTGAGCACTTTACTCGGATACCTTTTTGTTTGAGGATATGTTCACATTCCATAGCAGAGTTTTCAAGAAAATAGGATAAAAAAATGACAGTCCCTTTCATACTTTGATAAGGTTTTACAGATTAACACATTGTCTCACGTAGTTAAATTACAGAGAAAGAATAAAAAAGTGGGCTATGTTTGAATTACAAGTATAAGATTTTCGATTATTATTATTTTTTTTTATCTCACCTTGTGACACTGCTAAATTAATATTAGAACTATCTTTTGTGGTTCCATCGTTAAATCTTACTCGGCAGAAATAAACTCCAGCATCACTTGTAGTCAACGATTTTATCTTCAGAGATGGAGATGAAACTGTTCCACCTTCGTATTTTCCAGGATTTCCAACGATATTTATACTCTGGCCATCTTTATACCACGACACAGAATAGTCATTGGTTGGCGAGTTTACATTACACATCAAAGTAACGTTATCTCCGGTTTTTTCGCTGTACTGGGTCTGCACAGAATCTAATCAATAAAGCAAAACTTATATAATGACAACCTACTACATCCATGCGCTGAGTTGAAGTGGAGTGGAGTAATAGTGTTTTACGTCCCAGTCAAGAAGGAAACCAGAGTGCCTGGAGAAAACCACTGACCTTCAGCAAGTGAACTGACAAAAGAGTTGAGTTGAGTAATAGTGTTTAAAGTTCCGGTCAAGAATATTTCACTTATATCAAGACATCACCAACTACAGGTGAAGGTGCAAAAGTTTTCCTGTGTGTTGCGCTAATGGCATTATGCAGCAGGGTTCTTTATTGTGCCATGTCTACGGAGACATGGGACCTCGTTTATTTTAAGTACTCATCCAAAAGAATCGTGACTTTCATTCTATAATTCCAAGTGCTTGAATTGGGTGAATGAAAAGTGAGCAAAATCTTTACATCTATACTCCCAGAACCAGTTGTTTGTGATTAGTCATTGATTGACATAAATTTAAAACAACAATAAAATTCAACAAATCATTATTATTATTACATTGATATTTTTATAACACACATTGGTATGTCGAAAGTAAAATAGAATTTGTTTTTCTAATAAATGCATTGATTTTACTCCAGGCAAAATTTGGCAATGTAGACTGGAGGCTCCAGGTCGGTATTATGTTTGCCTACATCACACGATTGTCCTTGATGATTTAATGTTACACTAAACAAAAAGTATATCTTAACCGGAATAGTTAAATTGGTGGATTAACGCAAATACAAAGTTACAGTCAGGAACAGCAACAGTAATATGTAAACAATCATTGTCTTAAAGGAATTAATTAATTCAAGAAAAATGCTGGTTTCTATTTTGAGATGGTATCCATTCGGTATAATATAACAAATATTTCATGGGGTTTAGGGCTATACCTCAGTTTATGGACCGGGCAGGCACCCTTAAAATACAATATTGACCTCAGCTTTACTTCGGTCGATATACTATATTCAGGATGCCTGCCTGGTCCATAAACTGAGGTATAGCCCGCAACCCTATGAAATATTTGTAAAATAATTTTTAACAATTTCAACAATCATTTCACAAAACATTTGAAATTTTGCAAAATTAAGATCTTGACAAATCAGTATCCAATCAAGCTTGATCCACTGATTCCTCACATAACTGAGGCAGTCAGGTTTAAAATTTCGTGGATATCCACTTAGTGTATTAATTAAGTGAACTGACAATCTATTGCCTTGTCTATTTGAGTTTAAGCCTTGGTGGAGAGAAGTGTTGTGATTTTTAAGTAAGTAATTGAAACCACTCGAATCACGAACAGGATAAGCTAATTGAACGCCTAAAACTTACCGATAACAACCATGCTAACCGCTGAACTACTTCCTGTTAAACCAGAAACTGAACTCACAGCGTTACAAACGTAACTTCCTGCATTGCTAGTGGTAACTTGGTTAAGGTCCACATACCAACTGGTAGAACTGACAGGACTTGCTGTGAGCCTCAGTCCAGTCCCCACTTTGGTCCAGTATACCTGAGATACAGCCTCGTTCACGGTACAAGTTAACCTCACGCTGTTGCCAGAGTTAACAATGTATGGTGCAGTTGAAACAGTGATGCTAGGCGGATTACCTAGTAAGATACAAAATAATTTAGAAATTTGATAAAATAAGCAAAATATAAACATTACAGAAAAAAATCTGATTAAGGAACTTGGTTTATACATTTAAGGCATTTGGGTGTTTCAGCAAACTAAAAGAGTGAATTTTTTTAGTACATGTATTATAACTGGAAAGGGAAAATAAATATACATTGGCCAACTGGGACTCGAATCCAGAACATTCTGGCATATTAGCAAAATGCTCTACCAACTGAGCTACCTGGCCACCTATTATGCCTGGTTCATCACATTTAGAGGTTTTACAGAAATAGATTTATTCAGATCAAGTCGTGTGTTCGAGTCAGAATTGTTTTTACGTCAATGTCAAAATTAAGAATTAAGAAAATTAGAACCCCAACCGACAAGTCACCAAATGTAACAGGCTTAAAATGCAGTGACCAAACAGGATTCAAACCCGGGACTTTCCCTAGCTAGCAGAATGCTCTACTGAATGAGCTACTCATCAAGCCATGTCTGTCACAGTATAAACCCTTAATTTTTTGGCAAATCATTTCAAACAGGTTACACTTAACTATTTAATTCCAGATAAAACTTGACTTCATGTCAATGTCACTACCAATCTCTTGCACAATTTTCAATGTGATAAGATGGGAGATAACTCTTCTGGATTAAAAATGTCTCAAATGGAAGAAAACAGGCGAATTTAAGGAGTTGATATTTATGATTACATATGTAATCTCCCCTCTCCTTACCCCCAAATACAAGACAATATTTACTAAGTCATACACCATTAAAGTAAAACTCACACTTACGACTTTACAAAAAATAACTTTACTTTGAATTGTCCACTGATTAATCTAATAATGTTGCAAAAAAAAAAAAATAAATAAATCTTCCACAAAAAAGACATAATCTACAGTAAACATTTTTAAAATCAATGTAAACCCAAGTTTGTAAATATTATGTCTGTAATAGAATTTTACTCGACATTTTGTAAATACATGTACACAATTTTATACTTGAATTTTATGCTCACTTTCTATGTGAATAAAATGCATGTACTTGAATTTTACTCAGTGTTTGAACATAATACTAAATTTTACTTACTTTGTGTAACTTGGAGATTAATATTGGCACTGTTAGCACTCGTTTGGCCGTTAACCGTTACTCTACAGTAATAAACACCAGTATCACTTGTTGTTAGCGATTTTATCTTCAGCCATGGGGAGGAAATCAAACCACCTTCATATTTTCCTGGGTTACCAGCAATATTAATGTTCAGGCCATCTTTAAACCACGATACAGCATAATTAGTGGTCGGGGAATTTACGTTACAGTTTAACGTCACCTCTCCTCCAACTTGTCCACTGTATTGTGGTTGAAAGGTATCTAACGGAAATAAAAAAAAAATAAAGCAAAAATGTGATGAATGTGTACCGTGACTTATAACGTTTTACTGGTACTTAAGCGATAACTGCAGAACCAAAATAGTAAAATCACAAAATAGCATTGACACTAACAGGAATAGAATGAAACAGTGGAACAGAATTTTTTTTATGTGAAATGTTTTTAATACTTATAGTTCATGGCTTAATTCTTCCTCATTTCGAAGCAAGATAAAAATGAAAAATTCTCCAAACCAAATCTCAATACACATGTATTATACCACTGCGGTAGCTCAGTCGGTAGAGTGCTTGCTCCGTAAGTAGGAGGTCACAAGTTCGAACCCCGACCGGGTCTGACCCAGGACTTAAAAGTGGGTAGTCATTGTTCTTTCGCCAAGCACTCGGCATTATTAAATGAAAGTCATGGTTCTTTCGGATGGGAAGTTGAAATAATCGAGGTCCCATGTCATGGCAGGCTTGGCAAGATAAAGAATCCTGCTGTATAATGCCATCAGCGCAATGCACAGGAAAAATTTCTGGTTTTTTCTGTAAAGCCTCTAGCCAGACTTCAATAGTGAGACTCATGCCTCTGCACACAACAAATCAATTACAACCAGTGAATTTTAAACACTATTTTCTGTTACTTAAGCCACTAGCCTGACTTTTGCTACTTCAACCTTCTTACCAATTATAACCAGTGAAACTGGAACACTGTTTCCAGTTAAGCCACTAGCTTGACTCACGCCACTACACACATAACTACCAGCATGTGCTGCAGTGAGGCTATTCAGTAACAAATCTGGAGTGGACGGGCTGGTGGTATATCGTTGATTTGTCTGAGTATTTGTCCAAAATACGCTGGATACAGGCTGGTTAAAGCTACAAGCTAAATTTATATTTTCACCAACATTTTTGACATAAGGTGTTGCTGATACTGTAACTTCTGGAGCACTGCCTAAAAAAATTAATTACAATAGATATACTTAAACAATTTTAACTTCTTTGCTTTGACTACAGAAGAGTTCCATAGCCTACAGAGAAAGTTATTATTTGATCGGGTCTCGAGAGAAGAAGGTCATTGGTTTGAACCCTTTCAATTGATAGATAAAACTCTAAAATATTCTTTCCAGGTGCTCTGCAATAAGACAGAGTACTGTAAATCGGGAAATTCTTGTGATAGTTTTATTTTCACGTTAATTCGCATGTAAAGCTAGACGCGAAAATTAAACTATCGCTAATATAAAAAGTCAATATTTTATTGGTGATCACAAGATTATGCGAAAGTTAAAGAACACGAAAAGATGGCCATGTTGTCTTTCGCAAATTTAAACTGTCGTAAAAATTTCCCAGTTTATAGTTCATCTAGTACGAGAATATTACTCATTCACCCCAGGGGGAGTGGCATGTTTGTCTGCGGCATACTTACTTAATGAGCTAGCACCTTAGCAAAGTTGCTAATACATGACAGATATAATACACACTCGCACAATTAAGCATTTGCAAACTTTTTCTTAGAATAATCAAAACGCTCTTGTTGTGAAAAATTTGCCATAACAATATTAACATGCTTTTTGGCAATAAAATGTTGTAAAATATTCTAAATTTATACTTTTTTAAGTGTAAATTGGGAAATTTTTGGGATCATTTATTTTGGCGTTAATTCTAGAGTAATTTAGCTAGGTACGAAAATAAAACTATTGCTAATATAAAAAAGTCTATATTATCTGTGCTTGTGGTCACAAGATTAGACGAAATTAAAAGTACATGAATGGAAGTCCATGTTGTCTTTCCTGAATATTAACTGATGCAAAAATTTCCCCATTTACAGTATGTCAAAATCCCTGTGCAATCTGAGCAAGACTTCAAGCTCAACCATAGAAATCAACCAATTAGCACTGAGAAGTAAGTGATAAAAACAAACAACACTGTAAAGTAAGTGATAAAACAAACAGCACTTTAAAGTAAGCGATAAACCAAACAGCACTGTAAAGTAAGTGATAAAACAAACAGCACTGTAAAGTAAGTGATAAAACAAACAGCACTGTAAAATAAGTGATAAACCAAAACAGCACTGTAAAGCAAGTTATAAAACAAACAGCACTGTAATGTAAGCGATAAAACAAACAGCACTGTAAGGTAAGTGATAAAACAAACAGCAATGTAAAATAAGTGATAAACCAAAACAGCACTGTAAAGCAAGTTATAAAACAAACAGCACTGTAATGTAAGCGATAAAACAAACAGCACTGTAAGGTAAGTGATAAAACAAACAGCAATGTAAAATAAGTGATAAACCAAAACAGCACTGTAAAGCAAGTTATAAAACAAACAGCACTGTAATGTAAGTGATAAAACAAACAGCACTGTAAAGTAAGTGATAAACCAAACAGCACTGTAGATTAAGTGATAAAACAGCACTGTAAAGTAAGTGATAAACCAAACAACACTGTAAAGTAAGTGACAAAACAAACAGCACTGTAAAGTAAGTGATAAAACAAATAGCACTGTAAAGTGATAAACAAACAGCACTGTAAAGTAGGTGATAAACAAAACAGTACTGTAAAGTAAGTGATAAAACAGACAGCACTGTAAAGTAAGTGAAAAAACAAACAGCACTGTAAAGTAATTGATAAAACAAACAGTACTGTAAAATAAGTGATAAAACAAACAGCACTGTAAAGTAAGTGATAAAACAGACAGTACTGTAAAGTAATTGATAAAACAAACAGCACTGTAGAGTAAGTGATAAAACAGACAGCACTGTAAAGTAAGTGATAAAACAAACAGCACTGTAAGGTAAGTGATAAACCAAACAGCACTGTAAAGTAAGTGATAAAACAAACAGCACAGTAGAGTAAGTGATAAAACAAACAGCACTGTAAAGCATGTGACAAAACAAACAGTACTGTAAAGTAAGTGACAAAACAAACAGCACTGTAAAGTAAGTGATAAAACAAATATCACTGTAAAGTGATAAAACAAACAGCACTGTAAAGAAAGTGATAAACGAAACAGCACTGTAAAGTAAGTGAAAAAACAAACAGCACTTGAAAATAAGTGATAAAACAAATAGCACTATAAAGTAAGTGATAAACCAAACAGCACTGTAAAGTAAGTGATAAACCAAACAGCACTGTAAAGTAAGCGATAAACCAAACAGCACTGTAAAGTAAGTGATAAAACAAAAACACTGTAAAGTAAGTGATAAAACAAACAACACTGTAAAGTAAGTGAAACAACAAACAGCACTGTAAAGTAAGTGATAAACCAAACAGCACTGTAAAGTAAGTGATAAAACAAACAGCACTGTAAGGTAAGTGATAAACCAAACAGCACTGTAAAGTAAGTGATAAAACAAACAACACTGTAAAGTAAGTGATAAAACAAACAACACTGTAAAGTAAGTGAAACAACAAACAGCACTGTAAAGTAAGTGATAAACCAAACAGCACTGTAAAGTAAGTGATAAACAATACAGTACTGTAAAGTAAGTGAAAAACCAAACAGCACTGTAAAGTAAGTGAAAAAACAAACAGCACTTGAAAATAAGTGATAAAACAAATAGCACTATAAAGTAAGTGATAAACCAAACAGCACTGTAAAGTAAGTGATAAACCAAACAGCACTGTAAAGTAAGTGAAAAAACAAACAGCACTGTAAAATAAGTGATAAAACAAATAGCACTGTAAAGTAAGTGATAAATCAAACAGCACTGTAAAGTAAGTGATAAACCAAACAGTACTGTAAAGTAAGCGATAAACCAAACAGCACTGTAAAGTAAGTGATAAAACAAACAACACTGTAAAGTAAGTGATAAAACAAACAACACTGTAAAGTAAGTGAAACAACAAACAGCACTGTAAAGTAAGTGATAAACCAAACAGCACTGTAAAGTAAGTGATAAACAATACAGTACTGTAAAGTAAGTGAAAAACCAAACAGCACTGTAAAGTAAGTGAAAAAACAAACAGCACTTGAAAATAAGTGATAAAACAAATAGCACTATAAAGTAAGTGATAAACCAAACAGCACTGTAAAGTAAGTGATAAACCAAACAGCACTGTAAAGTAAGTGAAAAAACAAACAGCACTGTAAAATAAGTGATAAAACAAATAGCACTGTAAAGTAAGTGATAAATCAAACAGCACTGTAAAGTAAGTGATAAACCAAACAGAACTGTTAAGTAAGTGATAAACAAACAGCACTGTAAAGTAAGTGATAAAACAAACAGCACTGTAAAGTAAGTAATAAAACAAACAGCACTGTAAAGTAAGTGAAAAAACAATTACCACCTCATTGATTTTTTTTACTTACTTTGAACATTCAATGTGATTTCAGGACTCATTAAAGAATCGGAACCACTTCGTATCTGGCAGGTGTATTTCCCGCTATCAGTCGACTGTAAGTTATTGATGGTTAATGATGGTATTTGTTGATTGCCGTTAACATATCTTGTGTCTCGGCTCAGAACTAGCTCCTGTCCATTTTTATACCAGCGAATTTCAAAGTTCATCCCTGAAGTCCCAGTCATTGTGCAGTCAAGCGTAACACTGCTCTGTACAGCTCTCGTGTATTGTGTGGATAATAAACTGAAAGCTTAAAATTCAAATTTAATTTTAGATTATATAATTTTCTAATATAATTGCAATAAAATTGTGTGTTTAAATCATTATTTATGCCAAATTCTTTTAATTTTTGGAGCTTTAAAAGAAAAACCTTAGTGTTGCAAAAAACAAATTAATTGTTGATACATTCCAACCCCTAACCAATCTGCATTTATAAGTACAGACTTATTGCAAACAATAAAGTAGGACTCCACTTCACTACTATGTCACATAAAAATCTCAAAAGAAATTTTTCTAATTTTTTTTTTCAAAACTGCGAAATGTTAGCCCAATGAAAAGTAACAGTTCTACAGTATATCAAAAAAATTTTTCTCCCTTGCAGTTGTAACAGGAAAGAGAAAAAAAGCAGCAGCCAAACAGGGACTTGAGCCAGGGACCCTTCCCAATACTAGAGAGACGCTCTACCAACTGAGCTATCTGGCAACCTATCAAGCCCGGCCCGCTAAACTCGGACCCTTCCCAATACTATAGAGACGCTCTACCAACTCAGCTATCTGGCAACCTATCAAGATCATTCCTCTATACAGTTAACTGGGTCAAGCAAAGAATGTTGAAAGATCTTTGATTTTAAAAACTAAGGCTTTAATCTCTCTGCGATATTGGACAAGAGCCAGGTGAGCTAAAAGCCAAAGATGATATGAATTTCAGAATGTTAAAATTTCGGATGTTAAGTAAGTGTCTTTGTTTTTATGATGTAGGTTGGCATACTAAGTGTTTCTTCTTCCAGTTGTAATTCTTTCACTTATATTGAGGCAGTCTGTTCTTGGATGGTGAAAGAAACCGGAGTGCTAGAAAAAAAAAACACCAGAATTTTTTTTTTTTGTGTGTAATTTGACAAAGTTTTTCACACAATGAACTGGAGTTACAGAAGTAAACAACCTCACTTCAGCAAAAATTTTTAGAATCTTAAAATGTATGATTCCAGCTTAGGGTGAGAAGGTCAAGGTCATCTGTAGGCTAGTGCTTTAGATTGCTGAGCCACCTGGGGGGATTAGATCTGACTTTTATCTAATTTAATTGGTTTTTAAATCCCAGTCAAGAATATTTCACTTATATCAGGATGTTAGAAGCTGTAGATGAAGTGTCAGAAATTTTTACCCTTTCAGAGCACTAAGGGCAATGTGTAGGGAGGGTTCTTTTAGTGTTCATTGCCTGCCATGACATGAGGCATCGGTTTTTAAGGTCTCTTCCGAAGGACCCCATGACTTTCATTTCTAAATGCTGAGTGCTTAACAAAAGAACATTCAGTTTCTATTTTCAAGTCTTGGACAGACCTCCAGGCTAGGGTTTGAACCCAAAACTTCCAAATACAAAGAGAGCACTCTACCAACTGAGATACAGAAGTTGTTATTCAGGGGGACATTTTTACATGATTAGTCTAGACCTGGCTAGGGTTTGAACCCAAAACTCCCACAAATGAAGCAAGCATGATTAGTCTGTATCGTAGAAGATTACATGACTAAAACTAATACATACTTACTGACAACATTGACTCGAACAGTATTACTGGTTCCAGGATCACCACTAGAGGGCACTGCATGGCAAACATAACTCCCAGCATTAGAATTGTCAATATTATTTATTTTTAACACCGATGTTTTCGGAGAGGATAAAACATCATTGGTAATCCCGTATTTATTTGGATTTGTATTAGGATAAATGTCCATATTTCCATTGGATATTTTTTTCCAGTATATTTCTGTAATATCTAGTGAGGACTGGATTGAACAGCTAATTATAACCTGACTTCCCGGAGATACCAAATACTGATCTTTAGTGATCGTTGCAATGGGTACATCTGAAAATGAAAAAAAGGGTTAATTGAAAATTTTATGCAAAAATCAAAGTCACCTAGAAAACTAAAAAAAATGTTTACATAGTGTAAAGGAAATTAAAGATTATAATGTATATTATGAATATGAAGCAAAGAAGTTCTACCATGACATGACAATTAGTTTATGCAGTTGGTTCAATAAATTTATGTCAATTTTCTATGTTTACATTAATACTGTTGGGCGTCCATTCACTAATTGATAAAACTTAGAGAAGGTAAATTTGAGAAGAAATTTCCTGATGAGTTGAGTAATGGTGTTTAACATCACAGTCAAAAATATTTCACTTATATCAAGACGTCGCCAGCTATAGGCGAAAGTGCAGAAATTTTGCCTTTGCATTGCACTGATGGCATTATACAGAAGGGTTCTTTATCGTGTCACGCCTACCATGACACAGGACCTCGTTTATTTTTAGTTCCCATCTGAAAGAACTGTGACTTTCATTTCATAATGCCGAGTGCTTGGCGAAAGAACAGTCACTACCCACTTTTAAGTCTTGGGTCAGACCCGGTCGGGGTTCGAACTTATGACTTCCTACTTACGAAGCGAGCACTTTACCAACTGAGTTACCACAGTGGTAGCTACCATAGTTGTACACCTTGGATAAGTTTTAATAAAAGTTAACAGTTATAGTCAGAATAACCTTAATATTGAACCACATCTTCAAATAAAAAAGATATGAAAGAGCAATCAGCATATTTCAATAAAGGCAGAAGCAATGGCAATAACACTGTGCATTAGTTTCAGACATTTTGGTTACAGACCTAGCAAGCACTTGCTTTATGACCTGGCAGATTAGAAATCACTAAGTAGTGCAATATCATGCAAATTTATTTATGCATTATAGGACGAAGCTATTGACCAATCGCATTTCAGAAATAATGAAAAACCATTCACATTATAGGATATAATTCTGATCAATCACATTTCAGGATATATACCAACTGCCCAATCAGGCATTTCAGGATATAAAGTTGAAAACTGACCATACCCATGATCAGAAGCATCACAGAATAACTAACAAGCAAATTAAGCATAAAATCACATGGAAAGGCACACATTATAACAACAAATGCCAAAAAACACAATTAGAATCAGAAAGAATATTTATTTATAACCATGTGCTTAAAGCGCATCAGCACTGATAATCACATGATTATCACATGATCATCATGTGATTATCATATGATCATCACATGACAAATACATAAACCATGAATCACAAGGAAGCAACAACAAAATTGGACACAACACAAAATATGCAGGATATATATCATGCATTGTGGATGTAAGAATAATTACATTATGAGAACACAGTCAGAAATGATGCTCTGCAACTTTGTAACCATGGTAACAGACTGAATGAGACACAGATATGGGTGATTTATCATGCTTATTGAATCTGGGGCTAATGAACTGAGGTGTACACAATCAGGCAGATGATTTAATACATTGCTACCATGGTAACAGACTTAGAATGAGACACAATTACCATGGTAACAGACTTAGAATGAGACACAGATGCCAGTGATTTATCATGCTTTTTGAATCTGAGGCTAATTGACTGAAGTGCACACAATCAGGCTGATGATCAGAAACATTGTTACCATGGTAACAGACTTAGAATGAGACACAATTACCATGGTAAAAGACTTAGAATGAGACACAGATGCCGGTGATTTAACATGCTTTTTTGAATTGAGGCTAATGAACTGAAGTGCACACAGATGATTAGAAACATTGTTACCATGGTTACAGACACAGTGGCAGATTTAACCTGCCAATGAAGTGATCTGGTATACATAACCAGGGCTTCAAACAAGACATATAGTCTTTAACACATAACATTTAAAGTAGCAAATAAAAAATTAAAGATTTCTCATGCTATATTAATGAATAAGCCACAAAAAAAAAAAAAAAAAAAAAAAAAAAAAAAAAACTGATTTTGCATGCTATAACGGATAAATCAGCTCACAAAGCAGCATTTATTTTTACCTGGTGTTGGAGTAGTTGCATCTGGTATACAAAAAATATAACATAAATAAATTAATTACAACTATATTCTAATTTATAATGAAAAATGTCACAGAGTCTGGGTTTATATAAGGTCTATTATATTGATACATCATAAATAATTCTAACTGACTTAGATGATAAAAAATTAGAACCACAGAATCATGCTTTATTGTCATGTGTTTTGATAATGAGAAAAATAAACCAACATCTTGCCCATGCCCACAGTTCATGCTATGTCATCTCATCTTCAGAGAGAATAATTTACATTTTTTTATCATTATTTTTTTTTTTAAGTAAAATGTAAATTTCAGCTAGTATTAATTGAAATTAATCCAACAAAAATTGTTTATACTTATGCCAACAGGGGATTTCATTCACGGAATGAAACTTATTATTTGATGACAATTTTTCAAAATGTCATAAATACAAGTATGTATTGTTTTCACTTGATGTGTTACATATGGAAATCACCCAGGAACAGACAGATGGACAGACACACAGGATATACACACATGAGGATATCACAAATTAACTTCCTTCTGTGTGTGAGTACTGTAACCATGGAGATCATTACATTACACAATTTTATATTCAGATGATTTTTTCATATATTGATAAGAAACTACTGTATAATAATGACTATTTTGTAGATTAAGGATATGAATTAGGGGAGATAACTCCTCACTGTATGTGAGTACCATAACAATGGAGAACATAATGATACAACGATTTTATATTGGGATGACAATTTCATACATAAAATAAGAAACTTTACTGTATAATAATGACTATTTCATAGATTTAGGATATGAATTAGGGGAGATTCTCCCCACTGTATGTGAGTACCGTAACCATGGAGATCAATATGATACAACATATGAATAAAGGGAGACAAATTATCAATGCTTCTATTTATTTGACAGTTGAAACTATATATTTGTCTCTTGCGGAACTGAAGACAGTTGAAACTATATATTTGACTCTTGTGGAACTGAAGACAGTTGAAACTATATATTTGACTCTTGCGGAAATGAATTTGAGTCGGGAAAAAATTTGTAATGCTTTATATGTTTGACTTGTGAGATTTGTATTAGGTCAATTTGACCCCTGAAGGTCAAGGGTCAAAAGGGGAATCCTTATTAAGCAATATATATGGTGGAGAATAAAAACATAACAAATTTCATTCATAATTATTCTTTATTAATTTTGCTACTTAATTAAATTCTCTCCGAATTCCCTGAAAGTAAAATACAATTTTAGTTAATAACGTTGCCAAGAGTGCAAAATCAATAAGAAATTCTGACAACTACAATGTTTTAAAATTACAATTGCAACAAGTTGTCCCATGCATTTAACATTTGTTGTATTTTTTCTTTTAAAAAATGAACAAAAATCCCTGTACTGCTCAAATGGCTGATGAAATACATTGCTAGATATGAAACAAGGTTTTGACACAAGTTGTTCCAGTTTTGGAAATGTTTGAAATAAACGTAAAATTGTGGACATATCAAAACAGGCTCTTACCTAAGGTATAAACTTATGTAATCACTATTTTCTGTTTTTATTTATTTATTGATTTACTTTTATTTTTTTTTTATTTTTTTTTTTTAGGGGGGGAGGGGGGTGGTTCCCCCATTTACAGTAATATCAGCCATCTTGTCTAGCACTTAATTAGCATTAAGACAGAAGATAATCTGGTGTCAGGATGATGGACTGGGGGAGTGGTATTCTTTTCTCATTAAGTGCTCTAGCACCTTACTGAAAATTTGCCTTGAACATGTGCTTATACAGGGCAGAACAAAATATATACTCGCACATCTGACATATGCAAATATGTTTTCTTTAATTTACCCATACAGATTAATAACATTGCTTTTATTGTGAAAACTTGAGAAAAAAAATTGCTGATACGACATTAAACAACATTACAACAAACTTCTCACCTCATGTCACTAATTGGGGCCTCGGTGGCCGAGTGATCTAAAGCGCGCTTACAGATCACAGCACCTCTCACCACCTGGGTTTGAATCCCTCTCAGGACAGATCCTAGTGTGAGAAAGTTTGTCAGTTTGCTTGCTGAAGGTTGGTGGTTTTCTCCGGGAACTCCAGTTTCCTTGACAATCCCAGAACTGACAGCCTCGAAATAAGTGATAGATTCTTGACTGGGCTGTAAAACACCATTACTCCACATCACTCATGTCACTAATTCACTAATTCAAATACTTACAGCTTATATATAGAGTAACATAGTCTATAAGATGTGAATCACTGTAGCCTGTTTGATCCGCAATACACGACAAATTCTTCCCATTATCCTCGTAAAGAGCCAGAAATGTAACCGAAGTGTTGACGAAAAAGTTTATAATTGGTGCGACCTTGACATTCAAAACATCTTCATGAGCCAGCTTCCACCTGACAACAGGAGCAGGGTTCCCAGATGATGCACAGGTGAAGGTAGCGAATTCAGCATGAGCTATATTTGGGTTTCCAATTATCTTTGGTTTTGTAGCTGGAACTGACAAAAAAAAAAAAAAAAAAAAAAAATGCAGTCAATTTTTATTTTATGATTTATTGTATAATACAACACTTCAAATACAAGTTATGACACTATAACTTTAAAATAAATAAATAAATAAATAAATAAATAAATAAATAAATAAATAAATAAATAAATAAATAAATAAAATGAATGAATGAATGAATGAATAAATAAATAAAATGAATAAATAAATAAATAAATAAATAAAATGAATGAATGAATAAATAAATAATTGAATAAATAAATAAAATGAATGAATGAATAAATAAATAAATTAATTAATTAATAAATAAAATAATGAAATAAAATGAATGAATGAACAAATGAATAAATAAATAAATAAATAAATAAATGAATAAATAAAATGAATGAATTTAATTAATAAATAAACAAAATAAATAAATAAAATGAATGAATGAATGAATGAATGAATAAATAAATAAATAAATAAATAAAATAAATAAATAAATAAAATGAATGAATAAATAAATAAAATAAATAAATAAATAAATAAATTGAATATATACCCAGTGCAATTATTACAAATATTATAAATAACTATAAATAAATCCTAGTAAATAAACAAACAAACAAATAAATAAATAATAAAAGGATTAATAAATAAATAAATAACATAACTTCTAATAAATGAGTAAGAATACAAATTAACACAATCTACAATTTGAAACCTGGTGAAAGAACTGAAAAGTTAATATAACTGTTAGTCTTAATCTGAAACACTAGATTTTACCGGTAAGTGTATATACAGTAAAATCCCGAAAATATGAAAATGGTGCTGATCTAATTAATGATGTTCCTAATGAACAATATTACATTTGGTTCAATGATAAAAGCTTGAATAAATACAGAAATAACAGTAATTTCCCAGCAAGATGTACCTGTTGGATCTTATTTTAAAACATCATAAAACAAGAGGCCCATGGGCCTTAACGCTCACCTGAAGATATGTCCAATTTTGTTTGCAAAGTGCAATAGAAAATATATTAAGTACAAAAACTTTAAAATTTCCTCAAGTTAAGATCTCCCACAAAACTTAATCAGAAATATATCCACTAACTTTTCATTTATAAGTAGCTTATATAATATGCATGAAGTAACTGTATTGCAATGAATAATTTCCAAATCATTTATCAATTTCAGTATAATTATGCAGCTATATCCTTGACCTTTGAACATATATGACCTCAAACCATATATGATTGTCATGCCAATACCTACAATATTCTAATATACATGCCTATGCATGAAATTCATAGCTTTCAAGATAATTAATAATTTTAGTATTCCTATGTTGATATGACCTTGACCTTTCAACATATGACCTTGAACCATATATCAAAATGACTGCCATGTCAATACCTACAATATTCTATTATACATACCTATACAAAAAGTTAATAGTTTTCAAGATAATTAGCAATTTAAGGCTTCTTTAGCAGCTGTGACCTTGAACATTCAACATATGACCTTGAACTATATATCAAAATGATCGTCATGACAATACCTACAATATTCTAAAATACATGCCTATACAAAAAGTTAATAGTTTTCAAGACAATTAGCAATTTAAGTCTTCTTTTGCAGCTGTGACCTTGACCTTTGAACATATGACCTTGAACCATATATCAAAATGATTGTTGTCGCAATACCTACAATATTCTAATATACATGCCTATACAAAAAGTTAAAAGTTTTCAAGATAATTAGTAATTTAGGTCTTCTTCTGCAGCTGTGACCTTGACCTTTCATCATATGACCTTGAACCATATATCAAATTGATCGTCATGTCAATATCTACAATATTCAAATATATATGCCTATACAAAAAGTTAATAGTTTTCAAGCTAATGCACAATTTTAGTTTTTATGAGCAAAAAATAACATTTCAGGGGCAACAACTCCTACATGGATTATCATATAGTTAAGAAACTTTCTATCTTTTTAAATTTTGTTGTGCTGAACATTGTAACAATGTTTTAGATATTATATATCTTTGAAACTTTGAAGAAAATAGCCTAAAACTGCAAAATTACAAACTAGGACATGACCTTGAACTTTGACCTTGACCCCATTTCAAAGGTCATTTCAAGAAAAAGTTAAAACTGAAAACCCCATGTCAATATCTGTTCAAATAGTCTAGTTATAACAATTTTAAGCCATTTTACAACATTTTTAAAATTAAACGCAAAAACGCATAACCCATTTTTTGACAGAATTTCACGAAATGAACAAACTATAGGCTTAAGACCCTAGAGAAGCCAAATATTACATCAGATTTTTTCTCCCATCATCACTTTAGGAGAAGAAGATTTTTAAAGATTTTTGCACCCCTAGGTCACAGTGACCTACTTTTGGTAGCCATGGCAATGCCATGAACAAATCTGAATTGCACCAGCCCATATATGCTTCTGACTAAGTATCACTGAAATCTGTGCAGCAGTTTTGGAGGAGAAGTCGAAAATAGGTGTTAACGACGCACACACACACACACACATGCATGCACACATGCACACGAGCACGCACGCATGCACATACACACGCCGTGCCATGCCATAAACTCACATGACCTTTCGGTCAGGTGAGCTAAAAATGGGTCATTTAAACACAACTTAAAAAAATGTGATAAATTAAACACAGAATTTCATTAAATTTGTCATTTGTGACTTTTTAAGTCATACACAAAATCACTGCGACTACATTTGGATATTAATGAGGGACAATTAATAAAATTTGTCAGGTTTCATCTTTGTTCCATTGGAATTCCCGTACATCCACATGCATGCTCCAAGTAAATAATAACCATTGTTAAACACTGACCAACCGGTAAGAGGATTCCATTTATTTACAGTTAATAGGAATGAAATTTCAGAAAATGAATTAGAAGTTACATTTTAAAAAATATATATTTTTAAAAATTAAGAAAAATTCAGAAAATTGAAAAACTTTTTCTAAAATTTTTTTCACAAATGTTCATTTGTAATTCAAAAAAAAGATAGCTAAAATTTGTCAACTTTCAGTTGAGAAAAATCTAAATTATGGAATGATGTGAAACTGGGGCATGGTTACCGGTTGTTGTATTGACAATAATTAAAAGTTGGAGAATTTAGAAGACCCCATTGAAAAGAACCCTGAAATTTTATATTGGTACTTACTTATAATCTGAGAAGTAATATTTTGACAGCATAACAACACCAGCAGTAAAAGTGCTCCTTGCTGAATACCATATCTGTACATTATTTTCATCCAATACATGAATCAAGAAATCTATAATATCATCACTTTTTCACAGTTCAAATTATACTATCTTATACAGTCATATTACTCTAAAAAAAGGATAAAATATGCAAGATAAATATACATGATACATGAGACGTGTGTGTGTGTGTGTGTGTGTGTGTGTGTGTGTGTGTGTGTGTGCAGGTTGATCAATTTGACAAAAATTTCCATTTTCAGCAGAAAATGTATCACTCAAACAGAAAAATTTAATAGAAGGAAAATATAAAAAACCAGAATTCAACAGAATTTTCCAGTTTTTAAACTATAATGATATGAAAGAAAAGCAATGCTGCTAGTCAAAAATGTACCTATGAAGCAGTGTTGTGCATTAAAAATGTACCAATTTGGTGATATCATGCATTAAAAATGTACCTGAATTTAGTGATATCACACGTTTAACATGTATCCATCTGGAAAAATTAATAAAAATGATTGGTCAGCCTGTGTGTATGTGCACCGATACCAGCAACATGTGGTACAGTTATTCTGAAGTAAAATCTAAGGCATTCAAATTTGTATATGGCCAAAATCAAAACAAGGGCTGGTGAGTTTTACATATCAAATTCAGGATTAAAACTGATGCTCAAATTTCAGGCAATAAACAACATCATTAACAGTTTGATAAACAATATTGTTATATTATTTTGAAAATAATATCAATTCTCTTAAAAAAAACTAAAAATAATGTTAAATATTGTTTGATCATTTCAAAAATAATAACTATCTCTTAAAAAAAATAGATATAATGTTAAAAAAATTTTGAAAATAATATTTTTAAATTTATAAAATTTCTACAAGTTTTTGTGAAATTTTTGAGAACCTACCTTACAGAAAGTTAGAATCTGACTTAAAATTTACAATACTTCAAAGAGTGAATATATATATATATGGATCAGGAGATAAAATTACATGGCAAACATCAACATATAATCTCACAAACTACCATTCATTAAAAGTTATTATTTACAAAATCTTCAACAACTTTTAACAAATAAAGAAAATATTAATATCTCATAAAACATACAGATTTTACAAAGATTAAAAATAAATAAAATTCTAAAAAAAAAAAAAAATTATAAAACAATTTTTAACATATTAGAAATAACAAAATTAAGAATTTCTCACGTACAAAAGATAGATTTTAAAAGATTTAAATTTAAAATAAATACATGGTACTATTCTAAAAATAATTGTCAGAATCAATGGAGAAAGAGAAAGTTACAGGTGGGTGAAAAGATCAATAACATGTGATCATTAATTGATTGATTTTATGTCAAATACATAATATTAGAAGACATCAAATTTTTCACATAAAAACAATAATTATTATATGTGAAAAATCTACTGATCTATAAAACATTGTATTTTATATCAGTTTTATTCATATTAATCCCTCAGTTGGTAGAGTGCTTGCTTTTTAAGACTGGGAGGTCATGGGTTCGAACCCTGACGGGGTCTGACCCAAGACAGGAAAGTGGGTAGTGACTTTTCTTTTGCCAAGCTCAGCATTACGAAATGAAAGTCACAAGTCATAATGCAGTCATATTTCTCTCATAACGCAGTCATATTTCTCTCATAATACAGTCATATGTCTCTCAAAATGCAGTCATATTTCTCGCAGAATGCAGTCATATTTCTCTCATAATGAAGTCATATTTCTCTCAAGTTTCTTATCCTGCAATCAATCTTTAATTAAAAAATCATGCTTTTTTAATCCCAATTAACAGCAATTAATTAAAACTCACCATCAGCTAATCTATTTTTAATTTACCTTTTAATTATTAAATAAAGCATCTGTTCCTCCCATAATAATTTCATCCCAAAAATAAAAAAAAAATCTTATTAAAACTCACCTTTAAGTATTAATCCAATGTTAATTTTCCTGTTAATTTCTGAAAAAAGCACCTGTTTTGTTTTTTTTTTTACATAAGTCTCACACACCTTTGTTGTTAATAAGCAGTGTCTCTAATGGAACAGGGCGTTACACAACATTACACTTGTCCACTCTAACGGAACCAGGCTTTAAACACCACTCCACTCCACTCCAAACAGAACCATGACATCCAACTTGAGTATTTATCCACATCAGACATGCATACATACCCTTGTAATTGCTGGTTAAACAACTTGAACTTCAGTTTTACAAGAAAAACAAACAGATACTGAAAGTTAAATAAAAATAATCTGTTTATATAGAAGTTTTATATTTCAAAATCTGAAGAAAAAAACAAATAATATGGGGGAGGAGAAAAACTGAGTTTACTTAAAATGTTCAATAATATTCTTGGTGAAGATTATATTACTTCTATCATGTCATGTGATATATCTGTTGTAGGTATAAATTTATTTAAATGAGTTTTAGACAAAACAACCAATAAAGTCACTATCATATGTCTCTATGAAGCCTTTTTACTGGTATGACTCTTGCATGCATTATGTATGAATGGAAAAAAAACACATTTACCTTTGGGAAAAAATCGCGAAATTTTATGCCACGAAATAGGCTTTGGTATAGATTCGTGAAAAAAAGTGACACAAAATTAAAGTGATTAACAGTAACATTTTTCTCCACATGAAAAATGATAATTAGAATCATGGGAAATAATTTTGCGTTTATATTTCCACAAAAAAGTAATACAAAGAACAAGAGTACCGTCAAGCAGTACATAATACGCCCACTAGCAGTATATATTGTAGTTTATTCAATTGGTGATCAGCAACGAGTACTTATCACCATTTGAATCAAAACGGAGTTACCAGACAACATTCAATAACAGAATAAAAGCGACTGTATAGTAGTACTAGTTATAAGGTCACAAAGTTTTTTTTTTTTTTTTTTTTTTTTTTTACATACCGATAGTTTTTACAATATACGAAGCAAAAAAACAATACATTATCCACTCACTCATTCACTCGAATTTATAGCTGACAAGAATAAATACATACAGTTGTCAATAAAACATGTTCAGATATTAAAAATAAGCTTTAAAGTGGTTACAAAGTTGCTATATTGTGTAAAACAAATCTAAAAATAAAAGGGGCATAACTCCATTCAATATTCAAGCAGCATCACAATTTTACAATATGCACACCTTCAGGTCTTAAAAAAACAAACTTACTGAATGCCATCAAAATTGTAGGGCTAGTCGAAGTCAAAAGCTATTAAATGGTAATGGACAGACAAGACAAGAGGAGACAAGACGAGACGAGACGAGACGAGACGAGACAGACAGACAGTAGAGTAACATAATATGTGATTTACAATATAACAACATTCTGAATACTTGCCTTCAACATCTTCAAAAATCTTCTTATAAACTTCAACTGATCCCATTCTCCACGTATCTGACTTATAACCATGGCGAATAACATATATTACAGCATTCACGTTTGAAGCCACCGATTTTTACTTCTTGGAAGTTGATTCTTGGATGATGTAGAAAACCAATCGGACAAAACTGTCACTAAGCGATTTTATGAATTGTAAAAAAACATGATTTGATCTTTTAGCTACCAAATCTGCTATCTGATTTAAAGAGGTTTAAGCAACCCCCACATAACAAGAGCTGACAGAATAAATAATGTTTTCAGCCTATAGTATAATCTGTGTACAAAGACCACCCTAGGGACAAGTAGCTAAGTGACAGAACACAGAATAAAGCTTTAGCTATCCAGGGACAGAATAGCTGAGATTTTGAAAGGCCACATCTGAGAATTCTGAGAATTCTGGGAATCTGAGAATTCTGGGAATCTGAGAATTCTGAGAATCTGAGAATTCTGGGAATCTGAGAATTCTGAGAATCTGTGAATTCACAGATCAAAAGTAGATTTGTCTGTAAATTAATCGTTCTACTAAATTATTATATATTTCATCCTTGGCACACAAATCCTAATGTATGTATTCAAAGTATGTATGTATTATAAAAATACACAAAAATATAAAAAAAATTTGGATGACTTACGGATAACGTAGAGGATTACGCTGTCAGTAAAATTCCTTTTGAGTCCGGAGAGTTCCTCAACGATACAATACAACCTCTTCAGATGGTGATCAGCGACTGGAACAAAAACGATGGTACTATTCCGTACCGTGGTCGTAGCATTCCATGGTATTACGTAGGTGTTAACACTTAAATTTTCCTGTATGTCACTCTGAAGCCTCCAATTTATGAACAAGTTCGGTTCTAGCTGTCCTTCAGCTTTAACAGTCACTGTCATACATGTGAAATTTGTTTCAATGTTTTCTGTTAAATAGTTGTTACCTGAAATGACTGGCTGATAACCCTCAACAACTGAAAATAAAAAATAAAAGTTTGGTGAAAATCTATCTGAAGCCAATGACTGAGTGCTTGGCAAAAGAACAGTCACTATCTTTTTTCAATCTTGGTCAGACCCAGCTGGGGTTTGAACCATCAACCTCCCACATACTGTAGTATAATTGGGGTCCTCCAATAATAAGTATAACCACACCACGTAACATTTACATCAGTGTTCATCAAAAGCCAGGAGTTTCATAAACAGTGGTTACAGTATGTGATTTATATTGTTAATTTGGCCATTTTGAGACTAACAATTAACAACTTTGCTAATTCATCACCCAACAAAATCTTCAACAGATCAGGATAAAATCTGGTTCAAAGGTCACTGTGTTTGGTTACTGTTGCATACTTTTAATGAAAACATGCATGATTAAAGTTTGCTGATATTCAAACTCCAAACCTACAGAATGCCATCTCCTAGCATAGATGTCGTAAGATAAGCCTGAGGTGGGGGGCTAGATTGCTGAGTGGTTTAAAGCACCCTAATGGATCACAGTTTCTCTTACTGCCTAGATTTGAATCAGTTGATCTCAGTGTGAAATAATTTGTCAGTTTGCTTTACTCCAAGCCTAAAAATGCAATCTCCTACTTGGTTTTGTTTGCCTAAAATTACTACTGAATATAAGTAGTTTCCCCTTGAGAAATAAGACTAAAATTTCCCAATTTGACAACTTAAATTCCCCAAAAGACAACAGTGACACACAATCAAATAGTTAAGTTAAATCCAGTTTCCAAAACTGTTCTGACAAACAAAAAATGTTAGATATTGTCACAATATAAAATCTTTGTAATGAATTTCAAATTTCTGGGCGTAATATGTGACATAAAAAGGGTCCAAATTTTCCCAATCTGAAAGGTAGAAGGTAGTTTTTAAAAACCATAGCAAAATCACCGTCCTAGCATGGATGCTGTAGTTGAGGGTGATGTTGGGGGGGGGGGGGGGGGGGGGGGGGGGCTCAGTTGATGAGTGGTTAAAGCACACTTATGAATTACATGTACAGTGTCTCTCACATTCTAGGTTTTAATCGATTGATCCTAGTGTGAAAAAATATGTCAGTTTGCTTGCTGAAGGTTGGTGGTTTTCTCCAGGCACTCTGATTTTCTCCACCATACCCGATATACCAGGTGAAAGCCTCTTGACTGGGACATAAAACACAATTTTATCCATCCAATCCGTATAAATAAACTGTTCAATGATTGGGTTACCTGTTTAAAAGTTTAAAACCTTGCTAATATAATACAGCTGATCAGGTCCCTGTTTGACAATCATTTACTCATCTGAGTGTACATTCAACTCAAATATTCCCATTTTTCTCTCATCAACATTTAAAAATATTTAATTTTAATGAGACACCGTTTTGTTTTGATCAACAAACCTACTTACAACATCTGTTATTCAGTATTAACCGTTTAATATCTTCAAAACAGACACTGAAAATATTTCCCTAAATTGAGTTGAGTGTACACTCAAATGAGTGAATGATCGTGAAACTTTGACCTAGCCCCAGTTTCACAATCATTCACTCAACTCAAATATACCCGTTTTTCTTTTATCAATATTTTTAAAAATTTTAAGTTTATTGAGACAATGTTTTGTTTTGATCAACAAACCTACTTTGCATGATTAAAATATAACATTTGATTTTCAGTTTTAACCAGGTAAATAAAAGCCTAAGTGATTGATTGTGAAACTGGGATCAGGTAAATAAAAGCCTAAGTGAATGATTGTGAAACTGGGATCAGGTAAATAAAAGCCAAAGTGAATGATTGTGAAACTGGGATCAGGTAAATAAAAGCCCAAGTGAATGATTGTGAAACTGGGACCAGGTAAATAAAAGCCCAAGTGAATGATTGTGAAACTGGGACCAGGTAAATAAAAGTCTAGCATTACACTTACCACTATACTGAGTGACTAGATATATGGATAATAATAAAGCTGTTATAGGTCTCCCTTGTCTCATCCCTGTACTGAAATACATCATGCTCTGTAGTTAATTTATATTCATTCTCCTACAAAATAAATCAAAATTATGTAACCTTATATTAATTATAAACAATTGAGAGGGAAGAAATATGATGGGATGGGTTGGTTGGTTGGTTGGTTGGGTCGGTTGGTTGGTTGGTTGGTTGGTTGGTTGGTTTGTTGGTTGGTTTGTTGGTTGGGTCAGTTGGTTGGTTTGGTTGGTTGGTTAATTGGTTGGTTGGGTTGGTTGGTTGGTTGGTTGGTTGGTTGGTTGGTTGGGTCGGTTGGTTGGTTGGTTGGTTGGGTCGGTTGGTTGGTTGGTTGGTTGGGTCAGTTGGTTGGGTTGGTTGGTTTGTTGGTTGGTAGGTTGGTTGGTTGAATGATGTTTTACATTACATCGGCACTTTTTCCACTTTTTGTGACAAGATGATTTTTATTAATCTTGAAGATTAATCTTAGCACATTGTGATGTGGTGTGTGTGTGTGTGTGTGTGTGTGTGTGTGTGTGTGTGTGTGTGTGTGTGTGTGTACATAAGTGTTTCTGATCTACATTGTACTAGTGTGCACTTATGGCAACTTTTAGAGTGCTAGCTAGCACAATCACTGCCAATGTTGAAAATAAATACTGCAGAATACTGTGTAAGTACATGTATTAATATTGGCGCTTTTGGCGTTAAATTAATTTCCGCCAATATTAATCCACTTCAACATTAATTTCAAGCTCACCTCTCTAAGGTGAAAAATGATATCGCCAATACACGCTAAATATTTGAGACCCTTGGAAGTGCCAAATATAATACATGCTAATATAAATACTTATAAAGTATACAGTCTACTGAATATATATTCGAGGAAAGAGCCAAAAAACACATATCTATGACAATGGAAAATCCTTTGTGGTTAGTCAATGGCATGGAATCCACAATGATGAAATGATCTGATTTAAAATATCATATTAATATTAAGAACAGAACAAACTTACAAACTTTCTTAATGTAGTGATATTAGAAATCATATAAAAATTAGGCCGAATATTTTCTGGCATTTCAAAATTATACTTTAGACTATATTTATTACATCAGTGAGCGAGTTTTTGTTTAGAGTCATTTCAGCATTATTGCAGTTATTTGCGGTTATTATTACATCATGTTCATTACTCAAGTCGTCCTCATGTAAATGGTCAGACAAACCTTGTACAGCCTCCAGACAACTATTTGATATCTAACTATCTGGCTTTTGCATGATGTATGGACATTGTTTAATTAACCTGTACAAATCATGATCTTTGGTCTAAGGTTCGGTCAGTTTCAGTCATAATCTTCTCTTCTGTTATATAACAGAAGAGTATATAACATTGTCGCAGGCCTTACTAAAACACACACACACACACACACACACACACACACACACACATCTTCAAACACACACACATCTACATACAGACGCAGACGTACACATCTATGCACACAGACACACACATCTTCAAACACATACACACATCTACACAGACACACACATCTACAAACACAAACACACACACACACACACACTAACACACACAGATCTATGCCTAGACACAGACACCAGCACCACGAAGAAAGAACAAGCGGCTACTAAAGTCTTGCAGTTATTATTTCAACCCGTTCCATTATACCACATCAAACTTTGATCTGTCCAATGTCAGATTTGAACCTAGGCAGTGAGAGAGGTTATATATATTCATCTTGTAATTTATCATCAATAAAAGAACTATAAATGTATTGAAGACTATTGTTTTAACATCCATATATGACCCTCAAACATGGAACTGTCAATTACTGTTATCAGTCTGATAATTAATTAAACAGTTAATTTCTATAATGATTTATTAAACAGTTAATAATTTTTCCTTACCTTTCTCTAAGCTAAATATGACTTTTTATAAAAGTATAAAAAAAATTTTAAAAATAAAAACATATTTTTCCTATAAAGCTGTGATATATTCCCTTTTCCAATACATGGAATGTTTCATATTAAATACCATTATTTGGTGAAAAACCAACCATTACTTAATTGATAAGAAGCATTATTAAGTATGACATACAAGTTAAAATAATTACAAACATACAAAAATAAATTTTTATACAGGATACATATTTAGTCTTTGTCAAAATATTATTTCTATAAAATTATCACTAAAATAAACATTTTACTACTACCTATCTGAGATAACTCTACAAACCCAAAAAACCACATAAGAGAGATAACTCTACAAACCCAAAAAGCCACATAAGGGAGATAACTCTACCTACTCAATAAGAAATCCATCAGATTTAAAATAACTTTGATTTTCAATGAAAAAGGGGTAAAACTCTTTTGACAAAGTTAATGAGTTTGTTTGAGTTTAATAATTTTATTCAAAATTTATTCAGCGGTAAATAAAATGTAAATTGAAAAAATAATTGACTTTTTTGTTGGTCTTTTTTTTATTCATTTTGTTTGTGCTGGAATGAGTAGTGATTTTTTTTGACTCTTTTTTTCTCTACCATTCTACCAGAACATAATCAGGGTTCTCACTAGGCTTGATTTGGGGTTGAAATTTAGCCCCATTCCAATTTGCAAAAAAGGCTGTTTTTTCCCAATTGGAACCTCGATTTTTCCCCAATTCCAAAAACAAAAAAGAATTGATGTGACATCATATCGATTTGTTAACATTGGTACATAACAAGTTTGTTCAGAGAGATAGTTATTATAAAAAAAATAGTTTTTAAACTCTATATGATTTTTCCCAAAACCAGTCAAAAGGATGCTAATTTTCCCCAATTCCAAGGGACCATGGCCATTCCCAAAATGAGCTGTGAAAGCCCTGATAATTAACTCCTAAAAAGTCCATAACTCTTTTATTTTATGAATCATTAATGCTAGACAAGCCAAGGCACAGCAAGAAAAACTACCAGGAGTTAGATGGATGGTAGTAATGATTTGGCATTAGCTTAACTAAGAAAGCAAATTTATTAATCTCTTCAGATTTGTATATGCATATGAACGTCATCAGCTTACCCCCTGTGATGATGTATGGCCTGACATGTACTAGAGAAGACTTAGGGATATTTTTGTTCAGGTGCCAGCTCACAGAATCGGTATGCTACAGAAAAGCAATCCACTTCTACATTATCCTCTCAATGATGAATTATTCCATTCTCTGTCTTCTCAATGCTAAACACCAGGCAGGAAGCAGTTATCTCAAATGTATAACCAAGCTGGGGTTAATACCCAGGACTTCCTGTTCTTGAGGCTGGTAATTTTGACCATCTTGGTGCCTTCCAGGTAGAGAATCCGGGGCCTGTTGAAAAAAAAGCCATCAGCTTTTCCAAATTCCACTAAAAATTTGTTCCTATCATTTTACGAGCAATCTATTTTAAAAAAAAATTGATTTTTAGATCAATATTATTGGATTTCACTTTCTCTCTCCCTCTCACTCACTTACTCAATCACTCACTGAAGTATTTACTCACTAAGCTCACCTACATCTTTATCAATTTACCCACTCACTTACTCACTCATGTACCCACCCACTCACTCACTCACTCACTCACTCATCCACCCACCCACTCACTATCACTCACTTACCCATTCACTCACTCACTCATCCACCCACCCACTCACTCACTCACTCATCCACCCATTTACTCTCTCACTCACTCACCCAACCACCCAACCACTCACTCACTCACTCACCCACCCACCAAACCACTCACTCACTATCACTTACTCACTCATCCACCCACTCACTCACTCATCCACCCACTCACTCACTCATCCACCCACTCACTCTCTCACTCACCCAACCACTCACTCACTCACTCACCCACCCATCCAACCACTCACTCACTATCACTCACTCACTATCACTACTCACTATCTCACTCTAGACTTCTTTATAGCACAAATAGCTGTAATAATGCTTATGTTGCTTTAAACAATAACTCATTCCGTACCCTCTACTCATGATTATTTTACATATATCCAGGTAGCCATTACTCTGCTTTACTTATACGGCCAAGAAAAGTTCTCATTTAAATCATACAGGCAGAGTAAATAATTACAAAAGTATACAGTGTATATCAATGTTAAAAGTCTAGAGAAATCTATGACGAAAAAGTTAAGTGCAGGTTTTTAAAAAAACATTTCATTATAAAAAATAAATGAAAACCAAACACGTCCATTCAAATTTGATATATAAAACCATATTATAAACCAATTTAATGATGTATATAGCAGGATATATGTTTAGTTTATCGTGAATAAAACTGATCTGAATCAATCACAAGTTAGCTTAGTACAACGAAGGATTGATTGGTTGGCTGTAATGTTTTTAACACTGCTTCAGCTACTTTTCAGCTATTGTAGATGGGGTTTGTTGGTTGGCTGTAATGTTTTTTAAAACTGCTTCAGCTACTTTTCAGCTATTGAAGATGGGGTTAGTTGGTTGGCTGTAATGTTTTTTAACACTGCTTTAGCAAACTTTTCAGCTATTTGAGATGGAGTTTGTTGGTTGGTTGTAATGTTTTTTAATATTGCTTTAGCTACTTTTCTGCTATTTGAGATGGAGTTTGTTGGCTGGCTGTAATGTTTTTTAACACTGCTTCAGCTACTTTTTAGCTATTTGAGATGGGGTATGTTGGCTGGCTGTAATGTTTTTTAACACTGCTTCAGCGAACTTTTCAGCTATTTGAGATGGAGTTTGTTGGTTGGTTGTAATGTTTTTTAACATTGCTTTAGCTACTTTTCAGCTATTTGAGATGGAGTTTGTTGGCTGGCTGTAATGTTTTTTAACACTGCTTCAGCTACTTTTTAGCTATTTGAGATGGGGTTAGTTGGTTGGCTGTAATGTTTTTTAACACTGCTTCAGCGAACTTTTCAGCTATTTAAGATGGGGTTAGTTGGTTGGCTGAAATGTTTTTTAACACTGCTTTAGCGAACTTTTCAGCTATTTGAGATGGAGTTTGTTGGTTGGTTGTAATGTTTTTTAACATTGCTTTAGCTACTTTTCAGCTATTTGAGATGGAGTTAGCTGGTTGTAATGTTTTTTAACACTGCTTCAGCTACTTTTCAGCTATTTAAGATGGGGTTTGTTGGCTGGCTGTAATGTTTTTTAACAATGTGTCAGCTACTTTTCAGCTATTTGAGACAGGGTTAGTTGGCTGGTAGTAATTTTTAACACTACTTCAGCTACTTTTCAGCTATTTTGAGATGGGGTTAGTTGGCTGGCAGTAATTTTTTAACACTACTTCAGCTACTTTTCAGCTTTTTGAGATGGGGTAGGTTGGCTGGCAAAAAAATATTGAATGGAAAATTTGTAAAAAAAAAAAAATAATAATAAAATAAATAAATAAACCAATAAATAATGATTATAAATAAATAAAAATAAATAAATGAAATTTAAAGAAATTACATTCAGTTTACAAGAGACACAAAACAGGTGTGTGTGTGTGTGTGTGTGTGTGTGTGTGTGTGTGTGTGTGTGATATTATACCGTTTGATGCATTACATGTAAATATTGAGTAGCAATATTTATGCAATAACCTTTTACAAACAAACAAAAACTTAAATGCAGAAAACTGTATATATCTGAAGGAGGAGAGTGAACCCCCCAACTACCACCACCCCCCACCCCCACCCCAAAAAAAAAAATAATAATAATAATAATAAAATAAAAGAGGCATATACTTTGTGATGTCTATGCATAATGTGACTGGCCAAGGATTTAAAATCCCATTTTATTTAATTAATTTTCACTTATAGCCAGTAAGGTCTCGATATAAGTAAAAAAAAGATTCTTAACAGTGACAAAAAATTCTGTTTTAGTTGCTTAGACTTACCCTGTAACTGGTTACATCTTGATATAGGTAATAAGTGATCTATCTTGACATAAAATCACATAATTTCTCTCACTCTCAAATACTGACAACTACTATATTAACTTGTCTAAAAAATATCAATGGGTTTTACTGAAATAAAATTTAAAAAAAAAAAAACTTACCCAATTAAGAAATTAAAAATACAATTTCTTCTTGATCATCAACAGATATTAGAAAAAAAAAACGATAAAAAACGAAAACGTCTGAATAGAAACCAACCTTTAACATGTTTGAAATGGAAAATAATTACGATACTGTAACCTATTCAGTTGGAATGCTGAAAATATAAAATGTGAAATGAATAATAAAATATTTGTGTGTATTCCGTTACCTATTTCATGGAATGCTGAACATTATCAACAGATCGACTGTGCCTCTCCCTCGCTGGTTGGCTTGATGACCAATATTTTAACATAATGACTAAGGTGGTGTTAGAATAACACTGTGACTTTATTGATGAAAATGCGTGATTTTTTTTCATGCCTGAAAAAGCTAAAATACAGATCAATTCTTTATATATATATATATATATATATATATATATATATATATATATATATATATATATATATATATATATATATATATTCAAGCAATACCAAAACACATCTTGTATATATATGTGAAGTGTTCATATACAGGTATACATGATAAAATCGCACACAGTTAAACTTGTTCATGAAGGATATCCATAAGGTCTAAAATAAATATGGATTATGGATAATGTATGAAGCAGGGGTGACCTTATGACCTTAAAAAATTGGTCATAATGGATAAATGAAAAGAGGTGGTCAAAGTTGTAGTAAATCTCTCTCTCTCTCTCTCTATCTCTCTATATATATATTTATATAGTGTGTGTGTGTGTGTGTGTGTGTGTGTGTGTGTGTGTGTATTATACAAACATATATTGTATATAAAAGCCATTTAATAGAATAAAGTGGAGTAATTTTTTTTTTCATATTTCGGCATTATGGGATATAAGAAGTGTAACTAGTGTGCATGAAAGAACACCATGACCTGATCTTTGACATTTAAAATCACAATTACAAAAAATACCCCAAAGTACCTCTCAATTTAAGTTTATTGCCTTACTTATCAAAGTTTCAATTTTCTTTATATCTGGTCAAGCGTGAAAACATTCCTATATGAAAAGATATATTTAAAAAGTTTTTATATTTATATATATTTACTGCTATAAATGTTTACATATATAATACCTTTACCTACCGAAATAAACATTTTTTAAAAATAAATATACAAATGATTTTTTTTTAATTTACAAATCTTCGACTTTTTTTTTCAAATACATCAAACAGTACATTTTGTTATTTACTCTTAATTATTGATTAATTTTAGGTCAACTTCAACAACAAAATAAATAATAATAATAATAATAATTAAATACAAGAATAAAAAATAAGAATAAAACCAATAACCTCCCCCCCCCCCAAAAAAAAAAAAAAAAAATAATTAACCTATTCGTTAAGACCAGCAAAAAAACAAACACCCTTAATGTAAAGCCACAGTTAGACCAGTGTTTAAGACACGCCCTTCCAAAAGGAAACTCTATATAAAGACCACCTCTTTATTAAGACTTGTTGTTTTAAGTCCTATCTATCTCACTGTCTGTCTGTCTGTCTGTCTATATATCTATCTATCTATCTTATCTATCTATCTATCTTATCTATCTATCTATCTATCTATCTATCTATCTATCTATATATCTATCTATCTATCTACCTATCTATCTACCTATCTATCTATCTATCTATCAATATAAGGACCTTAGAATTTAAGAATTTAAGATACTGCTAATCATACCCTGCCTTGTGTTTGGCATTAAGAGGGCAGAATAACAACTGGCCATAGTTCACCTGTCGGGGCCAGGATAATGTATACCGGTACTTAGTTATACATTAACTTGTTTATTTAAGTTCCCATCCGAAAGAACGTGATTTTCATTTCGTAATGTGGAGTGCTTAGCGAAAAAAACAGTCACTACCCACTTTCAAGTCTTGGGTCAGACCCTGTCGGGTAGACTTGTGCAGTCTACCGGTCGGGGTTCAAACCCACGACCTCATACTTATGAATTATTATCCTTAGAGATTTATACAATTATAGTTTTTGTCGTAAGTAAATAGCTAAGCAATAGTTGATGCTTCATTTAACATTACAACAAACCATCTGTACTCTAACAGTCAGAATGGTGAAAAATTAAGTTAACTTTGGCACTCATAATGAGGCATTTAGTTTGGCTGAGGAAACTGGAGTGCCCACAGAAATCACAAAACTTCAGCAAGTGAATTGTGAAAATTACTCACATTAAAAACTCTCCCACATGAGATTTAGACCAAAGCAGTGTTGGACATTTGAATGAAACAATGACAAAAAAAGCGTAAAAAATAGTGCACTTGTGTGTTAAAAAAATTGACATTAGAGTGACAGAGTTTTAAGTCATTTGAGTGAATTTCCAAACGCATGGTAGACATTTGAGTGATACATTTTTACCCCCTTCCATAAGCCAGACTTAAGACTCCTGCTAGCCAGAGCAGACTAAGTCACTACATGTATTATAATTTGAAACTGTTGGCATTAGACAATATATTGTCTCACAATTTTATTTATATTTTTATATACATGTATTTATTAATTCATTCATTTTTATTTGTTTATTCATTCATTTTATTTATTTATTTATTTATTTATTCATTTATATATATACATATATAACTAATAACCTTCTATATGGTTTGCTAAATAAAGTCAAACTAGAAAATATACATAAATTTCATCAAATTTTAACAGTTTTGTGAAATGTAAATTTAGGACTATGAAATTTCATTTAATTAATTAATTTAGTCTATTGCAGATTACAGGTAATATCTAAAATTGGTCGCTAAGGCCTAACTTTAAAAATTCTTTGTTTGCTGTTTTCCGACCCATGCTATTGACAAGTGGGTAGGTAGATAGGAAAAAGTTTTTATTTTTTGAAAAATTAATCTATTACACTTTTGAAAAAAAGTTAAATTGGTTTCATATGTCTCTTTAAAAACACATTTTACTTTTCTTTTTTTTTTTTTTTTTTGCTAACTAAAGTCTTCTTTGTTCCTCCTTGTGTTTTCTCCCATTGATAAAGTGGAATTAATCCTCACTAGCATGTAAACCTGCTCACGGGCTATTTCGCTTGCTAAGGGTTATTGCCCTTTAATACGGTTTCTTATGTTGAATGAAAAGCAAAAAAATAAAAAATAAAAAAATTTAAAAAAAATAAATAAAAAAAAAAAAAACAAAAAAAAACAAAAAAAAAATGAAGTAATAAAATTTCTTGGGTAGGTGCATTGCAAGTGGGTCGGGCGGTCAACGGCAAACAAAGTTAATTTTATTTTAGGCCTAAAATGTCCACTAAAATCCTCACTTAAATGTCAACTACAAGTTATTTAGTTTTTGCTGAAATGTCCTGTACCAGACAAAGATAGGAGTAGCTGTGACTATGCTGTGTTATATGTTTTATATCACTTAGGCATCCAGTATAGAATGGTCATGTATGTAAGAAAAGTTGTCTCAGGGTCAAAAGGTTAAAGTTCAAATAAAATTGACCTGGCAAATTAATGTTATTTTATTTTATTTATTTATTTTTATTTATTTTTTAATGAGGTCAGGGTCAGTGTAATTGTGAAAAATTGCATAGTAATAGATAAAATTTTCAAAATGTGAAAAAATATCTTTATTTTTATTATATAAAACTCATATAGACAGAAGGACATTATTATAAAATGGTTAATTGGTTATCCGTCCGAGGAAGATGCCAGAGAATTGGCATGTTACACAAAAAGCAAGTGACTGACAGTGTTTAGTATAGCATTTGGTATAAATTTCATGTAAATCCGTCAAAATTTGTAGGCATGAGAGCGCTTACAAGGTCACAAAGTCCCATAACTCCAACAAAAAGTAACGACCAATGCTGATTTTCAAACTTGACCTAGGTAATAGTGGTATAAACATTTGGTATAAATTTAATGAAAATCCGTCAAAATTTGTAGGCATGAGAGCACTTACAAAAAAGTGTGATAAATCCGTCAAAATTTGTAGGCATGAGAGCTCTTACAAGGTCAATTTTTGGATAAAACAGAGTCATTATTGTGGTCAAAGTCCCATAACTCCAACAAAAAGTATCGACCAATGCTGATTTTCGAACTTGACCAAAGTATTAGTGGTATAAACATTTGGTATAAATTTAATGAAAATCCGTCAAAATTTGTAGGCATGAGAGCGCTTACAAGGACACAAAGTCCCATAACTCCAACAAAAAGTATCGACTAATGCAGATTTTCGAACTTGACCAAGGTAATAGTGGTATAACCGTTTGGTATAAATTTAATGAAAATCCGTCAAAATTTGTAGGCATTAGAGTGCTTACAAAAAAGTGTGACGGATGGAAACACGGATGCACGGACGCACGGACGCACGGACAGATGCCCGGCATTTCTATGTCCCCCCTCTGGGTTGCGGTGGGGGACAAAAATATTGTGAATAAGGCCCAATATAAAAAAAATAAATAAACAAGTGAGAATCCTGCCTTTCATTGCTATCAAAAAGAATTTTTTTAAAAATACAATGAAATAAATGTATATAAAAAAAGACAATTTTCATTTAGATCCCTTTCAGAAATGATATAAGTAATTAAAATATTTTCAACTGTTTGGCTCATGTTTTTGTCTATCAAATTTTTTCGGCCCCCTAGTGTCACTGATAAGGAATGATATTCTGAAATGAGCACATATGTCACATCCAAATTTAACAGGTATTTTTGTTAAATGTTTACATCCTTGGTATATATGTATATATATATATATATATATATATATATATATATATATATATATATATATATATATATATATATATATGTGTGTGTGTGTGTGGTATATATATATATATATATATATATATATATATATATATATATATATATAGAATTACAGTGGGGTATATACGAGGTGCATTTCAATCTCAGACCTTTTCTGTGAGGCATTTTTCATATGTGGGGTATATATTAAACCCCGTATATTTGGCGGTCATTTCGATGATTTTCTTCTTATTTCATTTCGTTTCAACCCTGTTTGCACATATAGGTTTCAGATCGATTTTATATACAGTGTTATAAGGGTTGTCTCCCTTTAGACATTGCGTGAGATATTTCAGAAGAACTAAGAAAAAATCCGAAACCTTCCGGTTAACACTTCCGGCATTGTGGCGCGAAAGGAAGAAAGCGAAAGGAACAAAGTTAAAGGTAAGCTAGAATAAATTTTGATTCGGTTTAAGATATAGTCATTGAGTTTTGTAGCATAAAAATCACACTAAAATACACCATATATGCATTTAGCAAAACAATCGACCACATAAAATAGAAAATATACCTTGGCCTGAGGGGTGGTAATGATGGCAGATTTGGGTGACCAATAATTATGGCAATATTCGTGATTCAAATCAAGGCTCGATATGGTTCCCGATTGAAGCAATTTTAAATGGAAATTGGAAGAATGAGATGACCAAAATTATTCAAACCAAGGCTCCATATGGTTCCGAAATATCCTCCATTTCCCTTATTTCATGCAGCTAATGGAAAATTGAATAATTTTACAAAAGATAACATTAGAGTCCAAACCATTGTTTTTACCTTTAAAACAATTTATTTTCTCACAAAAATGAACTTGTTTTGTTTAAATTTACTTAACATCCATCTCTTGTGGGCTTAAGACCATCTGCTAATACAAAGTTGCTGACTAATGATTATGTTTCTATCTTCATTCCACTAACAACCTAGACATCATTATTTTATTATAAAACAAAAGAAATGAAATATGGAAAGAACTTCACATGTTTATTATCCCTTATTTCCCCTCATATGCCGTTTTGTTGTCATGTAATTTGAGGTGTCAGGGACAGAAAACTGAAGATTACAATCTTGTGGTATTTAGGAAGAAACTACATGGATGATAACAAGTTACGTAACCCGGTCCATGCTACACATTTTAGAGTAATTACAATTTACCAAGTGCCCAAAAAATGTTTGTTTGGCTGATAAAACAAGTTCTGCAAATTTGACATGGGTAAATAAAACTGATAAGAAATGCTGCCAAATTTAATGACCCAGAAATTCCATGATTTAGGTCTGGTGAAATTGTAAAGATATGTATCGTATTGTGTAAGGTCTGTCCCACCCTGAATTGTTGGTCAATTTTTATTATATAAATTTCAAAAGAAAGTTATGCAGTGAGAAAAAATAGACTTAGTGAAAATGGTGACTTTTTGCTAATGCTTAACCTTATTATGCATCATTTGCCTATTCAAAAATTAGTTTTGATAAAATCAGTGTCTGTTGCAACTTTACTGAATAGTTTGACAATTTCAGTTGTTACTTTTAATTAGCACTGAAAAATGTCCCCACAATTCCTTAAAATCTAACCTGCACTACTTTGGAGCATGCATGATTTTAGAGCACTGGACAATACCTGTACACATATGAAACAGTTTTAATGATAATTTAATTATAAAATAACAAAATAAAAAATGCATTTCCAATAGAGGAATTTACTTCATTTTACAAAAAATGCATAATTTTACCAAAACATTGTAAGAGACATAGTTTTGGTTATGCAAAAAATTAGATTTTCTTGGAACAAAGTATTTAAAGTGAGGGTCAGGTAAATAGGTCAGACTCCAATTTCAGATAACATAGCTTGTACCATGTAATTGTATGTATATGTTAGGAAAAAAATCATATAGACAGCTAGAAGAATAATTTTGGAATAGTTCATATTCCTGAACAAACACCTGTATAAAAACCCCATATTTCTATCTGACAGGTCTATATACATTGTATATTTCTACAGGAAGTATCCAGACAGCCATTAACCATGTGCATTTTAGTGTTTGAAGAAACATCTTCCAATGACAGAATTTTTGTAATTTAGATAATGACATCTAAAGAACCTCTCAAACATTCTAAGTCTGTTGGCTTTGTTTTAACCAAAAGGTATTGCACATATGATGAAATTAAAGCCTTCTGTAATAAAGAAAAGATTGACATTGGGCCGGTTTATGATAACTATACTGAAGTTTTCAGAATATATTTGTTTTCCTGGGAAGAAGCTTTACAAGTCATTAATTTCATCAACAGAAGAAATTTAAATGCGGTTTATGTTAATTTGGATTTATTATATTGAATATCAGTTCTGTTTTCATTGAAAACATTAAATGCTATATATACATGTAGCTAAGAAACCATGATAATATATATATTATATATTGGAAGTGAATGGTGAGTTACATTTTGTTATATCCAGGCTCTGAAGGATAGGAGTATGAAGTTTTACCTCTGCCTGCCTGTTATTCTTTTATTCCTTCTTGGAACAAATGTTAGAACACCAATTTACCATTCAAATACACTTATAAATCTATTCTTATTTGAACATTCATTTCAGCTTATTTTCAGGGGCCTCTGTGGCCGAGTGGTCTAAAGCACGCGCTTACGGATCACGGTGCCTCTCACCGCCTGGGTTTGAATCCCACTCGGGACAGATCCTAGTGTGAGAAAGTTTGTCAGTTCGCTTGCCGAAGGTTGGTGGTTTTCTCTGGGCACTCCAGTTTCTGCACCATCCAAGAACTGACCGCCCCGAAATAAATGAAAGATTCTTGACTGGGGCGTAAAACACCATTACTCCACTTTTGGGTGGTTGGTACATGTTAACAAATATAAGGAAAAGTCTTTATTGTTCAAATTGAAGTTAATAAGGTATATGTTTTGTGTACACACATGCTTTTTTTGTCTCTCACTGTTAACAAGAATAATGTATATATATAGTGATATTTTGTGGGGTATTAATTATACAGGAAATGCATCCTTAGCCATTTTTAATATGGAGCCAAGCACATTTCAGAATTTATTGCTTTTATTTGTTTTGTTGAACTTTGTAGTATTGGTTGTTATATGTGCCACTGTAATAATTGTATCTAGAAGGTGGACTTATTTGTTTCGTTCTTGGAGTCAGGATTTGCAGTAATTGGCAAGTAATATATTTGCTGCTGTACTGAAATTGACCAGTACAGGTAACAATGTGGCAAAGTGGAATGTAATATGGATTGGTATTCTCCACAGTTTTCTTTTAAAAAGCAAGATGCATATATAGCTTAAAGGAAAATTGAGTTGATAGTCTGAGAATGTTGTATTCTTAGTTATACATGAGTCATACCTCACAAATTACAGTGATAAAACCTCTCCTTATATTTTATAAAATGTACATGTATACCCCGCAATTTATATTTTCTGGACAAATGAACAGAAATAATCTTGGGATGAAATTTACCTTAAAACTTTTAGTGTAAGATATATAATAATGTTATATACCCCACAATTTTTGTGATGTATATATTTCCCAATTGTAGCTAAAACGATAGTTTGGTGGTGTCAACACAATGTATTATATATATAAATTGTGGGGTATACTGTATACAAGATACTATATACCCCACAATTTTATATATAACTCAGTTATAAAGTCAAACCCTGTTAATTGTATCAGCTCAGTGATTTGAATGATATGGGTATCATATACACGTACATGCAATTAACCGATATCCTTAGATATGCTTACTGTATCTATAAATACAGTTGTAACACACACACACACACACACACACACACACACACACACACACACATATATATACCCCACAATTTTTGTGCTGTATGTGATGTTTATATTTACCAATGCATTGTAGCTAAATTGATAGTTTGATGGTGTCAACACAATGTATTATATATATAAATTGTGGGGTATACTGTATACAAGATATTATATACCCCACAATTTTATATATAACTCAGTTATAAACAGTCAATCCCTGTTAATTGTATAAGCTCAGTGATTTGAATGATAAAGGTATCATATACAGGTACAAGTAATTAACAGTTGTAACACACACACACACACACACACACACACACACACACACACACACACAAAGATATATAATAATGTTATTTACCCCACAATTTTTGTGATGTATGTGATGTTTATATTTACCAATGCATTGTAGCTAAATTGAAATTTTGATGCTGTCAACACAATGTATTATATATATAAATTGTGGGGTATACTATATACAAGATATTATATACCCCTCAATTTTATATATAACTCAGTGTTAAACAGTAAACTCTGTTAATTGTATAAGCTCAGTGATTTGAATGATATTGGTATCATATACAGGTACATGCAATTAACCAATATCCTTAGATATGCCAATTATACCTATAATTACAGTTGTAACACACACACACACACACACACACACACACACACACACACACACAAACATAAAAGATAAATAATAATGTTACATACCCCACAGTTTTTGTTATGTATATATTTACAAATTGTAGCTAAACCAATAGTTTGGTGGTGTCAAGACAATATATTATATATTAATTATGGGGTATACTATATGCTATTATATACCCCCAAATTTTATATATAAATTAGTTATAAACAGTCAAACTCTGTTAATCGTTTAGCGTTAGTGATATGAATGATTTGCATTAACAGCCCTTAAGATAGTTTTTTAGCTCACCTGAGCTGAAAGCTCAGATGAGCTATTGCTATCCATTTCCGTCCGTCGTCCGTAAACTTTTTACATTTTAATCTTCTCCTCTAAAACCACCTGGCCAAATTTAATGAAACTTGGTAACCATCATGCCTTGGTGAAGCCCTTTCAGATTTGCACAAATTAAGGAGTTTTGTCCCCTTGGGGCCCCACAAGGGGGGAAATAGTGAAAAACTTTAAAAATCTTCTCCTCTGAATCTACAAAAGATATACCTTAGTTATTTCATTTATAACATCCTTAGGTCATCTTTTTTCAGATTTGCACAAATGGTAGCCATGGGGTTCAAAATGGGGAAATTGTAAGGCACTGAGTGGGGAAATTGCTAAAAACTATATATTTGTCACTATATCTTGAAAACTATCAACTTTTTGTATAGGCATGTATATTTGAATATTGCAGGTATTGACATGACGATCATTTTGATATATGGTTCAAGGTCATATGTTGAAAGGTCAAGGTCACAGCTGCAGAAGAAGACTTAAATTGCTAATATCTTTAAAACTATTAACTTTTTGTATAGGCATGTATATTATAATATTGTAGGTATTGCAACAACGATCATTTTGATGTTGAAAGGTCAAGGTCACAGCTGCAGAAGAAGACTTAAATTGCTAATTATCTTTAAAACTATTAACATTTTGTATAGGCATGTATATTTGAATATTGTAGGTATTGACATGACAATCATTTTGATATATGGTTCAAGGTCATATGTTCAAAGGTCAAGGTCACAGCTGCAGAAGAAGATTAAATTGCTAATAATCTTGAAAACTATTAACTTTTTGTATAGGCTTTATATTAGAATATTGTAGGTATTGACATGACAATCATATATGGTTCGAGGTCATATATGTTCAAAGGTCAGGGACATAGCTGCATAATTATACTGAAATTGATTAATGATTTTGAAATTATTCATTGCATTACAGTTACTTCATGCATATTATATAAGCTACTTATAAATGAAAAGTGAGTGGATATATTTCTGATTAAGTTTTGTGGGAGTTCTTAACTTGAGAAAACTTTTCAAGTTTCTGTACTTAATATATTGTCTATTGCACTTTGCAAACAATATTGGACATATCTTCAGGTGAGCGTTAAGGCCCATGGGCCTCTTGTTTAAAGTTGCAGACAACAAAGAAAAAGTAGACAATAATAATTGGTCAACCTTCACAAATAGCATACAGTGTCCTTCCCCATCCACGTAAAAGTTTTGGCCAATGTCAGTTTGTCTCTAAGACATACAGAATGAACATGTTTTGGGCAGAATTGTTACAGGGAAAACTGATTATAAGGTGATCTTACTTAACTTCTAGGAACTAATTCAAAGAAGCCAAATGTGATCATGATAAAACCATATTATTATAATTTTATGAACAGAAATCCAGTGTTTGAAGATGGTAAAATAAAGATTTAATTGATTTATTATGACATCTCAGATTCTTTGTATTTCAATCTTTTATCAGAGTTGAACTTTAAACCCACAGATTTATCATACGTTTAACTAGGTTTTTGGTTTTTAGGCTGTGCAATTACTAATGTTTCACTATGCAAAATAAAGAGAACATTCTTTAGTTTTTATATTCTATGCATTTAACTGTCTGATGTTTGATAAAGTAGGTTTGACTGTACAAGATATATCCCACAATTTATAATGATAAACATATTAAATGCATAAAGTGATATATATTTAGATCCTAGCTTATAATAAAGCAAAGATGAATACCCCACAATTTTTATATATAAACCTGACAAAAATACAATTTTATATAAAAATTGTGAGTCATCTACAAAATATTATACCTCACAATTCTATATATAATCTGATTAATAAAACATGCAATTTCATATGAATCTGAGTTATATACAGATATTATACATGATATCATGTATATATACACCTCACAATTTCATATAATAATCTGAGTGATATACACAATATTATATATGATGTATATACCTCACAATTATATCAATGAACATGATGAATACATGTATCTAAAATGTTAATAATCTCATTTATAATTTTTAAAAATGTATACCCCACAATTTTATACAATTGACCCCTCTTAATCACATATTAAATAATAGAATTTATCAGATAATCACATAGAATTTTTAAATTCAAAACCATTTTCTATGTTTTTCATTGAAAATTGCCCCCACAATTGAAGCACCAAAAATACCCATCTCTGGCTAATACCATAGAAATCTTCATGTAACCTGTTCCCAAAAAATGCTAAAAACACAAATTCTCTAATTTTTTCTCCATGATACAGTAGTTTATTATGGCAGACAAATCGGTTTTCAGGCATACTAAAATACACTTTGTTTAACTGTTAAAACAACACTCAGATATGTATAAATGTAAAGTATGTTAGTCATTTATCATAAATACTGGAAGTGTGTGTGTGTGTGTGTGTGTGTGTGTGTGTGTGTGTGTGTGTGTGTGTGTGTGTGTGAAATTATGGCATACAATACAGCGATAAATTCACAACAATTATCAGGTTTTTCTTCATTAATCAGTATATAAATGCAGTCACATGTGTGTTACTTTGAAGGTCGGGATTGTCTGCCTATATATTAAAAAAATATGCGGAGTCTTTTTTTAAGACCCACCTCAATGACATACTATCTTAGAAAACTTTAATTGATCAATTTTCAAATTACACTAGTAAAATTTAATCAAAACTGGTCAACAATGATCGAGGTTTAAAAATTATTTCAAAATTGATAAGTTGAAGTTAATAAGTCATATGTGTCATTCGAACCTATTGCAATCAGCTATTTCAGGTAACTTATGAAAAATGGAAATTGACAATAAACATGTTACTTGAAACTAAATTCACAATTACCATTTAACAAACACTTAAAAAGTACTTTCTATAAAATAAAAAACACAAATTATAGTAAATTTAACTTATACATGTATTTTATTTGAAAATACCCAAAAGATATTCTAATTGCTAATGCTGTTGATTATCAGATAGTGTCAATTTATAAACAGGGATGGCTATTATGAGAAGTGTTTTTTATAGCCACATCAAAAATTCGGAATTTTTTAGCTCACCTGAGCCGAAGGCTAAGATGAGCCATTGCCATCTATCTTCGTCCGTTGTGCGTAAACTTTTCACATTTAAATCAACACCTCCGAAACTACAGAGCCATTTTGGATGATTGGCAGTAATGTCTAGGTGAAGAGCACAAATGAAGGGGAGATATATATATCCCTTTGGTGTCCCATAAAGGGGAAATTGTAAAAATAATCTTTAAAAATCATCTTCTCTGATTGATACAAGAGATTTAGCTTAGATATTTAACGTGTAGCATACTTAGGACACGTAGTTTTAGATTTGCACAAATCATAGCTGTAAGGCCCAAAATGGGGAAATGGTAAGGAACTTAAGGGGGAAATTGTTGAAATTAGTTATTTGTCAATATATCTGGAAAACTATCAACTTTTTGTATAGAATATTGTAGGTATTGGCTTAACGATTATTTTAATATATGAATGTAGGTCATGACCTTAAAGATAAAGGTCATAGGATTTTTTTTTTTCTTTTTTTTTTTTTTTTTTTGCAAAAATCCTGGAATATAATTGGCCCTTACTGCTGATAATTTGGACATACTCTTTAATTATTGTCATGAGAAATATGCTCACCCTCTGGTGAGCATTAAGGCCCATGGGCCTCATGTTTTTTCTTGTGTGAATTTTATATGAAGAATGGTTTTCTTTTCATTAAATTTCATTTTTATAGGCCCTTAATGTTGATGGGAAATACTATGTTATGGTGCTGTCCAGGAGGGGGGACGGATGGCTGTCTGTTAACAATTTGGTTTCCATGCATTAAAGATGGACTGTTTGTCTTGTCTGATTGATCTTAAACTTTTTAACTTATTTCCTGTGACAAAACAATCCTTTGGATTGCAAATCAGTCACTAGGTTAAAGATCAAGGTCAAAGTAACTATAAATACTACTTCAAGAGTTAATCAAATACCTCTTTATTTAATACCAGACGGATACAGTTACTATTATTTAGTAAACAGTCACCACTTAATGTCCAGAAGTCATGCAGATGTCAAAAACCTGAAAATCAGTTAAAAGCATTTATTAGTTATATCACATGTATTTTTTTATCACAAAGCCAATGAAAATACACCGGATTTGACTGTATATAAATTTGAGTTATATGTGAGATATTATATACCCCACAAATTTATACATGTATAATAATCTGAGTTACATACAAGATATCGTATACCCCACAAAATTATTTATATATTTATATACATACAAGATATATACAAGTTATTGTATATCCCACAAATTTATACATGTATATGAATGAATCTAAGATATATACAAGATATTGTATATACCCCACAAATCTATACATGTTTTAAATATAATGAATCAGAATTATAATACAAGACTTTTTATACCCCCCACAATTTAATATATAAATCTTGTGTTACAGGTGTATATAAGATTTATTTATCCCACAATTTTAAATATGGAACAAAGTTACATACAAGATATAATATACCTTAGACATGTTAGAGTGATATACAAAATATTATATACCCCAAAATTTTATATAGGAATCTAAGTGTGTGTGTGTGTGTGTGTGTGTGTGTGTGTGTGTGTGTGTGCCTTGCTTATATGTAAATATTATCAGTGATTTTGTTATGGTTTTTAAAAGCTACCTTCTACCTTTCAGATTGGGAAAATTTGGACCCTTTTTATGCCACATATTATGCTCAGAATTTTGAAATTCATTGCAAAGATTTTATATTGTGACAATATCTAACATTTTTTGTCTGTCAGAATAGTTTTGGACAACTGGATTTAACTTAAACTATTTGAATGTGTGTCACTGTTGCCTTTTGGGGAATTTTAGTTGTCAAATTGGGAAATTTTAGTCTTATTTCTCAAGGGGAAACTACCTTTATTTGGTAGTAATTTTAGGCAAACAAAACCACTGATTATATACTTTTTGATTTAAAGTTGTAAAAATCTGAAGTGACTAATGCTAAAAAGATGTATAACCCCATAATTATTTATATGGTACATGTATATATAGATTATAGTTTTGTACCAGCTTTTGCTTTTTTAGCTCACTTGCACAAAGTGCAGAGAGCTACTGTCAAACTCCCAGCTTGAGAGTGCAGAGCTTCTAGTGATAAAGTTTTATGTTAATGTTTTTCATTGTATGAGTGATTGATTATCCCATACTTGATACATGTACATATGATATTTTTCAAGCTATAAAGGATATGTGATTCAGTTGCTGAGGTCAAAAGGTCTCATTGTTAAAGTTTTTGTTTGTCATTTTTTAAAGTTTTTAAAAGTTGGTATAATATTACCATATGTATTTGTATGGATTGTTCTCAAAAATATAAAGATGTTTATAAAACTACTCTGCTGCTGTTGTTGATGGTGATGATGATGATGATGATGACGATGGTGATGATGATTTCTACTGTTACTGCTGCTGCTGCTGATGATGATGCTGAGAAGGAGGAGGAGAAGGATTATGTTTTTATTCTCAGATATCATGGCTTATTGTTTATATTGTTTATATACCCCACAGTTTTTTGTATCATATTTATAACAAACTCACCCCCTAAAATGAATGGATAAACAAATACATAAATAAATAAGTAAATAAATGATAGGTTGTTGGGGGATGTTGTATTCACATACAACAAAAATTATTGGCTCAATCTATCCAGATATGAGTCTGATTAATTCCATTTCAATTTTTTTTGCAGGTAGCTTTTCCTTATGCAGCTAAAGATGAATGTTTTGTGGATTTTTGTTTTGAAGTTATAATGCAAACTAGAACAAGGCGACAAAACCCTTTTGAGGTTGCAAAATACTGGTGTGACAAGGGGCAAGATCCGCCAGGGTTTGAAATTGACAGTTATGAGAATAAAGGTATGAAACCATCATTGATAGTTAACATTAGCTGTTTGTCTTCTAAAATACTTCTGCTGTATATTACCTCTGTAAAATGCTTTGTGTTGTAAACAGGTTGAAATATGAGGCTAAAAGTATTGTTTTATTTTTATATACCCGTAATTATACAAAAACCACTCAAAAAGTTTTATTGTTTCTTTACATTTAATTAGGGAAAAAATTGAAAATTGTTTTTAAATCTATGGAATGTGACACAGGGAATGATTCTGTTGCAATTACCGGTAGTTAAAATTGTTTTTTGACTGGGATATAATGATTGTCTAATTACTTCATGGATTATATTTGATTACTGGAAAGGTTAGCTTCCAGTCACTTCACAATTTTTCTTCTTTTTTTTTTTTTTTTTTTTTTTTTTTTTTTTTTTTTTTTTTTTTTTTGTGAAATCAGATTTATGGTATATTGTTGTTGTTCTTTCTATTTTTAGGACGAGGAATAAAAACTACCATAAACAGATCGAAAGGAGATTTTATACTAGAATATGCAGGGAACCTTATATCAGCTGAAGAAGGGGAGAGGAGGGAAATACAATTTTCTTCAGGATTCAGATTTTTTTTTAGAGATTTCTGGTAATTATACTGTAAATGTGGTTATTTTCGCAAGTGGAAATTTTTGTGAAATTAGATACCTGACATTTCGCATGGGGGTAATTTTCGCGATCTTGCCGATCCTGATCTTGTGTGGCCACAGGGGCTTGTATTTATGTATAATTCCCTTTTTCTGACAAATAACCTTTTTCTGGCCAAAACCCTAAAAGAAATTTCTTCCAGGGTTTTTGCCAGAAAGAGGGTAGTTGTCAGAAAAAGGGAATTATCCATAAATACAAGCCCCTGCGATTAAAACGCATCAAAAATTTGAAAAGATTGTGATTTTGTTATCAAAGCTTTTCACACAGCTGGCATTAAACACCCAGCGGATAATAAAAGTTGTTTCTATAACAGTTAATTATAATTCACAGGTCAAAGTGTACATAGTTATTTTTAACTTGGACTAGTCAATGTTATGTTTACTCAGACTAGGTCAAGCATGCTACAATGTACTTGGTTTTGTTGAAATTTTCACGATTTTTTTATTCGCGAAAATAGCGTAAATTTCCCCATCATGAAAATAACCACATTTACAGTACTGAAAGGCTTCTGTGCAAAATTTTAAGAGATATTGTTTTAATTTATTTCTAAATTCCTTCTGTCCACACCAATCTTTCTGCCAATGTTGTAAACTTGATTCAGTTCAATTGCCAAGCTATGCATCAAGATTGTTCAATTTTAGATGTCTTGAAGGGTTGGATATTAATGGTAGTCAAACTGTCAAAGCAAAAAAAGTTGTCAAGAAAACAAAATACTGGTCATCTGCTCTACAGACACTTGAATTATTGGTGTTCAAGAATTCAACATCTTAACTGATCATATTCTTAAATTTCATATCTGATCAATAAGCTCTCCATTGGACCTGCTATTTGTTAAAAGACACTCTACACCTTTTCTTCTATTTATTAATGATGGACAAGTATTTTTGATGGTAGCAAGTTAAAATTGAATGGTACTTGTCCAACTAAAATGTTAATGACAAGCTTTGACTTGCCTGCAGAAGATTCTAGTTCTAATATGGACTTTTTGCAGATTTGCTTTACAAGTATACATATTTATATAACAAATATATTATTGAATCAACCAAACTTACCAAATATGTTGTACAGGTAATATTTTTAATTCACCAGTTTTGGGATCATCTGAAACTTTGTACAGTTCATATAATCATCTTCTGCGATTTCGGCATTGTTTTGAAATGTAAAAACTAACTTCTGTGATATTTAAAAATCTAAAACTGCTTATTTCTTTATATAGCATTGATGCTACAGAAGAAAGTGGAAGATTAGGTAGAATTGTGAACCATGGAGACAAAAGTGAGAGAAATTGTGTATTGAAAATAGTAAGGGACAATAGAATCTGCATCTTTGCTGCAAGGTATACTTATGAAAGTATGAAATAACAAGCTGTCTTGCTATGAAGTTTGTTGTTAGCCCAGATAATCTCTAATGACATATGGTGTGTGTGTGTGTGTGTGTGTGTGTGTGTGATTAACACCTATTTTAAACTTGTTTTCGGAAATTACTGGATAGATTTGCTTGAAAAACCCTAAAAAACTACTATCCCAGGACTTGAAAACCCTTGAAAATCAACTAAACCCTTGGATTTTGTTGTTTTTGTTGATTATATATTTATGTTCTTGTTATATTTTTGGAATGGAAATTTTTTTCATAAAATGTGAAAAGATTGTCAAAATTTGATTAAAAAATTTACAAATTCCCAGATATTTTGTTCAAACTGGATTTTGTTCAGTGTTTAGTATCTCCTTTTATCAGAGTTATTTTAGCGATTGATAGGCAAAAGATTTTTTATTGCACAAAGCATATTCGTGACATAGATGGTTGCATGACTACCATCTGGCTGTCACATAGTGCAGTGACCTACAAACAGCAATTTAAATTTTGGGCAGGTGTACTTTTAACTGCAAGTATAAACAATGGGATAAAGAATTCAGAGGAGATAAGTATTCAGCAAAATGTTGCCTGTGCAACAAAATCATTGATCTCAGAAAAATGGTTGAATATGCTTTGAATTTGTCCATGAGGAACTAAGCCAAAATCAAGAGAGTTTTACTTTACTTAATCCTCCTAGTACATCTGCAGAGGCACTCGTGGCAGCAGATGATTCTGGACCAGATCTGACATCCACAACAATATCTGCGCCCACTACAAGTAAAAGTATTGTGCAATCTTCCTCCATGACATGGGGTCACAATAAATTACTTTGTTACACACAATGAAACATTAAAAGCAGGAACTTTATGGATATTGCATACAGTCACATAACACTGTTCTTTCAAATATTTATTAAAACATTATGTGGGAGAAAAAACAGCCAGTTGTGTATAAAATTGTTATGTTATGAATGTTATATCAAATGTTAATGGTCAGTGAATTCTGGAAAATTGGCTTTAGAAAACCCCGTAAATTTTTTTCTCCAAATCTTGTATTAACCCTGGATTTGACTACAAGTCATATTTACAACATTGAAATTGTTTTGATGTGACATTCAAAATGATGTCAAGGTCATAACTTGGTTTTTTACCTTTGCATTTGTACACAAAATTTACTGTTTTTAACCAGGTTTAATGCTTATTTGATGGTAAAACTAAGCTTAACTTTGAGCACTCGCTTTTTAATAAATTTTAATTTTAGATTTATTCAGTTTTTCTGTGTTTCCAATCATTAGAGAAACTTTATTTGGTCACACTTCATGAGTTTTTTGTTTAGATGTTTATTATTTCCACACTAACTTATGTTATGGATACAACCCTCAAATAATGTGATTCATTATTCTTAAAAAATAATGTTATTACAACATTTTATAAATGGAATGTGCTCCATACTTCCAGTAGAAACAATGGTTCCACATCATTATGTTGTATATAAAGGACATCCATTTATTTTTTTAAGTTGGTATTACAGCAATTGTTTAACTTTTACTCATTTTGTTTTGAAGGGACATTAAAAAAGATGATGAGATTTTATATGACTATGGCATCCCAAATAAGTCAATGCCTTGGAAGAATGAGGTAATTATTATAATTAATATTTCCCAACAGTAGTTTGAAGATTTATTGTATTTGCTCCTTACTGCTTCCTTTTCTTCTTTCCTATTTTCTCCTGACAAAAAGACAACTGTAAGCCAGATTTGTGAAACCCAGACCCCCTAGAATGGCATGCCTTTGGCATTCATTATATATTTGCACTATTGTAAATGGTCACAAAATATCTTGCATCATCAATTAATCATTGCGCTTTGATTCGTGTGTAATTGGTGTGATTTGACTGTAAATATTCATGTGTTATAACTTAGATTCCTAAAACATTGAAGTTTCTTTTCTTTTTGTTTTTACTTGATTGAACCCTTGATGATAAGACCTTTCAGCTTCAATGAGTGAAGTTTGATATCAATTATAAACCAATTTAAATAAATGTGGAGCAAGATGAATTGCTTTTGTCATTGTTTGGATAGATGTCAAGAGATGCTGTTACATAGCTGGATAATTGAAAATCAATTAATTAGCAAATGTACAGTTATATTTATGTTCTGAAATAGAAATGAGAATATTTTTATTATTAAAAAAGTTACATGTAGTTAATTCACTGTGTAAACAACATAGTTTATATTCTTTGCATTCAATTTAGGATTCCAAAGCAGGTAAAATAACATGTATTGGTTACTTTTTACCTTTGTTTACTTTTTAAAGTTTATTTTGTATTTCTTCATTGGTGTATGTTGTTCTTGGCTTTTGGTGCCATTGTTTTTTTGTGTGTGTGTTTTGAAGCCCATGGTCGGTGTAAAACTGTAAGTTCAGTATTGTATTCAACTTTTTTGAGAAAAAAATTTGAAATTATATTTATTTGATGAATATCATCAACTTCAGTAGATAGTTGTCATTTTTAGTGTTGTCAGTTGTCAATAGTTGTAATTTAACAGTCTGAGTTCCTCCAAACAGACGTTTTGATGCATGAAAAATTAAACAGTTATATCATTTTTTAAGATAAATAAATTGTACAAAAAGGAAAAATATCATGATACAATTATTGCATGGTGATAAATCGTTTGTGCTGAAATTTTCAAAAATCATGTTATAGAATATCAACATGTAAACGTCAAGTAATAATTCAGGGTTTAAAATAAATATGATTGCATTTCATTTGTGTTGAAATAAAGCATTTAAGATTTTTGCTACCTAGAAATGGACAACGTCTACATGTTTTATTCATTTTTTTAGGTTGGTAAACTCATAAATGTGTTGAATATCTGTCTAAACAAATTTTGAAATCATAATCAAAATGAACAGAAAACTTTACTCGTCAGGCTTTTTATGTTCCTGTAATATTTTGACCTTGGCTGTTATCTAAGGTCACAGTTGCATTCAAAGCATTTTATTTTTAAAAAGCAACTGCTCGTGAACATTTTAAGGTCTTAAAAAGCAGCATTTATAAGGACCCTTTAAACCCCCAACATTATCATTATCAAACTGAAAGCACAGGATCTTTTCGTTTGCTCTACCCATCATAAATGTTAAAGTAAAATTGGTTTCAAAAGGTTGATGGAAATATGAGACATCAAATATATCCATAATAATTTTTGAAATTGAGACATCTGACTTGTCAGCAACACTGTAATAATGACGATCATAGAATTTGTTTTAAGATGGAACTAAAGTCATAGCTGGCAATACCCTTGTGTCAACAATTTATTTGAGTGCAGTTTGCATCTTTGTATAAATTTACATAAGCTTTACCATAGGGTATTAACTGTGTATCAATGCATCATACGCAGAAGAACCTGGTTTATTGCTCCAAAGAAAATAAAAGTTGACAATAGAAAATTGATGTCATCATGTTTTTAAAATTTTCTTACAGACACTGTACAGTATGAAAAATTTCTGGGATGTGCTGGCAATAGATGCACAAAAACAAAAACTTTTCACAGACAAATAAATTTGAAGAAAAACATGCTAGTTTAATACACTATTTATGACAGTCTTGGATCTGCCAATTTCATTTTTGTATACTTTTTTCAACATGGTTAATAAACTTTAAGTAATCTTCTATATTTAAATAGGTAATTTCCAGAATAGGAACCTGTCTGCTGAAGTGTCAAAAACTGAACCTGAGATATCGCCTGGTGACAAGGCTAGTTCTAATGATAGCACCATAAAGTCTACTGGTTCTGATAAAAAAGCAAGTTCCAGTCGTGAGCCTAAAGAGTCAAATCCCGAACCTGAGATATCTCCTGGTGACACGGCTAGTTCTAATGATAGCACCATAAAGTCTACTGGTTCTGATGGAATTGCAATTTCCTGTCATGATCATGATGAGTCAAATCCTGAACCTGAGATATCTGCTGGTGACACAGCTAAATCTAAAAAACGCAACATAAAGTCTACTGCTTCTGATGAAATAGCAAGTTCCTGTCATGAGCCTGAAGAGTCAAATACTGAACATGAAATATCTCCTAATGATACAGCTAGTTCTAATGATAACACAATAAAGTCTACTGGTTCTGATGGAATAGCAATTTCCTGTTATGATCATGATGAGTCAAATCCTGAACCTGAGATATCTGCTGGTGACATGGCTAAATCTTATGATAGCACCATAAAGTCTACTGGTTCTGATGAAATAGCAATTTCCTGTCATGAGTCTAAAGTGTCAAATCCTGAACCTGAGATTTTCCTGGTGACAGAGCTAGTTTTAATGATAGCACCATAAAGTCTACTGGTTCTGATAAAATAGCAAGTACCTGTCCAATGCCTGCAGAGTCAAATCCTGAGCCTGTGATATCTTCTGGTGACACAGCTAGTTCTCATGATAGCATCTTCACGTCTACTGTTCTGATGAAATAGCAAGTTCCAGTCATGAGCCTGAAGAGTCAAATCCTGAACTTGAATATCTCCTGGTGACACAGCTAAATCTAAATAGCACCATAAAGTCTACTGGTTTTGATGAAATATCAAGTTCCTGTCATGAGCCTGAGAGTCATATACTGAACATGAAATATCTCCTAATGACACAGCTAGTTCTAATGATAACACCATAAAGTCTACTGGTTCTGATGGAATAGCAATTTCCTGTCATGATCATGACGAGTCAAATCCTGAACCTGAGATATCTCTGGTGACACAGCTAAATCTAAAAATAGCACCATAAAGTCTACTGGTTCTGATGAAATAACAAGTTCCTGTCATGAGCCTAAAGAGTCAAATCCTGAACCTGAGATATCTGCTGGTGACACAGCTAAATCTAATGATAGCACCATAAAGTCTACTGGTTCTGATGAAATAACAAGTTCCTGTCATGAGCCTAAAGAGTCAAATCCTGAACCTGAGATATCTCCTGGTGACACAGCTAGTTCTAATGATAGCACCATAAAGTCTACTGGTTCTGATGGAATAGCAATTTCCTGTCATGATCATGATGAGTCAAATCCTGAACCTGAGATATCTGCTGGTGACATGGCTAAATCTAATGATAGTACCATAAAGTCTACTGCTTCTGATGAAAAAGCAAGTTCCTGTCATGAGCCTGAAGAGTCAAATACTGAACATGAAATATCTCATAATGATACAGCTAGTTTTAATGATAGCACCATAAAGTCTACTGGTTCTTATGGAAAAGCAATTTCCTGTCATGGTCATGATGAGTCAAATCCTGAACCTGAGATATCTGCTGGTGAC
>CM056611.1:2557727-2726018 GCA_029721355.1 Tegillarca granosa | reverse complement strand
ATTTAAATTGGAGTTGGTAAACTTGATAAGAGGATTTTTTCAGTAAGCTATTCGACTACGACGATTGGAGGAGTTTTACGTCTACAGAAGTAAATTCTAAAAAAGGATTCATTGGATAAATTAAAAACTGGTAAACAATTGTAAATAGAAACATGAAACACAATTACCTCCCTTAGTTTGTCTGTGCAATATGTACTGTAAAGCGCTTTCGTGATATCCTTAAAGCTGCCTAAAAAAAGGTTATTTGGTAGAGCACTTTGCGACCAGTCTCAGGTTCGATCGACGGTCCTACTCTGCACTTTCGCTTACTTGTTATAGTTTAGTAGCTGTCTGGGTAGCCCTAGTTGGTAGAAGACCATCACTGTTGTGTCGGGTTCTTTGTTTGATTCCGGTACGTCCCAACATTTGTCTCCATCCTGTTACAGATTGAAGGCCTGAAGTGTGGTCTTCGGAAGTGGTGGACTGGCAGTCCTGGGCCATATAAAGTCCATTTAAGGAAATTAGAGTTAGATTTTCATAGGACCGTAAGAAACTGAAAGCTGGTTTTTTTCAGGTGTTTCCTCCCTCCTTTTACATTTAGGACCCGACAAAATAACCCACAGAGAGGTTGTGTGAGATTTTTAAGGTGGGATTTACTAGTCCGAGAGATATGACGTTGATTTTATTTTACTTTTCGACTTTTGTAAAATCCATTTTACAGTAAAGTAAATTTACGCGATCACTTTTTCACCTTATACTCCAATAAACTAATGCAACCATAGCAACGCTAAATGTAAATGGCCTGACATATGACTCTTTCCATTTCATTGGTTGAAATTGTTCGTTGATGATATTTCAAGCACGGAGGCAATTTTTAAAACACTTTTTTATTTGTGTGTTATGAAGTGTGCACAGAGTTTTTCATGTTATGACTCAATAACCTTGTTAAAAACGCAAGTTATTCCTCAAATATTTTCTTTTTTCTTTTTTAAACACAGTTAAACCTTTCATAGCAGTGGTTTTGTTTGCCTAAAATTACTACCAAATAAAGGTAGTTTCCCCTTGAGAAATAAGACTAAAATTTCCCAATTAGACAACTAAAATTCCCCAAAAGGCAACAGTGACACACATTCAAATAGTTTAAGTTAAATTCAGTTGTCCAAAACTGTTCTGACAGACAAAAAATGTTAGATATTGTCACAATATAAAATCTTTGCAATGAATTCCAAAATTCTGAGCGTAATATTTGACATAAAAAGGGTCTAAATTTTCCCAATCTGAAAGGTGGAAGGTAGTTTTTAAAAACCATAGCAAAATCACTGCATAGTGGACACATGTATCAGTTTAAAAGCCTGTTTTTTGGTCTGTTTATTCATATATCACAAAAGTAAACCTCTACATTAAGACCACCTTGCTGTAAGGCCTAAAATAAAATTAAATTTACTGGCCGTTGACTGCTGGACCCAATTTTATTGCCTTTTTTTTTTTTTTTTTTATTATTTGCTTCTTTTACTACATAAGAACCAGTATTAAAGGGCAATAACCCTAGCAAGCGAGCTGTGAGAAGGTTTAACACTGTTGTAAGAAATTCCACTTTGTTTCTCTATGGGAGAAAAGACTTGAGTTTTAAAGAAAATTGTAAAATGTGTTTTAAAAGAGGCATATGAAACTAATTTAAACTTTTTCAAAAGTGTAATAGACTTTTCAAAAAATAAAATTAAATATTTTTCCTACCTACCTATCAACATGTAGGGTCAGAAAACAGCAAAAAAAATTTTAAGTTAGGCCTAAAGTTCATGATTATTGCATATGAAACAGATTATATAAATGTAAGCAACCTCATTGACTGGATTCTAGGAAGGGGGGGGGGTTGCAGGGCTGCCACACCCCTTTGCAAATTTCAGAAGAGAGAGAGAGGGAGATATAGCCAAAAGGTTCCCAGAAATATTAAAATTTCATTTTGTGACAGGTGCTTTGCCGCATGACCCCAACTCTCTAAGGGCCTTTAGTGGTCCCTACACCCCTTATTACTGGGGGTTTGAGCTTTCAGCACTAACAATACCTCATGATAAAAATTTCAACACCCCCTCCCCTCCCTTCATAAAATTCTGGATCTGTACCTCCAATATTGTTTTTTTTTCTATTTCTTGTATTTTAGACAGTTATGTCTTAAACATACCAAGATAAATCACCATGGGGAAAAGTCACAGAAAAAGGAAGAAAGATAAGACGGAAGACAGAAAAAAGGTGGCGGGGAAGTCACTTGATAAAGAAAGAAAAATGATTGGTCAAAAGACATATAAAAAAGGTAAAAATAATTCATTTCTTTCTTTACCGTTGTCATCCAAAGTTGTGAAATGTTGATTTTCAGTTAAAATTACTTTTCATTGTAATAATTACAATTTTTGTCCAGCCTGGCATCGCCATGAGGCGAGACTTAGGTGTAACTTTTCTGATGTGGCGGTGGCGTGTCAAAATGTGAAAGTTTATGTGAAAGTACCGGTAATGTATTTTCTACTTGATCAAAAACTAACCAGGCGAGACATTTAAATCTGTGGATTTCTTGTTTAATTAATTAATTAATTCTAATTTAGTTTGTTGGTTCATTTGTTTGTTCATTCATTTTATCATCCAATTGTTCATTCATTCGTTTGTTCAGTCATTTGTTCATTCATTCATTTATGTTTTTTGATTATTTCAACAGTTGGACTGTTATAGTTGCTATTTTTCCATCATAGACTATTTATTCATAGTTTTTTTAAATATGATGTTTGTTCTGAACAACAGTACATTAATTCTAACAGAAAAAAAAAAAAAAACATCACATTCATAATATCAGGAAAATCTTGGATTTTTAAATTGTTAAAAATTAATTAAAAAAAAAAATTAAAAAATCTACTTTTGTTTAAAAATGTTTTTAAAGTTTAATTTATGTATTTGATTTTTTATTAATTGGAGGAGTTAATTAACATAATGTATTGATTTAAAAAATCACATCAATTTCAACTCAAGATTATATTTCTAAAATAATTTTTAATTAAATAAATTAAAAAAATATTAAATTGAACTAAATTCTTTTTCAAACAAATTTTACTAATAAAAAATAAATTTGCAAATTTAGGAATTAATTGTCAATGATTTTTTAAAATTTTGTCATGATTAAAATTGATGCTGGAACTCAGGATTATATTTGATGTTGGATGTTAGAGCTTGTGCTTAGATTTTATGTTCAAACTAGAAAAACTGACCCCCACCCCCACCCCCACCCAGTACCTTTATTAATTAACTAATTAATTAATTACTGCTAATGAGTTTATTTCCATAAATGAATCTGCAAGTAACATTTCTAATGACAAGTGCTCCTAGGGGGTAAATTAATGTTAAAACACCTTTTAATGACATTACCTATATATACACCAGGTGTATTTAATCCCATACCCCCACTGAGGGGCCTCACAGGTAATAATGGAAGTAAAAATTATGGATTAATTGTTGCGATGACCATTACATGTTTATACTTAGTTATGGCTGATTGACATTGACTGGACATTGTCCACTTTACCGGCTAGTTACAACAAGTTTGGTGTATGAACAAATGTGAGGGTGGCCTATTGAACCTCATATGGTGATTTGTTTTACTTCACACACGTGTATTGAACTTTTTTGAAAACTGGATTATTTTGCAATTTTTTAGAGAAGTTTTAAAATTTTCCAATTTTATTTCGGATTAATTTATAATGATGAATATTTGTCTGGAATAAGCAATAGGAGGTAAGTAAATAATATTTTGGTTTATTGTTGCTAAGGAAATGTTACATGGCTATCTGTCAATCATTATTAAATGTTAATTTCAGTGGTTTGAGAAAATTAGAGAATTTTGTTTTAATGATAAAATATATTTGTGTTGCTAAGGAAATGTTATACAAGATATAATATCATTATGATATTTGAAGTATTTTCAATTATTGACAAAATTTAATATATGTTTTAATAAAAATACATGTAATAATAATAACAATAATAATAATGATAATAATGATAATAATAATAATGATAATGATAACGAAAAGAAGTTGAGGAAGATTAATTTTAACAAATTTAAATATAAATGTAACAGCAAAGGTTTTTAAGATTATTATTATTATCATTATTATTATTATTATTATTTTTATCTTTATTATTATTATTATTATTATTATCATCATCATCATCATTATCATTATTATTATTATTATTATTATTATTATTATTATTATTATTATTATTATTATCATTATCATTATTATTATTATCATCATCATCATTATCATTATTATTATTATTATTATTATCATCATCATTATTATTATTATTATTATTATTATTATTATTATTATTATTATTATTATTATTATTATTATTATTATTATTATATCATCATTTATAGTCATTTCCATAATCAATAAAATAACAATTTTTATAATTCAAATAAAAAAAGAAAATTCAAATGATAAGACGTGTAAATCCCGATTACTCTGAGCCATTTTGACTTATGAGACACTTTAACACCTGGGTGTTCTTTGTGTTACTGTAGTTGGCCTATACCGAGAGATATACAAAAGAATTGTGTTATATTAGTCCAGCTTGTAATAAATCAATGTGAATATTCTGAATTTTAATTGATAAAATATCATATGATAAGCTTGGAACATGGAGTTTGTGTCTAATGATGTTAACATTACATGTATCTGTATTAAGTTGATTACAACAGATTTCTAAAAAGCTGTCTGTCATGTTTTTATGATTTCCATAAAGCTGTTTTTCTTTTGAATAAATTGCTCATTATACATGTGTGTGTGTGTGTGGTGGGGGGGGGGGGGGGGTTGTGGTGGTTTGGGTTGTTGGTTGGGTTGTTTAATGGCTCAGTGGTCTAAATGCAGGTTTAGGCAATATATGCATTTAAAATGGATTGAAACTTAAATATTCTTTTTATTTTCAATAATTGCTGTGCAGTTCCGTTTATCTTTTCTTTTTGTCTTGAAGATTTTTTTTAACCATTTCTATCATTTTTCATTTTTATGTCACATTCCTGGTTATGTGGGTCATTGTGACATACATACACATTCTTTTTCCTTGTTTGAAGTTGGAAGCTGGATGGAGTAATGTAATGGTGATTTATACTTATGTCAAGAATCTTCGCTTATATCAAGGTGGTCAGTTTTTTGTAAGATGGAGGAAACCATTCCTCAGTTTTTGGGATGGTGAAACCATTCTACAGTTTTCCTCAGTTTTTTTGGATGGTGGAGGAAACCATTCCTCAGTTTTTGGGATGGTGAAACCATTCTACAGTTTTCCTCAGTTTTTTTGGATGGTGTAGGAAACCATTCCTCAGTTTTTTGGATGGTGGAGGAAACCATTCCTCAGTTTTTTGGATGGTGTAGGAAACCATTCCTCAGTTTTTTGGATGGTGTAGGAAACCATTCCTCAGTTTTTTGGATGGTGGAGGAAACCATTCCTCAGTTTTTTGGATGGTGTAGGAAACCATTCCTCAGTTTTTTGGATGGTGTAGGAAACCATTCCTCAGTTTTTTGGATGGTGGAGGAAACCATTCCTCAGTTTTTTGGATGGTGTAGGAAACCATTCCTCAGTTTTTTGGATGGTGTAGGAAACCATTCCTCAGTTTTTTGGATGGTGGAGGAAACCATTCCTCAGTTTTTTGGATGGTGTAGGAAACCATTCCTCAGAAAAAAAAATCTGACCTTCAGGATGCATACTCATTTAATTTTCTTGCACTTTAATCTACCTGAGTAGCATTTAAACCTTTTCGTTGAGTGATACTGTAATCTAAAATCCACAAAAGCTGGTGGTCATGGGTCAAACCCGGGCCAGTCATACATAAGACTTTAAAATTTGAGATATTGCTTCTATAACCTGGCACTTGGCATTAAGAGGACAGACTATTGTATAGTTCACCCAGTGTCAGGATGTTGGAGTGGAGTGGAGTGGAGTTGTCAGGGGTTCCTACAGTGTATATCCAAACTTATACTGGATATATTTGACTTACCATAGATCCTTGTTCCTTTCATTCTCAAAATTGACTTTACATATGAAGGATGTAGCTTAAGCTAGCCAGGAGTGCTTACCCTTCCAGAGCACCCGGCCTCATTTCCTTGATAGAAGTTTACATGTACAACTAAATTGGCCTTTTTTTTTTCGGGGGAGGGGGGGGGGATTTTGATTTTGACATGGACTGGTATGTTTGTATTTCATTTATGCCAACCAGGATGCATGTAATGCAAGTCATTTTATTTTACACTGCTGCCAACTTAGTTAACATTTTTATCCTTTCCTATCTTTACTCAATAGTAGTCAATATTTGAGAAACTAAACTATTTTGAAAAATGCCAGAGGTACGCATTACACCCAACATGACACCCCTCTGATATGACTGGGTTCTTAACAATACCCCCCACCACCCCTCTGATATGACTGGGTTCTTAACAATACTCCCCACCACCCCTCTGATATGACTGGGTTCTTAACAGTACCCCACCACCCCTCTGATATGACTTGGTTCTAAACAATACCTCCTACCACCCCTCTGATATGACTGGGTTCTTAACAATACCCCCACCACCCCTCTGATATGACTGGGTTCTTAACAATACCCCCCACCACCCCTCTGATATGACTGGGTTCTTAACAATACCCCCACCACCCCTCTGATATGACTGGGTTCTTAACAATACCCCCCACCACCCCTCTGATATGACTGGGTTCTTAACAATACCCCCCACCATCCCCCTGATATGACTGGGTTCTTAACAATACCCCCATCACCCCTCCTAATTTGCTTGGAATTTTAAATTGATTTTTCCTTATAACCTAGCTGTACTCTTCAACATCAATATTTTAGTTGTTTTTTTCTTTTATTTATTATTACATGTATTTTTATTTATTTATTTTTTTTTTTTACACCAGAGCTACTCAACACGCAATGCACATGATATACTGATCGACAGGGTTCTTAAAAAATCCCAAGTCCAAAACTACCCCTGCCCCCACCCTCCCCTTTTTTTCTTTGGAATTTTAAATTGATTTTTCATTATAATCTAGCTATAATGACCCAATGTTTAATTTAGAACCCAAAATTTACAAATCACACACAGAATAAAACATGTTGAAGTATTTGTACACATTGCCAAGTCGATGGTTGCTAGTGGTTTTTGATGTCCACTATGGGGTTTAAATGCCCACTCCTTGACCGGTGAATATTATATCAGTAAATATCTTACACAAATACTGTTTACAAAAAAGTCAACATTGACCATTGAGCTAAAAGTAACACTTGTGTGTGTTTTGTATGTAGATGTATAAGTTAGCTAATTTTGTAAAAATTTTACATTTGAAGAGGTTCAAGGTTATTTGGCCTGAGTACTTAAAAATGAATTCAAAAGATTTAAAATTGAATGAATTTTTAATGCTAGTTTTTGATAAGAAAAAAGTACATTTTCTTGTATATAGGTATATAGTAAACTTACTCTTTACAACATTAAAAAATCATGTTTAATAAAAGTCAACATCATTTAGTTCTAATTGTAAATTAATTCTTTTATCTATCTATCTATCTATCTATCTATCTATCTATCTATCTCTCTATCTATCTATCTATCTATCTGTCTGTCTGTCTGTCTATCTATCTATCTATCTATCTGTCTATCTATCTATCTATCTATCTATCTTATACTATTTTATTTATTTATTTATCTATTTTCTATTTATTTATTTATTTATTATTTTTCTTTTTATATACTATTTCATTCATTCATTCATTCATTCATTCATTCATTCATTTATTTTTGTTTACTGAAATTGAGTTTTTGATAAATCTTCCATGCTTATTTTTAATAGTCAAATCAACTCAGCTTAAACATATTAATTTTCCAATATTGTGCCAAAAATCTCTGTCATTTTTTCTCCATGTAATCAAAGAATAAAGAAATATTGATTTTATAATTCCATAATTTAAAGTGAGTTTTAAAACATACCCAGAGTGGGAATTTTGATGTTGTATTTCCGTAATTGTAAATGAGTGTTACAATAACATCAAATTTGAATTGTACTTCCCGGTATTTCTGAATTAAAAAAACATGCTTAATTGAGAGAGAGTTTTAATTTTGGAGAGAGAGAGAGAGAGAGAGAGTAAATTTGATCCAAAATAACAGAGAGAGAGAGAGAGAGAGAGAGAGAGAGAGAGAGAGAGAGAGAGAGAGAGAGAGCTATGGATAAAACTTAAAAATTTACACATTGCATCTCTCAGTAACTCATCAGTAACAGTGATCAATGAAAATAAAAAGGTGTAAATGTATTTGTATAATCAGTAACCATGGAAACACAATATTCTGATAATGCTATTTATATGTATATGTAATGAGACAATATTCAATCTTGTTACTTCATATCACTGTAAATATCAAGTGTTTTATTATGAGGTTGTGTCAAGCCAAGGTTGAGTTTTATATTACTGGTGAACATGGATAAATTTATTAGGCTTCTTGAAGCATTTTTCGCAAACTAACTATAGCCAGCTGAGTGTCCGTATGTTCATGCATGCGTGCATGCTTGTGGTGTAAACTTCAATCTTCTTCTCTGAAACCACATGACCAAATGAAACCAAATTTGGTGTGGAAGGTCCCTAGGTGGAGTAGATTAAAGTTTGTGATTTTTGGCTTGATCCCAAATCCAAGATGGTTACTATAAATAGAAAAAACAGGAAAATGGCCATAACATATTTATTTGTTGATCAATTTGGTTCAAATTTGGTATATGTAGACCTCTGGCCATTTAATATATTTAACAGATTCTTCTGTAACTTTTTTTCATTTCCTTGTTATTGGCAAATTTGATGTGGGAGGTCCCTTGGTTTGCTAGTTTTTTTTTTTTTTTTTTTTTTTTTTTTTTTTTTTTTTTTTTTTTTTTTTTTTTCTTTTATGGTGCCATGTTTGGCCTGCCAGTTGAGCAGCACAGTTCCCTTTGGGCCTCTTGTTAAAATACACACTTACAATCGCAGTGCTCTTACTCACTCTACGATTAAAATCCTCTTTGGGAAGATCCTTGTGGGAGAAAGTTTGTCTGTTTGCTTGCTATAGACAAAATGTCTATAACTATTTTTATGTTTTTCAAGTGCAATATTGATAAACTTGCAAAGCTAGGTCCTCTAGTTTCCTTCACCATTCCTGAACTTACGTATCTATATAAGTGAAATGATTTTAACTAGGACCATTCATCAATTCCAGTTCCATAAATAGATGCTCATACTTTACCTGTATAATGTGTCAGTATACTTTTCAGGCAAATTAATGCACAAATACCTGCACAGTTTGCTGATAATGATGATTATGTAAAATAAAATGGCTGATGTCAGGATTTTTGTAATGATTTTAAGAAATATCTTACTCATTGATTGAGAGTTTGTTTGTACATGTGTATAAAACATACATTAGATTAATAGTGTTTTATGCCCCAGTCAAGATTTTTACATTTATATCAAGGTGCTTAGTTCTTGGATGGTGACATCATGTCAGTGCCCAGGGAAAACCAGCAGCCTTCGACAAATGAACTGACAAACATTATCGCACTAGAATCTTCCAAGACAAGAACTGAAACCTGTCTACTGTGGTAGCTCAGTTGGTAGAGTTCTCACTTCGTATTTTAGAGGTCAAGGGTTTGAACCCTGGTCAGGTCTGACCAAGACTTGAAAATTAGTAGTGATTGTTCTTTCGCCAAGTACTTGGTATTTAGACATGAAATTCACATGGTCCTTTGGATGAGACCCTAAAAACCGATACCCTGTGTTACAACAGGTGTGTCACATTACAGAACCCTCCCTGAACATTGCCCTTTATCACACTGAAAAGGTAAAAATTTCTGTCACTTTACCTATAGCTGGTGATGTCTCGATATAAATTAAATATTCTTGATTGGGACGTAAAACCTCATGAAGTCAATCACTCAAACAGGATTTGGGCCTAGGCAGTGAAAGGCACTGAGACCTTAGAGCACTTTAGATCAGTTGGTCACCAAGGCCCCTTGATATATAAATAGACCAGAGAACAGTATAGTAATGGAGTTTTTTAGACCATAGTTAAGATCCTTTATCTTATTTCAAGGCAGGGCATTCTGGGATTGTAGATTGAAGTGAGCTAATCAAAGTTTCAGTCACGCAAAGATTCTTTCACATTTATCAAGTTGGGAAGTTTCTGTGATGGTTTATGTAATGATGGAAGTGAAGATAAGGAGTTTTTACAACTAAGTCAAAAATCTTATGCTTATTTGGAGATTATCCATTCATAATTAGTTGACGAAAACCTGAATGCCTAAAGAAAAACCACTGATCTTTTGCAAGTGACAAACTCCAACACTAATCCCCCATTGAGACTTTAATCTACATAATATACAGGGATATGTTAGGCCCAGTTTTAGACCACTGGGCCACCCACACTCCAAAACCATCAGATCCCTATAGAACCAGATAGAATTTTTATGCTGAAACAAAATCACTCACAGGCATAAAATTTTATTTTGATAACCATGTATCAAAATTGTATCACATCTAAAATGTCTGAAAAAAGCTATTCTGATATTAACAGTATTTTTATGCAAATAATTTGATGTTAAATATGATAGCCAGGTGAAGTCATATTGGCTCCCTGAGAGATTTTCCGATGATTATGATGATGGTATTTTTTGAATGAGTTTGATGGATATACATGTATACCCGATAGTTTCTTATTGATTTTATCAGTAATTGACAGGTGTATATACGATATACAACCTCGTCTAGGCTAATTATGGTTGGAATTCTAATTAAGCTACAGAATCTAAAGTACATAAAATATACTGTATTGGTTTCAATTAAGTACTTTACAAACACATCAGTATCTGGGAAAATCTCATCGTCGCAATCCACGGTTCTGAGTCTGCAAGCTTCCTCAAGCACATGGTTGTTTCTTTCTTGTTGACCCAGGGGTGATGATAAAGAGAATTGACATGAATCACATGTGGATCATGATGACGATAGGGAAATTTAGACAATTACCACTTGTATTTCTTAATAGGTTGGGGGTGGGGGGAGGTGGTCGCTAGGTGGTCTACACTCCACTGTCACAAAAACTCCACTGACCTCCTCTATGTAAATGGGAAAAAAAATCACCACAAACAATGGTGTGAAACACAATTACCCCGGTACTCCCTTCTTAACAAATTTAAATACTAGTATACTGAATCAAGGCATATTTCACAATTTTGTGAAAAATAATTTAAAAAAGAATTATAGCAATAAGTAGGAGGTGGAAAATCAAAAGAAGTGAATAATATTGGATTATATTGGATAAGATAAAGAATTTTTTAAAAAAAAAAAAAAACATGTCAAGAATATTACTTATATTGAGATGCATGGTCAGTTCTGGGATGTTGGAGGAAACTGGAATGCCCAAATAAAACCAATGATATACAGTCAAACCTGTCTATTAAGGCCACCCATGGGAATCAATTGAAGTGGCCTTTATGGACAGGTGGCCTTTATATACAGATTCAAATAATATAAACAAAGAGCAATTGGGATAGAATTTAATTGGCCTTTATAAGCAGTTGGCCCTTATAGAGAGGTGGCCTTTAAGGCAGGTTTGACTGTAATATGAAACAATACAATAATGTGCAGAAACATGTTAGAATCACTGATATAGCATGACACAATGCAAGTACTGTAAAATACCACTTTTTGTTGTTCCAAGAAAAAATATCATTTCTTGGGGGGGGGGGGGGGGGATTCCTGGCCATGGTCTTATCTGTTCAGAGTGACAAGATTACTCAACTTATTTCACTCATGTTGTCAAAAAGATAAGTTGTTAAAAACATATATTATTCGTTGACATGTAAATTCGCGGGTCAAGGTGTCCACGAAAAACAACGAAAATTGTAAATAGCAAGAAAACCATTGAATAAAACCAAACAAGAAAAGACACAAACATATGAGGACCACCCATTGTAAATTTGTAACTGTAAATTGTGTACATGATATAGGTTAATGATAGAATCAGGATAAACAATACAATATAAGACATATATATACTGTATACGTAGAAATATTCACTGGTATAAACTTTCGCGATTTTGGTATAGAGAGCATTTTCGCTGGTACGCTGTGTTTTAGCATCTGACATCTGACACGGATATAAAATTTCATGTTGGATTTATTTTCGCAGTTGATAAGTGACCGTGAAAATAGCGAACATTAATACACAGCGAATATTTCTACGTATACAGTATATAATCTTGACTGGACTGAAATGTGAAACATTATTCACTAACTTACTCACAATTTTATGTTATTTAATAAAAAAAAAATAACAAAAAAAAAACAACAACAACAACAAAAAGACAAAAACAATTAAAAAATAATTACTTACCAATGTCAATAATAAACACAACAGGAGATAATAATAATGATTCCTAACAAACACAGGTAAAACACAGGTAAACCATTAACGAAGTCACTTGTAAATTAATCCATTTAAACTAGCCAAGTCGTATTTATCAACAATATTAGATTTCTGATTCTTTCTTTCACTGACAATATCAATTCATTATATAATTTATTTGCATCTTGTGATGAAATTTACACCTGTACAAAAACTACCTTAATTAGTTTACCTGTATCTAGTTTGTTAATCAGGTGTGGTTATACCTATTTGCGATTTTCCTGTCAGTTTTCAGCCATTTCTAAACAGCAGATTGATTTTGTATAAAAGATGAAATCAAGAATTTTTATGTACCAAGATTTTAATTATCATATATATATATATATATATATATATGTTTATAGACGTGTATGTGTATGTCTTTGAATGATAAACTTAAAGCCTATTGCACTAAAGAATAGGTGATTATTAATCCCTTAAAACTATTTTATAATCCTCCATATTATTAATAGATATTTATGTGTACTGCATTTATACATACTTAAAATCTTAATATCAGTTCATTCATTCATTCATTCATTCATTCATTCATTCATTCATTCATTCATTCATTCATTCATTCATTCATTCATTTGCACATCTCACAAATAGTCCTGTTCTTAGATTATATTTCATAACTTTGCTCATCATGAATAATTGAAAAATTGCTGATGCAATGTTAAACGTCATCATTGCACTTGGAGTAGTCTAAATCTAAGTCCACGGTGCCTCTGACCAACTCGATTCCAATAACACCAAGACGGATTTTAGTGTGAGAAATTTTGTCAATTAACTAGCTGGTGATTCATTAGATTCAATTGTTCGATGCTGGAAATGGAAGTGGAAATGATGAGTTGAGTAATGGTGTTTAACGTCCCAGTTAAGAATATTTTACTTATATCGAATTGTCACCAGCTATAGGCAAAAGTGCAGAAATTTTGCCTGTGCGTTGCGCTGATGGCATATTATACAGCAGGGTTCTTTATCATGCAACACCATGACACAGGACCTAGTTTATTTTAAGTTCCCATCCAAAAGAAGCATGACTTTCATTTCATAATGCCGAGTACTTGGCGAAAGAACAGTCACTACCCACTTTCAAGTCTTGGGTCAGACCCGGCCAGGGTTTGAACCCACGACCTTCCACTTATGGAGTGAGCACTCTACCAACTGAGCTACCGCAGTGGCTGGAAGTGATGAAAAAGCAAACCATTCATGGCAGATTGCATGTGCTAGGAAATCAAAATTGCCACCAACTGCCTTGGTTCAGATCCAATTTCCAAAAGATCCTAGAGTGAAAAATTTTGTAAGTTTACTAAACGTTTTCATATTAATGTCATGAATATCCAATGCCTACTGTAGATTGGAAAATTTTTGCATCAGTTAATATTTTTGAAAGACAACATGGACATGGACATGGACATCTATTTGCATACTTTTAATCTGGTGACTGTTTTATCACTTACTTTACAGTACTGTTTGGTTTATCACTTACTTTACAGTACTGTTTGATTTATCACTTACTTTACAGTGCTGTTTGTTTTATCACTTACTTTACAGTGCTGTTTGTTTTATCACTTACTTTACAGTGTGGTTGTTTTATCACTTACTTTACAGTGTTGTTTGTTTTATCACTTACTTTACAGTGCTGTTTATTTTATCACTTACTTTACAGTGCTGTTGTTTTTATCACTTACTTCTCAGTGCTGTTGTTTTTATCACTTACTTTACAGTGCTGTTTGTTTTATCACTTACTTTACAGTGCTGTTTATTTTATCACTTACTTTACAGTGTTGTTTGTTTTATCACTTACTTCTCAGTGCTAATTGGTTGATTTCTATGGTTAATCTTAAAGCCTTGTACTGATTGCTTGGGATTTTTGACATACTGTAAATTGGGAAATTTTTCGAGTCAATTAATATTCACGAAAGATAACATGAACATCTATTTGCATACTTTTAATTTCACATAGTCTGGTGACCGCAAGTACAAAAAATATTGACTTTTTATATTAGTGATTAAGCTTTATTTCACTTCTTGCTTTACTCACAAATTGAAATGAAATACAAAAAAATTCCTGATTTACTGTATATTTTAGTCTCATTATTATTATTATTTTTAACTTCTAATTTTAACCAGTACAGGCATGGTTAGAATTTTACATAGTATTAAATATGCCAGATTAGAGTACCTGCATTTTGACTTACTTTGGGGATTAGTGATTAATCCTTATAGTACTTTATTTAATACTTGTAAACCGTCATGGATTAACTAAGGACCTCTCGTAATCTAAAACATTGAACTTTCTTTTATCTAACACTAAAGCACTTTTATAACCTCATCAGAGTTATCTCCCTTGTGTTTCAAGTTGAATATGAAAATTTCTACCGGGTAATTGTTTTTATATTGTCGTAAACTTGTAAAAAGTTACAAGATGTGAAAATTGTTTTTTTTATTATTATTTTTATTTTTATTTTGTTACTTGTATTTACACTGGAAGGTATTTAATAATGCAAAAATAAAAGTTCACAAATACAGTGAAATTTTGTAAAAGTTTTCCAGGTCACAGAAACTAAATTTAAAGTAAACACCATAATGAAAAAAAAAATATAAGAAAATAAAATTAATTACCTTTTGTTAATTTAAATAAGGGAGATGTTAAAATATTGATTTAATTCTGTTCATTTATTCACTTAATTATTTATTTATTTATATATTTATGCATGTATTTCATGTATTTATTTAATTATTTATTTATTATTTCTTATGTGTGTGTATGTATATATATATATATATATATATATATATATATATATATATATATAATATTTAATTATTTATTTAAATTTATTCATAAATTAATTTATTTATTATGTTATATTTTATTTTATTTTTTATTTTTTTGTTTTATTTTCCATTCTTAATGTTTTATTTATTTTTTTATTTATTTATTTATTTATTTCAGATACATCAGGGGTCAATATACGAGGTGCTACTACAAAGAATGCTCTATAGCATCTTTGTGATAAAACATCTACTCAAATTCCGCCAAGATGGAAAGATGTTCAATTAATGCCATCCTCACAATTTTTGTTTTCGTCACATGTCTGCCATATACAAAATCACAGGGTAGGTTTATAATGGTTGGTAACTCAGTAAATCTTTTATTATGGCTAATGGCTGTTTTGTTGAGCCTGGCAACGCCATAAGGCGAGACTTAGGTGTTAATTTTCTGGTGTCGGCTACGGCGTGTCAAAATGTAAAAAGTTTATGTTAAAGTCCATATCAACCAGGCGAGACATTTTATTCCTTGGAATTCTTGTTTATCCTTGAAATAGGTGACTTCTCTGTGAACAGGACACAAATATAATTAAAAAAAAACAAACAAACAAACTTGTACAGTCATAATTTATTTTAAATATTGGATGAAATCAAATCTTTGCCAAGAACTCAGGGAGGATTCAGCCTTATTCCGCCTTGGTCCTGATAATCTGAGTCAAGTCACTGATGCCATAAAGCAAGTCACTGATGCCATATGTCATGTCACTAATGCCATAAAGCAAGTCACTGATGCCATATGTCAAATCACTAATGCCATAAAGCAAGTCACTGATGCCATATGTCAAATCACTAATGCCATAAATCAAGTCACTGATGCCACATGTCAAATCACTAATGCCATAAATCAAGTCACTGATGCCATATGTCAAATCACTAATGCCATAAAGCAAGTCACTGATGACACATGTCAAATCACTAATGCCATAAATCAAGTCACTGATGCCATATGTCAAATCACTAATGCCATAAAGCAAGTCACTGATGCCACATGTCAAATCACTAATGCCATAAAGCAAGTCACTGATGCCACATGTCAAATCACTAATGCCATAAAGCAAGTCACTGATGCCACATGTCAAATCACTAATGCCATAAAGCAAGTCACTGATGCCACATGTCAAATCACTAATGCCATAAAGCAAGTCACTGATGCCATATGTCAAATCACTAATGCCATAAAGCAAGTCACTGATGCCATATGTCAAATCACTAATGCCATAAATCAAGTCACTGATGCCACGTGTCAAATCACTAATGCCATAAAGCAAGTCACTGATGCCACATGTCAAATCACTAATGCCATAAATCAAGTCACTGATGCCATATGTCAAATCACTAATGCCATAAAGCAAGTCACTGATGCCATATGTCAAATCACTAATGCCATAAAGCAAGTCACTGATGCCACATGTCAAATCACTAATGCCATAAAGCAAGTCACTGATGCCATATGTCAAATCACTAATGCCATAAAGCAAGTCACTGATGCCACATGTCAAATCACTAATGCCATAAAGCAAGTCACTGATGCCATATGTCAAATCACTAATGCCATAAAGCAAGTCACTGATGCCACATGTCAAATCACTAATGCCATAAAGCAAGTCACTGATGCCATATGTCAAATCACTAATGCCATAAAGCAAGTCACTGATGCCACATGTCAAATCACTAATGCCATAAAGCAAGTCACTGATGCCATATGTCAAATCACTAATGCCATAAAGCAAGTCACTGATGCCACATGTCAAATCACTAATGCCATAAAGCAAGTCACTGATGCCACATGTCAAATCACTAATGCCATAAAGCAAGTCACTGATGCCATATGTCAAATCACTAATGCCATAAAGCAAGTCACTGATGCCATATGTCAAATCACTAATGCCATAAAGCAAGTCACTGATGCCACATGTCAAATCACTAATGCCATAAAGCAAGTCACTGATGCCATATGTCAAATCACTAATGCCATAAAGCAAGTCACTGATGCCATATGTCAAATCACTAATGCCATAAAGCAAGTCACTGATGCCACATGTCAAATCACTAATGCCATAAAGCAAGTCACTGATGCCATATGTCAAATCACTAATGCCATAAAGCAAGTCACTGATGCCACATGTCAAATCACTAATGCCATAAAGCAAGTCACTGATGCCATATGTCAAATCACTAATGCCATAAATCAAGTCACTGATGCCACATGTCAAATCACTAATGCCATAAAGCAAGTCACTGATGCCACATGTCAAATCACTAATGCCATAAAGCAAGTCACTGATGCCACATGTCAAATCACTAATGCCATAAAGCAAGTCACTGATGCCATATGTCAAATCACTAATGCCATAAAGCAAGTCACTGATGCCACATGTCAAATCACTAATGCCATAAAGCAAGTCACTGATGCCACATGTCAAATCACTAATGCCATAAAGCAAGTCACTGATGCCATATGTCAAATCACTAATGCCATAAAGCAAGTCACTGATGCCACATGTCAAATCACTAATGCCATAAAGCAAGTCACTGATGCCATATGTCAAATCACTAATGCCATAAAGCAAGTCACTGATGCCACATGTCAAATCACTAATGCCATAAAGCAAGTCACTGATGCCATATGTCAAATCACTAATGCCATAAAGCAAGTCACTGATGCCACATGTCAAATCACTAATGCCATAAAGCAAGTCACTGATGCCATATGTCAAATCACTAATGCCATAAAGCAAGTCACTGATGCCATATGTCAAATCACTAATGCCATAAAGCAAGTCACTGATGCCACATGTCAAATCACTAATGCCATAAAGCAAGTCACTGATGCCATATGTCAAATCATTAATGCCATAAAGCAAGTCACTGATGCCATATGTCAAATCACTAATGCCATAAAGCAAGTCACTGATGCCACATGTCAAATCACTAATGCCATAAAGCAAGTCACTGATGCCACATGTCAAATCACTAATGCCATAAAGCAAGTCACTGATGCCATATGTCAAATCACTAATGCCATAAAGCAAGTCACTGATGCCACATGTCAAATCACTAATGCCATAAAGCAAGTCACTGATGCCACATGTCAAATCACTAATGCCATAAAGCAAGTCACTGATGCCATATGTCAAATCACTAATGCCATAAAGCAAGTCACTGATGCCACATGTCAAATCACTAATGCCATAAAGCAGGTCACTGATGCCACATGTCAAATCACTAATGCCATAAAGCAAGTCACTGATGCCACATGTCAAATCACTAATGCCATAAAGCAAGTCACTGATGCCATATGTCAAATCACTAATGCCATAAAGCAGGTCACTGATGCCACATGTCAAATCACTAATGCCATAAAGCAAGTCACTGATGCCATATGTCAAATCACTAATGCCAAAAAGCAAGTCACTGATGCCATATGTCAAATCACTGATGCCATAAAGCAAGTCACTGATGCCATATGTCAAATCACTAATGCCATAAAGCAAGTCACTGATGCCACATGTCAAATCACTAATGCCATAAAGCAAGTCACTGATGCCATATGTCAAATCACTAATGCCATAAAGCAAGTCACTGATGCCACATGTCAAATCACTAATGCCATAAAGCAAGTCACTGATGCCATATGTCAAATCACTAATGCCATAAAGCAAGTCACTGATGCCATATGTCAAATCACTAATGCCATAAAGCAAGTCACTGATGCCATATGTCAAATCACTAATGCCATAAAGCAAGTCACTGATGCCATATGTCAAATCACTAATGCCATAAAGCAGGTCACTGATGCCACATGTCAAATCACTAATGCCATAAATCAAGTCACTGATGCCATATGTCAAATCACTAATGCCATAAAGCAGGTCACTGATGCCACATGTCAAATCACTAATGCCATAAATCAAGTCATTCAAGTGCCATAAATCAAGTCACTCAGATGCCATATATCAGGTCACTCAGATGCCAAATATCAGGTCACTCAGATGCCATTGATTAAGTCACTCAGATGCCATAAATCAGGTCACTCAGATGCCATAAATCAAGTCACTCAGATGCCATAAGTCAAGTCACTCAGATGCCATAAATTAAGTCACTCAGATGCCATAAATCAGGTCACTCAGATGCCATAAATCAAGTCACTCAGATGCCATAAGTCAAATCACTCAGAGGCCATAAGTCAGGTCACTCAGATGCCATAAATCAGGTCACTCAGATGCCATAAATCAAGTCACTCAGATGCCATAAATCAGGTCACTCAGATGCCATAAATCAGGTCACTCAGATGCCATAAATCAAGTCACTCAGATGCCATAAATCAAGTCACTCAGGTGCCTTTCGTCAAGTCACTCAGGTGCCTTTTGTCATGTCACTCGGATGTCATACGTCAAGTCACTATAGCCATAAAACAAGTTACTTAGATGCTATAAATCAGGTCACTTAGATATCATTAGTCAAATCAATGATACTTGTGTATCAAGGCCTTAATGTGTTGAATTAAGATCTTGATTTCATGAGTCAATAACATAATTTCATGAGTAAAGAATTTAAATTCATGAGTCAGTATCCATATCTCACAAGTCATGACTCTTTTACCATGAGTCAAATCACTATGATTTCATGAGTCAAAAACATGATATCTTGAGTCCAAACTTTGAGTTTTGAGTAAAGAATTTAGTATCATGATGCAATATCCTGATTTCACGATTCAAGACCCTGATAACATTAGTCAAGACACTAATTCTGAAAATAATAAATCTGTTTTGTTTTTGCAGCAGCATCAGTGTCAGTACCAAGCTTGTATTATTCTGAAACCGTCGGCAGTGAAGTAGTTCTGCAGTGTAACATAAACAGCCCTCTGCTGCCATACGTAGTCAGCTGGTATTTTAACGGAGCTCTACTGAATATTTTTGGTCGTTATTCAGGAGCTGTTTACGGAAATCCATCGCTAAGGATCACAAATATACAAACTTCGGATGCTGGCCCGTACATTTGTTCAGGGACAACATCAGTGGAATCAACAAACAGCTCTGTAATAAGTTTGGTTGTTCAGCCAGCCCAAGGTAACATATCTTTGTTAATTTAGAAGTTCAGGTCTGAAGTCAGTTTGGTTTTCGCTATGAAGACTTGTGTGTACAAATATTTCTTATGTTTTTTTTAGTTTCATGTACAGATTGGGTTTTCCCAGAAAACCAAGTACATGTGATAACAAATACTGGAAATCGGGAAAATTTTGCAATCAAATAATTCTCGCGTTAATCTGTGAGTAAAACAAGACACGAAAATAAAACTATCACTAATATGAAAAGTCAATATGATATCATGAGTCAGTATCCTGATTTCATGATTCAAGACCCTGATTACATTAGTCAAGACTCTGTATCATGAGTCAATATCCTGATGTCACAATTCAAAACCCTGATTACATTAGTCAAGACTCTGATATCATGAGTCAATATCCTGATGTCACGATTCAAAACCCTGATTACATTAGTCAAGACACTGATATCATAAGTCAGTATCCTGATGTCACAATTCAAAACCCTGATTACATTAGTCAAGACTGATATCATGAGTCAATATCCTGATGTCACAATTCAAGACCCTGATTACATTAGTCAAAACTTTGTATCATGAGTCATTATCCTGATGTCACAATTCAAGACCCTGATAACATTAGTCAAGACACTGATATCATGAGTCAATATCCTGATGTCACGATTCAAGACCCTGATTACATTAGTCAAGACACTGATATCATGAGTCAATATCCTGATGTCACAATTCAAGACCCTGATTACATTAGTCAAGACACTGATATCATGAGTCAATATCCTGATGTCACAATTCAAGACCCTGATTACATTAGTCAAGACACTGATATCATGAGTCAATATCCGATGTCACAATTCAAGACCATGATTACATTAGTCAAGACACTGATATCATAAGTCAGTATCCTGATGTCACAATTCAAAACCCTGATTACATTAGTCAAGACTGATATCATGAGTCAATATCCTGATGTCACAATTCAAGACCCTGATAACATTAGACAAGACAGTGATATCATGAGTCAATATCCTGATGTCACAATTCAAGACCCTGATTACATTAGTCAAGACAGTGATATCATGAGTCAATATCCTGATGTCACAATTCAAGACCCTGATTACATTAGTCAAGACAGTGATATCATGAGTCAATATCCTGATGTCACAATTCAAGACCCTGATTACATTAGTCAAAACTTTGTATCATGAGTCATTATTCTGATGTCACGATTCAAGACCCTGATAACATTAGTCAAGACAGTGATATCATGAGTCAATATCCTGATGTCACAATTCAAGACCCTGATTACATTAGTCAAGACAGTGATATCATGAGTCAATATCCTGATGTCACAATTCAAGACCCTGATTACATTAGTCAAGACAGTGATATCATGAGTCAATATTCTGATGTCACAATTCAAGACCCTGATTACATTAGTCAAAACTTTGTATCATGAGTCATTATCCTGATGTCACGATTCAAGACCCTGATAACATTAGACAAGACAGTGATATCATGAGTCAATATCCTGATGTCACAATTCAAAACCCTGATTACATTAGTCAAGACTGATATCATGAGTCAATATCCTGATGTCACAATTCAAGACCCTGATAACATTAGACAAGACAGTGATATCATGAGTCAATATCCTGATGTCACAATTCAAGACCCTGATTACATTAGTCAAGACTGATATCATGAGTCAATATCCTGATGTCACAATTCAAGACCCTGATTACATTAGTCAAAAACTTTGTATCATGAGTCATTATCCTGATGTCACGATTCAAGACCCTGATAACATTAGTCAAGACAGTGATATCATGAGTCAATATCCTGATGTCACAATTCAAGACCCTGATTACATTAGTCAAGACAGTAATATCATGAGTCAATATCCTGATGTCACAATTCAAGACCCTGATAACATTAGTTAAGTCTCTGAAATCATGAGTCAATATCCTGATGTCACAATTCAAGACCCTGATAACATTAGTTAAAACTCTGATATCATGATTCAATATCCTGATATCATGATTCAGTATCCTAATGTCACGATTCAAGACCCTGATTACATTATTCAAGACTAATATCATTGGTAGAGTGCTCGCTTCGTAAGTGGAAGGTCGTGGGTTCAAACCTGACCGGGTCTGACCCAAGATTTGAAAGTGGGTAGGGACAGTTCTTTCACCAAGCACTCTGCATTACAAAATGGAAGTCACGGTTCTTTTGGATGGGAACTTAAAATAAAAGAGGTCCCATGTCATGGTAGGCGCGGCACGATAAAGAACCCTGCTGTATAATGCCATTAGAGCAACGCACAGGCAAAATTTCTGCACTTTCTTCTATAGCTGGCGACATCTCGATATAAGTGAAATATTCTTGACTGGGACGTTAAACACCATTACTCAATTCTCCCAACTAAAGACTGATATCATGAGTCATAACCTGGTTATCATAACCCATAATCCTTATATTATTAGTCAAACCCTGATGACAGTTAGGACCCTGATATTGTAAGTTTGTAATCCTAATTCCTAATATCCTTCTTCGGTGATGTATACAACGCAAACTGCTAGACCACTTCTTTCTTTGTGAGACATTCATCTTGATAGTATTTATTAATTTATCTAATTATTTATTTTATTTTATTTCATTTCATTTCATTTCATTTTATTTTATTTTATTTCATTTTATTTTATTTATTTATTTTATTATTATTATTATTTTTAATTTTTATTCATTTATTTATTTTTATTTATAGATACTAGTATTCCAGCCAGCACACCAGTTCTTTCAGGAAGTAGATTCCTTACCCATGCTGTTTTGGCATCATTTAAATGCACGTCAACCGGGAATCCGACACCACAGATATCCTGGAAGTTAGGGGATCAAAGTATATTGCAGGGCTTTACTAATAACGTCGTACCGCTTGGCAACGGTGCTGACAACGTAACAAGTGAACTGACATTTTTGCCAATTTACGCTGATGATGGGAAAACCCTGTATTGTTACTCCAGTCAGACGGGACTGACAGCTCCATTGTCGGACTCCATCGTTTTATCCATTAGTTGTAAGTATACAAACCACTGAAAATAAATGACATCAGGATTTTTCTTGGAATAATTTAGAGGCCAAAGAAAAGCTTTTTCCTCTTTATATAAAATATACAAAGTGGTCTGAAGTGCGCTTACGGTTCACAGTGCCGCTCACTACTTAGGTCCATATACTACTTAGGCAGATCCTAGTGTGAGAAAGTTTGTTAGTTGGCTTCCCAAGGACTGCTGGTTTTCTCCAGGCACTCCAGTTTCCTCCACTATATTAGAACTGACCACATTAATAGAAATGAAAGAATCTTGACTTGGACATAATACACTACTGTTACACTTCCCTCTATTCTTTGATCTTTAGAAAAATGACTATATTTTGTCATATACTATGTCATGACTATATTTAAAATCACTGATTTAACCAAAAACATATTGGCTCCTGTAGCTGTTATGTATAGTATTATAATGTTAATCTGTCTCAAATTATTTTGATTTCCAAATATATAAGTTTCCTCCGGGCACTCCAGTTTCCTCCAGGAAGTCCGATGTTGTGGATTCACACACACACACACACACACACACACACACACACACACACACACACATATATATATACAAAGGCCACTTAAAAGACTGGCTGAATGTGGCTTTTGTTGATAGATGACCTTTGTAGACGGGGTCAATATTATATTAAGGACCAGTTACTTCCCTTGACTGCTAGTGACAGGTGTCCACTCAACAAAGATGACCACTACCTCAGATTTTACTGTATAATGTAAAAAATAATTTTTCTTTTGTTTCTGCTTTTTAAACCAGATTTCCCGACAGTCACAGTGGTTACTCGCTCATATCAAGTACTAAGTGGTACCACGGTAACGCTACAGTGTACTGTGGATTCACTTGTCACATTGGCTGAGGTGTATTGGCGAAAGACTGCCACAAATGGTGTTGTCACTACTATAAATAGCAATGTCATTCAGAGCAGCAGTAAATATTCAGGATCTACAATATCGAATCCTTCATTGACGATTTCCAATGCGGACTTTAGCGATGTTGGCAGTTATGTTTGTTACGCTCAGACCATTAATGGCACAGGAGCCAGCAGTGAATCTACGAGCTTGTCTATCATTTGTAAGTACACATGTACCAGTATTTCTCAGACAGATTCTAAAGAGAAAAAAGTCGGATTCCTTGCCAAAATGATCGTTATTTGGGGTTTTTTTTTTAGCACTACAGTTTCCTCCACCATCCCAGAACATGCCCCCTCAGTCTAAGTGAAAAAATATTGACTCTGGCCATAAAAACCATTAATTTAAATGGAATATATTTTTCGTATTACATGCAGACATATTAACGTGCACACATATTAACCTATTATGTGCACACATATTACCTTTTACGTCTGCATAAAAGGTTAAAACGTGTGCACATACAAGGTAATATGTGTGCACGTACAAGGTACATGTAATATGTACGCATGGAATAGGTAATACATGCGCATGTAATACGAAAAATATATTTGATGTTACCTCTGTGCCACCGTAGTTAAATCATTAATTCAAGGAAATTTGTAAAGTAGTTACAAATAAAAATATTTTCCAGTGTTAAAACATTTTCAGAAGACTGGATTATCAGCTTTATCAAATTATGTAACTTAGTTCTTTATAAATTGACAAAAAAAAATGGGATTCAAAGAATGATTTAAAGAGGTTTTACGTCACAAGCTTAAAGTGAAATAGCAGTAATTTTGATGTTGCAGTATGCCTATGGTAATGTGCAGAGAGGGTTCTGTAACGTGCCACGCCAACTATGACAAGAGGCATCAGTTTTTAAGCTCTCATCCAAAGGACCCACAAATGAGATCAATCGTTCTTAAATTGGATTAGCTATTAAGCCAAGATTACAGTTTCTGAAGTTGGATTAGATTTTAGATAAATGCCTGCATCACCTATGTTAAGTAATTAATCCAAGAATTTACATCTATTTTAAGCAGTCACTTCTTCGTTTACGATTTCAGGGTAAGACCTAGAGACCTTATTCAGCTACTATGCTAAGTTGTTAATACAAGATTTTACATTTATGTTTTTAGCGGTGACTGTTTCGAGTACCCAGTATTCCGCCACAGAAGGGGACACCATAACACTGCAGTGTAGTGTACAGGGACTGTCCACGTACACGCTGAACTGGTATAAAGATAATCAGATTATCAACACGGGAAGTGGGCGTTTCCAAAATGGCAACCCTACCAACCCCTCCCTTACAATCAACTCAGTGATACTAAGCGACGCGGGGAATTATGTATGTTCAGCAGCCATCTTTTCTTCATCTATAAATAGCTCGCTGGTAACCCTTACTGTAGAAGGTATGTTTACTACATTTATGGTTTTTTATGGCCAGGTGTATTCAGGCAGGGTCCAACCATAATATTTTAATAAGAAGCAACTTTTTATAAGCAACAAGATTTTTTTTTTATGATACTGTAAAATTATCAATGTTAAACCTTGTGGGGTTAAATTTTTTCGTTTTAAAAAAAATATATTTGGAGAAAATTTCACGGAATAGTGTTAAACCTCATTTGGGGCTGTGGTAGGTAAAATATTTTGGTATGTATTAAATAATTGGGAATGATTTAGCCCACGGAAAAATTTTTTTAATCTTCCGTGAACAATTTTGATTTTACAGTAAATGTCTTTTGTTCTTTAAAATCAATCTTTGTTTTTGTTTTTTTGTTTTTTTTGTTTTTTTTTTTAATTATTTACTCATCTCCATGGCTTAAAGTACATGTATATATAAAACTATTCGACTATTTTGATGAATTTTGTACTCTATATATAAATCAATTTTTGTTCACAATAATTAACTTCCTCTGTACTTCACTGAATTTTTCATAAATTTGATTTTACTTTCAGTTGCTGACTCAATCAGCATAACCTTGCCAACGACCCTGTATAACGTGTTTATTGGTAACAGTGTTACAATGACCTGTAACATTCAGACAACATCCTCTGTATCAGGAGTATACTGGGCTAAAATAGCAGGGGGAAATACTCAGTACATTTATACCAGCACAACTAGTAAATATGGAGACGGAACTCCAACCACACCCTCGCTTACAATATACAATGTTAACCAGAATGATGCTGGCAACTATGTCTGTTATGGAGTGACATCCTCGGGATTAACGGGACAGAGCTCTACATCGGCAACCTTAAATGTCTTAGGTTAGTACAGTAGAACTTCCGGTTTGATGGCTTGAAGTCCAGTGGACTTTGGCAGAACTTCGATGGTGTTAAGCAACGTATGCACATAATCATGCACATATGCACACACACACACACACACACACACACACACACACGCATGCATGCATGCAGACACCTGCATGTGCATAAAAATGCACATGCACACACACATATGCTTGCACAGAAACACCTGCATGTGAACAAAATTCACACACACATGCACACAAACACAAACACACACACACACACACACGCAATCATATAACTCCACTTTAAACAGTACCAAACTAGAATCAACCATCTTCATTAATAAGTGAGAGAAGTCTTGACTTAGGATTTAAACACCATTACATCACTGATCCACAATCCAAAAGGTCTGGGATTTATTAAATCCTGGATTTTTTTGCACTTAAGTATTTTATCAATGGACTAGATAGACAGGCCCCAGTTTCACAATCATTCCATTTGTAAGGTTTTTGTTAACTTAAATCTGGTAAATTTGAAATTTCAATAATTTTGTTAATTGTTTACATATTTAGGAATTCAAGATGTCATTTTGAAGATCACTTCAACCTTGTAACATCTGTAATTATTTTCCTGTTTATTTTTATCTCAGAAAGAGTTTGCCAAAAGTTGAGATGCGGAATGATTGTGAAACTTAGGAAATTTTTTTTTTTAATTCATTGTTTTTTAAATTATATAATCTTTCTTTTTTTATTTTTATTTATTTTTATTATTATTATTTATTTATTTATTTATTTATTTAGTTATTTAGTTATTTATTTATTTTGCAGATTCTCTAGCAACTGTTACAGTACCAACCCTTTACTATACCATAACAGCAGGAAATTCTGTGACGCTAGATTGTAATGTCAACAGCAACGGCCAGTCTTATACCGTAGCTTGGTATTTCAATGGCGCAATAATCAGTATCTCTGGGAGATACTCTGGAGCTGTTTTCGGAAACCCGTCTCTTGGTATATCATCAGTTCAGGCTTCAGATGCTGGATCATATATGTGTTCTGCTACGACAAATGGTGGGTCTAGTAACAGCACAACAATTACTCTAGATGTGCAACAAGCAGCATCAGTGTCAGTACCAAGCTTGTATTATTCTCAAACTGTCGGTAGCGAGGTAGTTCTTCAGTGTAACATAAACAGCCCTTCACTGCCATATGTAGTCAGCTGGTATTTTAATGGGGCACTTTTGAATATTTTTGGTCGTTACTCAGGAGCTGTTAATGGAAATCCATCGCTAAGGATCACCAATATACAAACTTCGGATGCTGGCCCGTACATTTGTTCAGCGACAACATCAGCGGGATCAACAAATAGTTCTATAATAAGTTTGGTCGTTCAACAAGGTAATATATATATTTGTTGGAAGTTCAGGTATGAAGTCAGTTAAGTTTTGATTATACAGAATTTTGTGTACAAATATTTCTTATCTTACTGTACAGATTTAGATTTCCCAGAATGCCATGTGTATATGATAACAACTACTGTAAATTGGGAAAATGTTGTGATTGCTTTCTTTTTGTGTTAATTCACAAGTAAAAAAAGGTGCAAAAATAAAACTATCAATATTATTAAAAAAATTATTTTTGTTGGTGGTCACCAGATTATGTGAAATTAAATGTAAGTGAATAGATTCCATGTTATCTTTTCCTGATTATTAAGATGCAAAAATTCACTATTTACAGTATCGTAGGAAACTAATTTCAAGTAGCTATGGAATTATTATAGGATAAGTTGACATTTTTGTGTAATAAATGACATTATTTTACTTGAAATTGTGAAAAAAAAAACTTGGGAACATTTTTTTTATAATATTTCCCCACACAAAAGTTCAGCTCACTATGTGGTACACTGGCAAACCCTAATGTATTTACTCTCTCTCTCTCTCTCTCTCTCTCTCTCTCTCTCTCTCTCTCTCTCTCTCTCTTTCTCTCTCAGATCTCTCTCTCTCTCTCTCTCTCTCTCTCTCTCTCTCTCTCTCTCTCTCTCTCTCGCTATTTAAAAATGTCATATGTTTTTGGAAAGATGCGAGCTCATCAAATCAGTATGCTACAGACAAGCATCCCACTTCCCCAGTCATATTATCCTGGAAGCTATTGAATCAACAATACTCTGTCCTAAAGCTGAGTGACAGAGAAGAAAGCATTATCTGAATTTTTAAGAAATATGTATGACCATGTAGGGGTTTGGATCCACGACCCACGCTCAGAGCTTTAAAAAAAATTGGCCCAGAGAAACTAAGGCAAACACACATGTATATTTCTCACACATTGCACATTTCTATTTGTTTACATATACATTTATCTTTCAGTACCTTTGCCCACAGTTTCAGTTCCGAACATTGCCTTCACAAAAACCCGAGGTGATTTGGTGACGTTAGATTGCAATGTAGACAATAGCGGCCAATTATATAATGTCACATGGTATTTTAACAATGCTGTACTTGACGTCACAGGAAGATTCACGGGAGCTATATACAATAACCCGTCATTAACAATCTCGTCTCTCCACACCTTCGATGCTGGAACTTATATATGTTCTGCAAGTACTGCTGGGGGATCTCGTAACAGTTCTGCTATAACATTAACCGTCTTAGATCCAGTTTCCGTAACATCGCAGAATCAGAACTATATTGCAACAGTTGGAAATGAAGTTATCTTGCAATGCGATATCAATTCGGGTTCACTTACCACTAGCTATACAGTTACATGGTATTACAGTGGTATAGTATTGGGAATATCTGGACGATTTTCTGGAGCTGAATTTGGAAATCCCTCCCTAAAAATAACAGATGTTCGGAGCTCAGATTCTGGATTATATGTTTGTTCAGCTACGTCAGCAGCTGGGACTACAAACAGTTCCATTATAAGTTTGTCTGTTCAAGAAGGTACAGTCTATCCAACCGTCTGCTTGCTGTTTTGAAATTCCTGTGTGTTGACAGAAACCTTATTGTTGTTATAACAAACATAAAACTGGATCATATTCAATCCTGACCAAAAATCACCAGTGTGGAGTTCACCGAAATCACCTGTGTGGAATTCACCAAAATCACAAAATCACTTGTGTGGAGTTTACCAAAATCACAAAATCACCAGTGTGGAGTTCAACAAAATCACAAAATCACCTGTGTGGAGATTACCAAAATCACAAAATCACCAGTGTGGAGTTCACCAAAATCACAAAATCACCTGTGTGGAGTTAAACAAACTAATTACTGACCCTAATCACAAATCAGCCTTCCTAAAAAATATCACCTATTTTATACCACCATAGTTTTGTACACATGTATCAGTTAGCCATAATGACAAAATCTCAGTGCAACATTAGATCACCTGTCCACTCAACAAATCACCTGTGTAAATTTACCTGTTAATGAATTTCCAGAGATTAACAGGTGAAATTAACATGTCTTACAGATCACCTGAGTGATGAGTGAGATTTACCAGCTTGCCAGATCACCTAAATGAGACTTATTTTTTTTAATGATTACCTGAATGAGATTAACTTGTCTTACAGTTTATCTGAGTGAGATAATAGCTTGTTTTTCAGATCACCTGATTGAGATTAACTTGTCTTACTAATACCTGAGTGAGACTCACTTGTCTTACAGATCACCTGAGTGAGATTAGCTTGTCCTACAAATCACCTGAGTGAGATTCATTTGTCTTACAGATTACCTGAGTGAGATAAACTTGTCTTACAAATCACCTGAGTGAGATCTACTTGTCTTACAGAATACCTGAGTAAGACTAACTTGTCTTACAGATTACCTGAGTGAGATAAGATTCTCCTACAAATCACCTGAGTGAGATTAACTTGTCTTAAAGATTACCTGAGTGATATTAGCTTGTCCTTCAAACCACCTGAGTGAGATTAACTTGTCTTAAAGATTACCTGAGTGAGATTAGCTTGTCCTTCAAATCACCTGAGTGAGATTAACTTGTCTTACAGATTACCTGAATGATATCAACCAGTCTTACAAATTACCTGAGTAAGATTGACTTGTCTTTCAGTTCAACTGAGAGAGATAAACATGTCATACAGATCACCTGAGAGAAATTAACTTGTCTTTCAGATATCTAAGTGAGACTCACTTGTCTTACAGATCACCTGAGTTAGACTAACTTGTCTTACAGACCACCTGATAAAGATTACCGTAACTTGTTTTTCAGATCACCCAAGTGAGATAAACTTGTCTTTTCAGATCACCTGAGACTCATTTGTCTTTTAGATTACCTGAGTGAGACTAAAAATCATGAAAAAATAACTTTCTTGTTTCTATCCGGAAATATTACAAAATACTATAAAACAGTACTTGTTGTTGGAGAACATATTGCCCTAATTTAAGGGGGCTTGGTGGTCGTGTGGTCTAAAGCGCACGCTTACTGATCACAGTGCCTGGGTTCGAATCCCAGTGACTCGGAACAGATCCTAGTGTGAGAAAGTTTGTCAGTTTGCTTGCCGAAGGTCGGTGGTTTTCTCCAGGCACTCTGGTTTCCTCCACCATTCCAGAACTGACCGCCTCAAAATAAGTGAAAGATTCTTGACTGGGGTGTAAAACTCAATTACTCCACTCCACTCCCCAACTTATGGCTTTTTAATGTTTATTGTTTCTATCATTGGTCTCGTTTGACTTTATCATTAATGTGGTTATTTTTGTTATTTTCAGCTCTACCAATAGTCAATGTGGGCGCGTTTTTCTACCAGCGGACAATAGGGGGCACTGTTACAATAGAATGTACCATAGATGCATCCGGTCAGCAGTATAGCGTCACATGGTATCGTAACAACATGGTTTTACAATTATCAACATCCAGTCGTTATTCAGGTGGGGTTTATTTGAACCCTTCATTGACGATAACAAACATATTGACTTCCGATGCTGGGACGTATATTTGTTCAGCAACGACAGTTGGAGGGTCAGTCAATAGCTCCATAGTTACATTAGGAGTTCAAGATCGTAAGTATTAGTATTTTCAATCATTTATATACCCAAAATGGTCCCAATCACCATATTTCAATTTTTCTAGAATGCTAAAAGGTGTATGCAGGAGGACAAAGGCACTACCTGGCACAAAGCTTCAGTGGCCAAATGGTCTGACATCAAATTTCTCATCAGTGCCTTGGTTCAAATTCCATCTCAGTGGATCCAAGTGTGCAAAAAGTTGTTTCGGTTCTCTTGATGGAGGTTCGTGACTTTCACTGGGTACTCCAGTTTTCTTCAATGTCCCAGAACTGACCACCTTGATGCAGGTGAAAGAAGCTTGACTGGCCTTTAAAACACCATTAATCCATACCCCTTCTATTGGTGCCTGTAAGTAAATGGTTAAAAGTAAATAGTTTTCTAAAAGCATTATATAATTTGGTCAGAAGTGTACATCAGATCTTATATAATTATCAATTCATAACTGAATTAGTAATGGATTCAACTGCTGTTATCAAAGAAGATTTTCTCTTGTTGTAAGCCTTGACATGTTCTACAGATACAGTGTTATGGATGTTTTGTACTAACACTTTTAAGACTTGTACTGTGTAAAGTAATTACAAAACAGATCAGATTCTTGTGATATAGCATATAGCGGGCTATTTTAACGGAGCTAAATTTTGGCAATTTGGACAAGAAAAAGTCAGTTGAAAATTTTATCGCACTTATTTTGGCAATCAAAAACAACTTATTCATGGTATACAAAATTTTTCACAATTTTTATTTTAATTTATTTAAATTAAGATACTACCCCCAAAAATATGTCAAAATTTGCATCCTGTTAAAGTATTCAATTTTACGGTATTTCGCGGACAATCATCTTCTGTTCTCAATAATGTCTTGTTTTTCTTGGACTCACCTAATATGACTACTCACAATACACCATATTTAAAATATTTTCTCTGACAATCATCTTTTGTTCTCAAATATGTTTCTCTAAGTTTTTCCTAGCTTCCGTTATAGGCTGAGGCTCCCAAAATACTCTAAAATTATTATTTTTATATGCATGTTTTCTCCATTTTTGTATCCATGGAGACCATGACCCGTAAATTTATTTGTAAACAAAAAGGTATTTATTAAAACATTTAATTGTTAAACAAAATACATGTATGAGTATTATCATCCCTTGTAGATGTCTGGTTTTCTTGAAATCACTGAAGTATTGAATTCGATTTTCATTCGGGTCATTGAGAAATAATTTGAATGGACACTGTGCACATTGTGTAATTCACGAAGCAAATTAGGCAGAAGTGTGTGCACAACATCCATTCAGGTTAATTCTCAATAAGCTGAATTAAAATCAGATTCAATGCTTATAATTAAATTTTTAAAACAACTTGATCAATTTAGAAGGAAAAAACCTTTCTTTAATTTTTGCTTTTAATAACTTTTTTTATAACAGTTCTTTATTAGATGTAATTTTAGGCATCTTAAACAGGCTTTGATGGAATAAAAGATAAACGAAGTAGCTTTTTGTTCGGTATGATAAAGTAAATAGTACCCTTGTTGAGGGAAATATGGAGGATTGTCTCCCTGTCGGCTCGGGGAGACAATCCTCCATATTTCTCTTAACCAAGGACACTATTTATACATTAAAAGTAGTTTGTTCTAGACTACATCACAAACATTTCGGCACGCTAGTTGTAGTCACTGAGAAATAACCTGAACGTAATATGGCTTTTCAGCCAATAAATTGTTAGAAGTTAAATTTAAAAAATTTGACATAATGGAAATCAATGATGAAAAAGTAAGTCTGTTCCACTCATTAGTATTTGGTTTTGTTAATCTCGTAATTAAATCCTGTTTGAATAAGGTTGTAAGTTCATAGTTTGCAGTTAAAATTGATGTCATTTATTTATTATCATTTTAGCCCCGCCTACTGTGTCAGTTCCAACTAACTTCTATGGACCGACCATTGGAGATAACATGACATTGGTGTGTAATGTGGATTCTTTCGGTCAGACTTATACCGTGACTTGGTATTTTAATGGAGGATTGCTTCCTAATTCTGGTAGAACATTTGGTGGCTTCTTTGGCAACCCTTCGTTAACGATAACAAATGTTCAAACAAGTGACTCTGGTACCTATGTTTGTTCAGCGGCAACAACCATTGGCAGCCGTAATAGTACAAGTATAAGTGTCAGTATACAGCAAGGTAAGGCACAGTATTAACTTGGAGAGGTCCAGGATTTTATCCCGGGTTGAACCCAATTATAATGATGTCTTAACAGGACAGTCTAGTAAAATTCCCAAGATGAACTTCATTGTAATAATTTTTGTGGCTTAGAGGTTTAATTTAAAGTATACTTAATGATTATTGGATTACTTTTATTATACATTTTTTTTGTATAAAAAATAATGATCAGAATCGAAAAAAAAACCAAAAAAAATCTAATACCTATAAAAGTCGTGTATTCAGTTTTTTATTGGATTACTTTTATTATACATTTTTATTGTATAAAAAATAATGATCAGAATCGAAAAAAAAAACAAAAAAAAATCTAATACCTATAAAAGTCGTGTATTCAGTTTTTTATTGGATTACTTTTATTATACATATTTATTGTATAAAAAATAATGATCAGAATCGAAAAAAAACAAAAAAAAAAACTAATACCTATAAAAGTCGTGTATTCAGTTCATTTTCAGAATTTTTTACCGGAAAATATAAGTTATCTGCCCTTTATAGTAATTGGCCTAGTTGTTTAAAGCTTCATTGGCTGAACAGATGAGTTAACAAATAAAATTTGAATCTTTTGTATTTATCATATTTATGAAATTTGGGTTTTTAATTAATGCATTGTTGTTCAAAGATTCATTAGCTGAACAGATGAAATTAAAAAAATTTGAATCTTTTGTTTTCATCAAATTTATAAAATGTGGGTTTATAGTTAATGTAAAGTTATTGAGAAACGGAACCAATTTAATCAAATCCATTTGAAATTATTTGCAATTTTCACTAACCATTTGGTTTAACTAACAAAGCTTTGAACAACCGAGCCGAAGTTTTAATTTATTTTGTTAACATAATATTTTTTAAACTGATATTAAATTTAGAAATAATTTTTTTTTTAATGTTTTCGTTTCAGTTGTACCAACAGTGGTAGTTCCGACGTTGTTTTACAACCCGTCAATCGGCGATACTATAACACTCTCGTGTAGCGTACAGGCTTCCAGTTCTGTTTATTCCGTTACCTGGTATTTTAACAACATTCCTATCATAAACACCGGACGATACTCTGGCGGAATTTACGGAAGCCCTTCCTTGACGATATCAAATATTCAGAGTTCTGACACAGGAAGTTACATTTGTTCAGCAGCAACCTCTGCAGGAAGTAGAAATGGTTCAACAATCACAGTCAATGTTCAACAAATTATACCCACAGTGTTTGCTTCTACAGTTTTTTACCAACCAAGAGTTGGTGATCTTGTCACATTAGACTGTTCTGTATCTGCGAGTGGTCAAACATACAGTGTCACATGGTATTATAACAATGTTGTCATTTTTACAAATTCTGGACGATATACTGGTGCTACTTTTGGAAATCCCTCCCTGACGATTTCAAATGTCCAGACCAGCGATGCAGGTTCATACATCTGTTCTGCATCAACATCTGCAGGAAGTCGGAATTCTTCAGCGATAACCGTTAGTGTACAACAAGGTAAAATAAATAAATCCTTTATATTACAGTTATTTAGTGTGGAATTACACCAGGCCCCATGTCTTGGCTTTTTGAATGTCAGAGCAAAAAAACAAAAAACAAAAACAATATATATACAGTTGACTCTCGTTAATTCGAAATTGAAGGGGTCAGATAAAAAAATTCGATTTATCTGAATTTCGAATATATGCTTTGATCACTAATGATCAAAAATGGGAGATAACTCTAATAGTAAAGCGCTCCTCTAATTACGTATTAAAATGCTTACAATTGACATTGAAAATTGAAGATTAAGATTAAATTAAACATTAAAAATTCAAAATAATCTTAAATTTTTCTATGTTAATGTAAAGCTCAACAAACTAAAGTTTTTTGAACAATAAGATAAGTAAATCGGAAACTTCACCGGAAGCTACAAGGTTCCATTGAAATTTGTTAAACACTGACTATGATCGGGCGAGGCTCAGTTAAAGTTTCTTTTATTCATTATCATAACTTCTTCATCTGTAATCCTTAGCGTACGACCTTTGTGATTATTAAAATCATCGCTTGCCATCTCACAGTAGCTGAATGGTGTATACCATTTGGCTCGACAGATCAATAAAGTTTAAGCTTGGCGATTAGCATTGGGTATTCTTGTGATCATTAACTGTGGAAGTAGCGGACCGCCCACTTTTCAATTTTACACCAATGAAAATTTTTCCTTTTACTGACAGACAAGTTTACTTTGACCTGACCGGAAGAGAAACTTGCGAATTTTCATCTGTATTTTGAGTATGGAATGAATCTTCAAAGTAAACTCTGTAACTATGAACGCTTCTTAAACAAGAGATGGATTAATTATTTCAGGTATAAATCAACATTATTTTTTGTGTACATGTAATTGTTTTTGATTTTGCCGCATAGTTTTAACATTTTGTATAAACAAATCCAAGCGATAAACAAGGAAAGTATATTTTGATTTAAACGTTGGAATTTTCATTATATTTTGTAATCTGGTCTGAAAATTCACTTTGATTTAAGCGAAATTTCATATTTTGGTATTTTGATTTAAACACACAAATTTGCATAGAAATACATAGCGATCTGACAGGACGGTTTATATCATTTCGATTTAAGCCAAATTTCGATTTAACCGATTTCGAATTAATGAGAGTCGACTATATATATATATACATGTATATAGAGAGAGAGAGAGAGAGAGAGAGAGAAATAGAGAGAGAGAGAGAGAGATGAATGGAGTATTAGAGATCAGCCTTTTTTGTTGATGTTAATAATTAGGATTTTTTTTCAAAAGTAAAAGATACAGTTGATATCATCAAACAGAAACAAATTTAATCTAACCCTTTCCTACATGGAAAACTTATTCAATTTTAAATCATTTGCATCTTTAACTAACATAGCTTTATATTACAACTAGGCTCAGATTTTCAGTTAGTTTGTTTTTACAATATTTTGTTCAAACTTATAAAAAAAGGTTTTTAAAATGTTTTTGTTTCAGTTGTGCCAACAGTGGTAGTTCAGACGTTGTTTTACAACCCATCAATAGGCGATACTATAACACTCTCGTGTAGCGTACAGGCTTCCAGTTCTGTGTATTCTGTTACCTGGTATTTTAACAACATTCCTATCATAAACACCGGACGATACTCTGGCGGAATTTACGGAAGCCCTTCCTTGACGATATCAAATATTCAGAGTTCTGACACAGGAAGTTACATTTGTTCAGCAGCAACCTCTGCAGGAAGTAGAAATGGTTCAACAATCACAGTCAATGTTCAACAAATTATACCCACAGTGTTTGCTTCTACAGTTTTTTACCAACCAAGAGTTGGTGATCTTGTCACACTAGACTGTTCTGTATCTGCGAGTGGTCAAACATACAGTGTCACATGGTATTATAACAATGTTGTCATTTTTACAAATTCTGGACGATATACTGGTGCTACTTTTGGAAATCCCTCCCTGACGATTTCAAATGTCCAGACCAGTGATGCTGGTTCATACATCTGTTCTGCAGCAACATCTGCAGGAAGTCGGAATTCTTCAGCGATAACCATCAGTGTACAACAAGGTAAAGTAAATCCTTCATATTGCAGTTATATAGTGCGAAATTGGACCAGGTCTCATGTCTTGGCTCTTTGAATGTCAGAGCAAAAAATAAAAAAAAAAACAAACAAAAAAATAAATAAATAAAAAAAAACAAGCAAGAAAGCCATATTGAATTTACTTGATATAAAAACCAGAAAGCCATGGAAACTAAAATTCAGAAAAAAAATTGCTGTGGTAACTTTAAACAATTGAAAAAGATTTCCAAACCAATGTATTGTCATGCTGATACAATTTGTATTGGTAGTCATGTGTTAATCATATGATGTTTCATTATTTTTGTTTTTTGGCATTATTCCAGTGACTTATAGTCATGTGATTTTAAGTCAGTGGTCATGTGTTAATCATGTGCTGTTTCATTATTTTGTTGGTTTTAATGGCATTTGAATCATTTTTAGACTTGTCATGTGACCAGCATGAATTTGTGGTTTATGAGTCCAGAACAATCAGTGTAATTTGTGATTGCCTCTTACTTACAGTCTAGGTTAGAATCCTTAGTGTGAGAATTAAAGTTTGTCAGTTTATTTGCTGAAGATCAGTGGGTTTTACTTGTCACTTTGGGTTTCCTCCACCATTTCAGAAATCTAGATTTAGTAAACACCATTAATAAAAGCTAATCAAGTACAAAAATTTTAAACAAGACCATCATACACATTTTTATGGTGCAGATTATTTTCCTTTTATCTCACTAGGTGGTGTTTTCTATTAACTATTACAGTTTTGGCAGTTGTAACAGTCAGTACCAATTTTTACCAGCCCCAGGTAGGAGAGACTTTTACAATAGACTGTAGTGTCCAGTCCTCTGGTCAGACGTATACTGTTACTTGGTATTATAACAACGGTTTCTTAGCAACAAATACTGGACGGTACTCAGGTGGCGTGTATCTCAACCCATCATTGAGGATTACAAACGCTCAGGTGTCAGATACTGGTTCCTATATCTGTTCTGCTACAACATCTGGTGGAAGTCGAAATAGCTCAACGGTTAGCGTCAGTGTTCAACAAGGTAAGTATTTATATTAGATTACCATGCCAACATGAATTGAGTTAGATTTTTTAAGATTTTATAGTGACTGACTAGATGAACATTTCCAATGAAATCAGAGATGGTAAGAATTCATAGTGACTTACTAGATAAACATCTCCAATCAAATCAGAGATGGTAAGAATTCATAGTGACTGACTAGATGAACATCTCCCGTCAAACTAGACAATGTAAGATATTTACTTGATTGAAATGTCAATTAGCCATTGTTCTATCCATTGGTATTCCTGAGTTTGAAGATTATTCAGTGAATTGTCTGTTCTAAAGTGTTTTTTTAAACAATGAGGTGGGAATTTTTGAATATTTTACATATTTATTTACAGTTGTTCCTGTTGTCACGACAACAACAAACTTTTACCAACCACAAGCTGGTGATTCGGTAACCATGGAGTGTAGCGTCCAAGCCTCCAGTCAGAGTTATTCTGTTACATGGTACTATAACAATGTTATACTCAACACCAATTCTGGACGTTATTCTGGTGGTATCTTTGGTAACCCTTCATTGACCATCACCAACACCCAGCCTGGTGACACTGGGTCATATATCTGTTCAGCAGCGACTTCAGCAGGAAGTAGAAATGCAACTGCCATCAGTTTAAATGTACCACAAAGTAAGTAATAACATTGCTTTGTCTGTTTAGTGCATTATACCTGTATCTAAAAAAGTAAAACCTGTTTCTAAAAAGTATAACCTGTTCCTAAAAAGTATATCTAAAACAACTTCTTGAGTGGCTCAGAAGTGAAGCACCTGTCTAAAAGAGTGGCAGGACATAGGTTTCACCCTTACACAAAGACCATTAAATGCACATCTCATATCTTATGCATACACAAATTTGTTCATAGAATAATCCTTACAGATAAAGCTGAACTTCCTTTTATTGTTCATTGCAAATTGCTGAAAAATTTTGCTGATGAGATGTTTAGCATTACCTGTTGTAATACTAGCATTATATGTATTCCTCGGGTAGACCAAAACTGACCTGGGATGACCTAGTGAAACAGGACCTTTAAGTCCCGAAGAATGGGTGATACTAATTAACCCAGTAGATGGCCGAGCATGGTGTGGGAGACATTTGTTCTGAACTGGACGGTTAGACCTCATTTTTGTAAAAGGAATAATCAAAGGTCTGGATAATCTAAATAGGATGATGATGATGACAATGATGATGATGATGATGATGATGATGTCAGTTGTGTGTTGCTTGGTAATTATGATTTGAAACTGTGATAAGGTTGAATTGAAGAGGCAATGGAGAAAACATTAGAATACAAAATATTGTATGTAAGTATTTTAATATGGATTTTTTTGCCATGTATTTCTAGTATCATATCAACTGTCTTGGAAAATTTGAAAAATGTAATACATGTATCATTTCTTTTTTCATTATATTTCCAGTAATACCAACTGTGTCGGTGTCAACGTTTTTCTACCAGCCAAAAGTTGGAGACACCATCACCTTGGTGTGCAGTGTTGATGCTTCCGGTCAGTCCTACTCTGTCCAGTGGTATTATAACAATGCTCTGCTATTGACCAGTGGTGGACGATACTCTGGAGCTATTTTCGGAACTCCGTCATTGACAATTTCGAATGTTCAAACTAGTGATACTGGGTCATATATCTGTTCAGCAGCAACTTCAGCCGGAAGCAGAAATGCTTCAGCTATCAGTGTTAATGTACAGCAAAGTAAGTTTATACTAAAAAAAAAACAAGCAGACAATGTTATGTATTGAGATGAGTTTGGATAGCACATTTAAATAAACTACAAATAAGTTTGCAGCTATTTTGGGAACTACTTTATGTCGCAAGAAACATTCTTACACAGTTTACAAATAAGTATTTGGGGAGTACGGATAAATCTCCAACAATGAACTATGGATATAACAACCACTGACACCTGAAAAAAAAAAACAAACCGGTAAAGTCTGTCTGAATCAACATTAGGTAATTTTAGGTAATTTTTACACCTGCACATATCAAATCCTGAGTAAACTAGAAACCTGTTCATATCACAATCAAATTAAAGTTGACATCTGTCCAAAATCGAATTCCTGGGTAAACTGGAAGTTTGCCTTATTTGCACCTTGATTGAATTGGAAACCAGTCTTTGTCAGACTGTGTGTAGGCCACAAATTTTAATGGTACCGTAATTTGTAAAAAGTTTTTATACAGCTAGTCAGGTGGTTGCAAAAAAAAGGGGGGAAAAAAGGTCAATTCATTATTTCATGTCATCTCTCAGACTGGTTATTTATGTAATAAAAAGAATTTCATCTTGATTCAATAATATCAATGTCGAGAATACCAAAATACTTTATAAAAGCAATTGATTTTGTTAATTTCTCAGCATTACCTGTAGTTACCGTGACAACGTTCTTCTACCAACCAAAAGTAGGTGACACAGTGACCTTGACATGTAGTGTCAGTGTTTCTAGTAGTCAGTCCTACTCAGTCCAGTGGTATTATAACAATGCTTTGTTACTGACCAATACTGGACGATATTCAGGAGCTGTATTTGGTACCCCATCACTGACCATCACGAATGTCCAGTCCAGTGATACAGGGTCGTATATCTGTTCTGCGACCACTTCCGCTGGGAGCAGGAATGGATCAACTATAAGTGTAAATGTACAACAGTGTAAGTCTTTACATAATACTGATGATTATTGCATCATTTATAAGTTTTTTATCTAGTATTTAAACCAGTGAGCCTTTGTAATTATCCGGCCTTGTTTCAAAACTGCTATAGATAATCACATAGTTTTTTCACTCAATATAAATAGCAGTTAGAAGTAGCGTATCTTGAGCAGAATTGCCTGATAAACTATTGTCTAAAATCTTCACAATCTCAGGTTTGATTAGAAATGCTCATCTTTTCTGTCAATTGAGGAAGTGTTCAATATGACACAAAAGTGTACTTATCGCACATGACTAGACTCCCCCTAGCACTTCAGTTTAAGTTACAATATACAATATAAAGGATAAAAAAAGTAATGGTCTTTATGGTTTTTCTATATAACAAAGTGTATATTTAGCCAATATTATCAATTGCATATTAAAAATAAATCAATTTTTGACCAAGGTCAAAAAGCAAAGGTCAAGGTCATCTGAAATCTTTTTTTTAAAACTGATTCAAACAAAAGTTGTTTAAGTATTTGAAGAGTGAGTTTGCAAGTAAACGAGTGCAGGAATAAATTCATTATATCTATCAGCAGTAATTAATGTAGTAGCTTAGATTTAAAGTTGCTTTGTCAGTGCTGAATTCAAAGTCTGTAATTTTATGTAGAAAAATTATTTTTTCAATTTTTCAGCATTACCAGTTGTTACCGTGACAACGTTTTTTTATCAGCCAAAAGTAGGTGAGACTGTGACATTAGCATGCAGTGTTGATGCTTCTGGTCAGTCCTACTCAGTACAGTGGTATTATAACAATGCTTTACTATTGACAAGTGGTGGACGTTACTCTGGAGCTATATTTGGTACCCCATCACTGACCATAACCAATGTCCAGTCTAGTGATACAGGGTCGTATGTCTGTTCAGCGGCCACTTCAGCTGGGAGCAGAAATGGGTCAACAATTAGTGTGAATGTACAACAATGTAAGTCAGTCTTAATTGTTTATCTTTCTTTTTAATTTAGACATGATGTCATGGGTATTGATGTTGTTAGACCCCTATTTATGTGATTATGCGAAGGCTTCCTTCTACTCTTACATAGAAAAGATTGTCAGTTTTCTAGCTGAATGTAGATGGCTTTTATATCACATCAAGTGAGAACCACTGCAGTAGCGCAGTTGGTAGAGTGCTCACTCCATAAGTGGAAGGTCGTGGGTACAAACCCCCACCAGGTCTGACCAGTCACTTGGCATTATGCAATGAAAGTCATGGTTCTTTCTGATGGGAACTTCAAACAAACGAGGACCTGTGTCATGGTAGGTATGGCACGATAAAGAACCCTCCTGTATATTGCCATCAACCATCATAATTTCTGCACTTTTGCCTATAGCTGATGACATCTCAATACAATTGAAATATTCTTGACTGGGACATTAAACAAAATTACTCAACTCAACATCATGTGAGAAAAGACAGTATTGGCTTAGTAGTCTTACATGTTCATTCACAGATCATAGCTGCTGTCATTACCTGGATCCTTGGTGGGAAAATAGTTAAAAAGGTTCACTAGCAAATCATAATGCCTCTCATTGCCTAGGTTTGAATCCCACTCAGGGCTGTTCTTAGTGTGAGTGAGTTGGTTGGTTTGTTTGTTGAACTTGAAGGTCAATGGGTTTCTCTAGGCACTCTGGTTTTCTCTGCCATCTCATCTACCTAATATAGGTGACTGAATTTTGATTAGGTCTTAAAACACAATCAATCTACTCCACTCCTTTTCACTACCTGAAATCTTCGACAAGCCTCAACCTCAATTAAAATATTCAACCCTTTAGTTGTAATCTTTCTATGACACATGTTTATTCATAGCAAGTTCTGATATTTTCTGGGTGTTCGGGTTTCCCCCTATCGTCTGTCCAGATGTAAATAAAAAAGTAAAATGCCAACAACTGGGAACTAGATTACTTATAGAAATAAGTTTGAAAAATTTTAGAATACAGTTGTTTAACTATACAATATATTTTTAAAATTTCAGCATTACCTGTGGTTACCGTGACAACATTTTTTTATCAGCCAAAAGTAGGAGAGACTGTGACATTGGCATGCAGTGTTGATGCTTCTGGTCAGTCCTACTCTGTCCAGTGGTATTACAACAATGCTTTACTATTGAACAGTGGTGGACGATACTCTGGAGCTATTTTTGGAACTCCGTCATTGACAATTTCAAACGTTCAAACTAGTGATACTGGGTCTTATGTTTGTTCCGCTGGCCACATCAGCTGGAAGCAGGAACGGATCAACTATAAGTGTTAATGTGCAACAATGTAAGTCATTTTTACATTTTGTTTTAATTTAGAAACATGTGACAGTAAATTACTTTATTAAATCTGTATTTAAAGAAGAAAATGTGTTTTTTTTAAAAAATTTTTTAATTCATATGTAACCACAATGGACCACCTGTATCCAAGGATCCATCTTCAAAGATCTTAATTGCACAACACTTGACAAAGCGTGGAGACCATTAACCTATTTAAAACCAAGTTTATTAAATCTGTAATCTGTAACTGTCAAAGTTTCAATTCCATTTCAATATGTGATAAAGATTATTATTATTCTCTTTCCAGAAATTTTAATCAAAAAGAAAATTCTAAATATTTTTTTAAAATGTCAAATTTGTTAATAAAAATACCAGATATAATAATTCATAAAGCATTGACCTAATTAATTTATATTTTTTATATCATTTAACTTTACCAATCTTTTCTGTTCATTAGGGAAATTTTGAACATTTCACAAAACTGAAAGAAATTTACTAACCTATTGAATCAGGGTATTTAGAGGCATGTAAAGTAAATTTTATTGATATGCAAACTAAGCTTCATCACTACTGACAGTGAACATGGGCGGGTTTTTTCAGGGGGTTACCGTGACAACATTTTTCTATTGGCAAAAGTAGGTGAGACAGTAAAATAAGCATGCAGTATCAATGCATCTGGTCAGTCCTACTCAGTGTCCCAAAAGTTGAACTCATTACATCACATTTGACATTTGTCGAGGTGTAGAAGGGATTATTTGATCTAAGATTACTGTTTAGTAACATTATTTTAAAATTTGCCTCATGAACAGAATAAGCTAAAATTTTTGGTGATTAGTCTCATGATTTTTCCAAATTAGATCAGGAGATATTAAATTTTTTTTAAAAAAATAATTTGAAATCAATCTTTTCAAAGCTTGATATTCTTTGTGGTTACACTTTCTGGAAAGAAAGTAGTTTACTTTCTCAATGCAATGTCTTTTTTTTTTTTTTTTTTTTTTTTTTTTTTTTTTTTTTTTTTTTTGTTGAGCATGATTTAGGTGTTACTTTTCTGGTGTCATTGTAGACAGTTGGCAGTGGTGTTTCAAAAAGTGAAAATTTATGTTAAAGTTGTTTTTTTTACTCAATCAAAAACTAACCAGGCAAGACATTAAAGTCTGTGGAATTCTTGTTTAATATCACCTTTTTTGGAGAATACAGCCTCAGTTAATAGGCTAAACAATCCAAAGTAAATGATCACAATTCTATAAGCCTTTCACTACCTTGGTCATCTGACAAGCCTAATTTTTAACTGAATTTTTATATTCACCTTGATTTTAATTTTTGCTATCCTATATTGATGCTTTTAATCAGTCTTTATATTTTCTAAGTACTCAGGTTTTCAAGCCATTTGAGAAGTATCTATCTAAATATAAATTAAAGTAAAATATTTATAACCTACCCCAACATTGCTGCTCTTAATTTAAACAACTTTGAAGTATTTCATAATGTAAAATACTTTTTATTATATAATATACTTTTTAAAATTTCAGCATTACCCGTGGTTACCGTTACAACATTCTTTTATCAGCCAAAAGTAGGTGACACTGTGACATTAGCTTGTAGTGTCCAAGCTTCCGGTCAGTCCTTACTCAGTACAGTGGTATTATAACAATGCTTTACTATTGACCAGTGGTGGACGTTACTCTGGAGCTATATTTGGTACCCCATCACTGACCATAACCAATGTCCAGTCCAGTGATACAGGGTCGTATATCTGTTCTGCAGCCACCTCCGCTGGGAGCAGGAATGGATCAACTATTAGTGTTAATGTACAACAAAGTAAGTAATATTGATGATCTGGGATTACCAAGATGTCCGATAACGGAATCCCGGGCCCAATTTTATTATTTAAGTCACTTCAAAATTTACTCTCTGAGTCCCACAGGAAAAGCAAAGCTTCTGAGTCTCACAGGAGAAGTTAAATCTCCTTATTTCCTCAGTAAAAGTTAAAACTATTTTTTAACAAAAGGCTAAAAAATCTTAATGTAATGCAAGAAAAAGCTGAAACATTTTGTCTTTGATATATCTTTCTCTTATTTACTGGACAAGGCTTTTCTGACTGAGTCGGTCCTAAGCACATGTTTTTTGATAACAGTATCTCTCACCACCTAAGTCAGAATCCAGATTGGACAGATTCTGGGGTGACAAAATATGTCAGATTGCTTGTCATTGGTTTGTTCCTCCAGCTACTGCTGTTTCTCCCATGATCCCAGAACGGACTGCCCCAATTAAAGTGATGGAATCTTGACTATGGCATTAATGAAACACCATTACTACACTCACATTTTATCCTTAGGAGTACATGTACTTACATGAAGTCCTGGTCAATCGGTAGAATCATAACAGTCTTACTTTTGATCACATCAGCATTAGAAATAAATTTTATTCTTAGATCATAAAAACAATGTTTGTTAAATGGCTGCCACTTTTAAGCTTTATTTTATTTCAAAGGTGAGACAGTTCCTAGATTTTTTAAAAAAAAATATTTTTGGATGCAAGAAGAACACCTGACTACAATTAGTCTTAAAACTGCAGGCTGATGGATATGGAGTACATCAGCGTTTTTGTGGAAAATTTCAAAAGTTTTTAAAGATCTTTAATTGCAATAAGTGTCAAAGGTCAAATCTAATGAAGATGATGAAACCAAGATGTGATACCTCACACCTCTAAGCTAAATGTTGAACCCCGGCCAGGTCTGACAAAGACTTGAAAAATTGATAGTGACCGTTCTTTCACCAAGCATTCTGCATTAAGAAATGATTCACTGGGTCCTTTGGAGCGAACTTTCAAAACTGATATCTAGTGCCACTGCAGGCATGGCATGTCATGTTAAAGGACCCTCCTTGCACATTGCCCTAAGTGAACTGCAAAGATCAAAATATCTGCCATTTCTCTTATAGCTGGTGACGTCTCAAAATGTGAAATTTTCTTGACTGGTATGTAAAACCCCAGTCAATCAATCAGTTTAAGTCAGATGCCTGAGAGTTGTGTAGCAATCATATCTTCAGTTTTATCATCAGCTTTAAAATTCTGACTGTTTCTTGAAAAACCAAAATTTTAAATATAAGCATATATGAATATATAAGAGTAATTTTCATGATTTTCCTGTTTCCTTTTTTTATTTTAGCAATACCAGTGGTTACTGTGACAACATTTTTCTACCAACCAAAAGTTGCTGAGACAGTTACCTTAGAATGCAGTGTCCAAGCTTCTGGTCAGCCATACACAGTACAGTGGTACTATAATAATGCCATCCTTGCGACCAATACTGGACGTTATTCCGGGGCTACCTTTAACAATCCTTCTTTGACCATCACAAATGTCCAGACTAGCGATACAGGATCTTACATATGTTCTGCAGCCTCCACAGCAGGAAGTAGAAATGGATCCACAATAAGTCTAAATGTTCAGGAGAGTAAGTTCTAAAAAGATTTAAAAAAAAAACAAAAAAAAAAAAACAAAAAAACAAAAAAAAAAAAAAAACAACATAATATCTATAAAAAAAATTGATAACACAACCAGCCAATATCTTGAATATTAAAGACAGTTCAGTTATTATTTGGTAATGTCAAATTACCCTTCTTCAGACCAAATAATTTGGTTCTAAAAGTTATGGCTAATATCTATCAGAGTCTTCAGTTTCCCTTTACTCATTGGTAGACCAGAATTTGGGTCTAAAATCATGGCTTACCCATCAGACTTTGAGTGCCCCTTCCTCATTGCTATACAAAAAGTTTGTGTAGAAAGTTATGGCTTATCCATTAAAGTCTAAGTTTCTCTTTCTCATTGGTAGACCAAATAATTTGGGATCAAAAGTTATGGCTTACCCGTCAGAATTTGAGTTTCCCTTCCCCATTGGTAGACCAAATAATTTGGGTCTAAAGTAATGGCATACCCATCAGAGCCTTGAGTTTCTCTTTCTCATTTGTACACCAGATAAAATGGTCTAGAATACTACTGGGGTATATTTTAGTTTGAAAATTTTTGTTAATTCACAAATTTCAAAAGGTCATTGGTTTTTTGTGACCACTCCAGTTTTCTCTAGCATTCCATATTTGACAGCCGAGTCTACTCTACTCTTCTCTGTTATATTTTAAATTTCAAATCAACTCAAACAATTAAACAACTTCCTTTATTATTATTATATCATCTACCTCAAGAGCTAGAGGTCATGTGCTAGAACTCTGGTGGGTCATACATAAGACGTTAAAATTTGAGACACTTCCTCTTGTCTATGCTTGGCATTAAGATGAGAGAGTATCGACTGGTTCCCCTGCTGTTAGGACAGGAAGATGTGACTTGGGTAGTCAGGTATGCTTGTCATCTATCTTGAGATAAATGATCTTTTTGTGAATCGGATAAAAAATTTTGCTGATACAATGTAAAACAACATTTCACCCATAAATATCATTTCAAACACCTAAGTCAAAATTGAATTCCTTCAATGCCATAACTGATGAAGGTCTCATCTTTTGTCAGCATTACCAGTGGTTACTATGACAACATTATTCATGACTTTTTTATGTCTAATATTTTTTAAACATTACCAATTGTAACCGTGACAACATTATCCTCGACTGATTAAAGTCTAATATTTTTTCAGCATTACCAGTGGTAACCGTGACAACATTATTCTATCAACCTAAAGTGACAGAAACTGTAACATTAGCATGCAGTGTCCAAGCCTCCGGTCAGCCCTACACAGTCCAGTGGTATTTTAACAATGCTTTATTAGTGACCAGTGGTGTACAATACTCTGGAGGTGTATTTGGTACGCCGTCACTGACCATCAACTATGCCAGATCTAGTGATACAGGGTCATATATTTGTTCAGCGGCCACATCAGCTGGGAGCAGGAATGGAACAACTATCAGTGTAAATGTACAGCAAGGTGAGTTATGGGCCTTGAATTGATTCTACACATTTTAAAAAATATACTTTGGAGAGAAAAATGAAACTGATGTATTTATTATAAATTTTAAGGTTATTCAAAAATAATTGTAATTGATGGCCAGCTGGTCTTTAACAGTGATTTACAGAAAATGGCTCTTGAACAGATCAGATCACTTTGGAAGCTAAGTTGATAGAGTGCTTGCTTTGTATGTGGGAAATTGGGTATTGACCCTGGCCAGATCTGACCAAGACTTGAAAATTGGTAGTGACTGTTCTTTCAACATTTAGAAATGAAAGTCATTGGGTCCTTTAAAAACTGATGAGCCATGTCATGGCAGGTATGGCATGCTTAAGAACATTCCCTGCCCATTGCCCTAGTATATTTTGTATACTTTATTAATTACAACCTTTGTTTCCTTTGCTTATATTCCAGTCATACCAACCGTAACAGTTCCAACAGTTTCTTACCAACCAAAGTTGGGAGAAACGGTGACTCTGGATTGTAATGTCGAGGCTTCTAATCAAATCTACACTGTCCAGTGGTACTTTAACTCTGCAGTATTGACCCCTAACATTGTACGTTATTCTGGCAGTTTGTTCGGCATTCCATCGCTGTCCATAACGAATGTGCAGTTGAGTGATTCTGGATCATACATTTGTTCTGCGGCCACATCTGGAGGAGCTCGTAATAGTTCCACAATCACCCTTAATGTTCAAGCAAGTAAGTTACATGAGATTGCAAAAAATCTATCTGCTTTACAGTCATGACCTCTGATTACATTTTGATCATAGACAAAACCAAGAGGGGAGGGGGTCTGGACACTCCACTCCCCCCTCCCTTTTTTCAAAATTAGCAAAAAGAAAATGTAGAAGAAAAAAAGACTTTTAAAAAAATATTAAGAGTTATTAAGAGAATAATATTTAACATTTCAGGGGAAACAACTCCTACATAGGTCATCATATACCAAGTAGTTACAAAAAAATGCTATATTGTTAGGGTTTTTTTGTTATTATTATTATTATTATTTATTTATTTTTTTATTATTATTTTTTCTATTTATTTATTTTTTTTTTTTTTTTTTTTGCGAATTATTGATTTTCTTTTTCTATAATAGATTTCAAAAAAAATAAAAAAACCTCTGTAATTTCAAAAATATATCATGAATGTCTATGCAGTTGATTTTGTCTTCTATCCCTAACTCTTACTCTGGGGCCTCGGTGGATGAGTGGTCTAAAGCACGCCCTTACAGATCACAGTGCCTCTCACCGCCTAGGTTCGAATTGCACTTGGGACAGATCCTTGTGTGAGAAAATTTGTCAGTTCACTTGCCGAAGGTCGGTTCCACGATTCCAGAACTGACCGCCTCGAAATTAGTGAAAGAATCTTGACTGGGGCGTAAAACTGCATTACTCCACTCCGCTCCTAACTCTTACTCTAATTTAAACCAATTCAACACACCAAATCAGAATGTTTTTTTTTTTCATAATATAAATAAAAAGTTATAAAAATAATTTTTAAAAAGAAATAAAAATTTTGATAATTTTTTTCTGAAATCTTTTTCGTCGAGCCTGGTATGGCCATAAAACCAAACTTAGGTGTTACGTTTCTGGTTTCATCAGCGGCAACGGCAGAGTGTCAAAATGTGAAAGTTTATGTTGAAAAAAATGTATTTTCGACCAGGCGAGACATTTAAATCTGTGAAATTCTTGTTTAATATTTTTTTCTCCTTTTTTTCAGCTTTACCAACTGTAACTGTGTCCTCTGTATCTTACAATCCCAAAGTGACCGAGACGTTAACTATTGACTGTACTGTCCAATCTTCCGGTCAGTCATACACTGTCCAGTGGTTTTACAACAATGCCGTTTTACCAACAAACACCGGCCGCTACTCTGGTGGAGTTAGTGGTACTCCTGCCTTGACCATCACTAACGTACAGACCAGTGATTCTGGCTCATACATTTGTTCAGCAGCAACCTCTGGTGGAAGTCGGAATTCCTCAACTGTTAGTGTCAGTGTACAGCAAGGTACTGTTTTGTTTTTTTTTTCAAGACCTCGTTGTTCAAATCTTAGCATAATCATTTCATTAGTGAAAATTCAAGACCGCCGATTGAAGACAAACCTTCCATTTTTGATAATTGTGATATATCAATTTCAATTGATTGTATTTGATGTGCAGTATTTTTTTCAATTTTAATTTTTTAAGCTGACTAGATAGTATACAAGGAATTAATTTTCACTGAAAAACTGATTAAGTTCAGGGAGCTTAGAACAACTTGTCCCAGGTTTTCTAAAGCTAAATGACTGAATGGTTGAAACTTGTGTCTGGCTTCGAATCTATAATTCTCATCATTGTTGATTTAGCCATAGTTTGACCTTGAATGGTAAAGATGGTTAAGTGCTGATTTTTTTTCTTTAAGATTTAAAAAAAATGTATGTCATAGGTCATCCAGAAATTGAAGGATAATATGCAATCAAGAACTCAATCAGTCTTTATTTGTGTAAAAATCCATGTTCTAGAAAGACACACAGTTTAACATGAAATGATTCGGAAGGGAGGGGGGCTTAGTTATAACAGCCTCTATCTCCCATGTGATGCAACATAAACTATCATACAATTAACCAAACATCATCATCATCGTCGTCATCATCATCGTCGTCATCATCATCATCCTAAATTTTTACTATTTGCAGTCTTACCTACAGTTACTGTTTCTTCTGTGTTTTACAACCCACAACTATCCCAGTCTGTCACTTTGGAGTGTAGTGTACAGGCCAGTGGTCAGACTTTTACCGTGGCATGGTACTACAATAATGCCATATTGACCACCACAAACTCTGGACGATACACTGGTGGTACATTTAGTAACCCATCACTGAGCATTTCAAACTTACAGTTAGCAGATTCAGGATCTTACATATGCTCAGCCGCAACAACTGCTGGAAGTAGGAACTCTTCATCAATTAGTTTAAATGTACAATCAAGTAAGTGGTGGGCATAAAATTGTAAGAAACTACAAAAAGGGAACAGTTCTTCTTGTCTCTTTACTAGGAAACATATGCAAATCTTGGGACATTCTAGAGAACGTTTAAGTTCCAGATGAGTGGAATTTACATCGTGTTTAATACATTAAATTAACCTCTCCTTCTTCTTCTTTTTTTTTTTTTTTTTTTTTTTTTTTTTTTTTTTTTTTTTTTTTTTTTTGAGGTCATATCACTTTAGAGATAATGTAGCACCTGTTAAAATCACAAAATTTTGGCAATATGGAACTGAAACATTTTCTCACATAAGGATGGACCAAAATGGGATTCAAACCAAGGCAGTTAGTCAGTATAATGATTGATAAACGACTTATTTAGATAACATGGTCACACCAAGACCCCCTAAAAATTTAGGGATTTTTAATAAAATGAATAATACATGTATGTTTTTGTTGTATTGTTTTTCAAGTTTAATTTGCAAATCATGAGAAATTTGTTCATATCTAACAATTTGAATATCCAAAGTTTCATGCTGTAAGATACAGCTGTTGTTATGAGCAACCTGCAATACAAATAGGGGGTTAAAAGCTGTTGTTAAAAGCAACCTGCAATACAAATAGAGGGTTAAAAGCTCTTGTTATGAGCAACCTGCAATACAAATAGGGGGTTAAAAGCTGTTGTTTTAAGCAACCTGCAATACAAATAGGGGGTTAAAAGCTGTTGTTTTAAGCAACCTGCAATACAAATAGGGGGTTAAAAGCTGTTGTTATGAGCAACCTGCAATACAAATAGGGGGTTAAAAGCTGTTGTTATAAGCAACCTGCAATACAAATAGGGGTTAAAAGCTGTTGTTATGAGCAACCTGCAATACAAATAGGGGGTTAAAAGCTGTTGTTTTAAGCAACCTGCAATACAAATAGGGGGTTAAAAGCTGTTGTTATGAGCAACCTGCAATACAAATAGGGGGTTAAAAGCTGTTGTTTTAAGCAACCTGCAATACAAATAGGGGGTTAAAAGCTGTTGTTATGAGCAACCTGCAATACAAATAGGGGGTTAAAAGCTGTTGTTATAAGCAACCTGCAATACAAATAGGGGTTAAAAGCTGTTGTTATGAGCAACCTGCAATACAAATAGGGGGTTAAAAGCTGTTGTTTTAAGCAACCTGCAATACAAATAGGGGGTTAAAAGCTGTTGTTATGAGCAACCTGCAATACAAATAGGGGGTTAAAAGCTGTTGTTTTAAGCAACCTGCAATACAAATAGGGGGTTAAAAGCTGTTGTTATGAGCAACCTGCAATACAAATAGGGGGTTAAAAGCTGTTGTTATAAGCAACCTGCAATACAAATAGGGGGTTAAAAGCTGTTGTTATGAGCAACCTGCAATACAAATAGGGGGTAAAAAGAAGGATTAGACCAAAAAGAAATTGATAAAGAAAAATTTGCATATTAAGGGAGTTGCCCATAGGTCAATGCTTTTAGACACCCCAGTAAAAATTATGCTCTTTTTGATGGTAGATAAAAAAAAAAACATTCACCATGTAGTGGACACAAAATAAGAGGAAGTTACAGTGAGATCTCTTTGTAAACAAATTAGTGTTGACAGATTTTTGTATGAATTAAGAGCTTTTACATTTCATTCTACAAATTGAATTAGAAATCCAAATGCACATTGTGTTCTAAACCTTTAAAAAACAAACAAACAAAAAGTAATAAACACTTGACAAGAAAATTCAGTTTTTGTAGTTTTTTCTTGACATATCTTGGGACATTTCGTAATTCATTGAAACTGGCTTCTTGTCACACTATTTGTTATTTTTGCACCCTTAGTATGCAGTATGCAGATTGGTATAAAAGTTATGTTTAAAAAACTAATTTTGTTTTACAGCAGTTTTTATTTTTTTTATTTATTTTATTTTTTTTTTTTTTTTTGGTTATTTAAATTCATTTTTTAATTAAAATCAAATAAATTTTCCAATTTCTATTATTTTTTATAGCTTTACCAGTTGTTTCAGCCAACACGTTGTTTTATCAGCCAAAAGTGGCAGAAGCGGTCACCCTAGAATGTAGTGTCCAAGCTTCTGGTCAGCCATACACAGTAACATGGTATTACAACAGCGCCGTGTTAAATACCAATGTAGCTGGATATTCAGGAGCCGCCTCAGGAACTCCGTCTCTAACTATCACAAACCTTCAGATCAGTGATTCAGGAAGTTACATTTGCTCCGCCGCGACAGCTGCAGGAAGCAGAAATTCTTCAGCCATTCTTTTGACTGTTCAAAGTAGTGAGTTGTTGGTTTTTGTTTTTTTGTTTTTGTTTGTTTTTGGTTTTTTTTTTTTTTTTTTTTTTTTTTTTTTTTTTTTTTTTTTTTTTTTTCATTCATTTATTGTGATTAATTCATTCAAATGTATTTAAAATAGTCTGAAATTCATCTTAAAAACATCCAAAAATATTCAATACCTTTGATTTGAATTTTTTCTTCTGTTTATAAAATCTTTGGCTAAAAATTTCATTTTCTTGTCACCAATTGAACTCGCCAGCGTGCCACATGATCAATACCTCTTATTGATTGTGTGGAATGAAACAGATAATGTTTACATCAAATATTCCCAAAAAAATGCCATTGTTATGATTCTGTTGCCAACAGAAATAATTGTCTCACACAAATGCTGTGAGGTATCACATGGGGCTCAGGGGAATTCCGTTGCTGAAAAACTGCAGTGACATTAACAACATAATGTTAGACAGTATGTTTTGTTGTTTAACAATAAAACAACAACAAGATAACTTTTCTCTTACTGAAACACCTTGTTTTTGTGTTTTACAGTTTTACCTACAGTACTGGCTCCAACTTTACTTTATCGACCGAAAGTACAGGAAAGTGCTACACTCGGTTGCACAGTACAGGCGTCAGGACAGTCATACAGGGTCACTTGGTATTACAACAATGGTATACTAGCCACAAATACTGGCAGATATTCTGGCGGAACTTTTGGAACACCATCGCTGACAATAAGTAATATACAAACATCAGATTCTGGGTCGTACATCTGTTCGGCAGCCACAGCAGCTGGAAGTCGGAATTCATCAGCGATATCTGTTACAGTTCAGCAAAGTATGTTAATTTTTTTATAACTTATATATAACTTTTAACTAAATATTTAATCAATTAATCATTTTAAAAAACAATACAAATAAATGAAATAAATGAAAATATATGAAATTGATAATTCTAATACAATCAAGTTTTTCCATTTGATGAAAATATTTTTAATTTTCTTTATCTTTTGAAAAAATTCACAAAGTATTTGATAGAAGAAACAAATTGTCGATTGCTTATCTTAACTTACCTTGTATTTAAACTATTCAGTCAGTTATATATATATATATATGTTCATTAACAAGTGAACTGGACCAACCTTTTGCAAATTAGCATGTACAAAGTTTTGTTCTGTAAAAGGATAAATCCTAATTTTATATTTTTAATTTTAAAATTTTGAGCTTATTTTTTTTAACTTTATTTACATTAATTTTGAACCTTTTGTATTTTTGGCCCGAATTTCCCTCAAAATAAAATAAAATTTTGTTTTACCTTACCATTATCTTTGTTTTTTCAGTTTTGCCATCGGTGACAATACCAGTTAACCTGTACACACCAAATTACGCAGATAGTGTAACGTTAGGTTGTAGTGTTGAAGCTTTTAGCCAATCATATACAGTCACATGGTATTACAACAATACCCCCCTTTCCATATTTGGGCGTTACTCTGGTGGGTCATCAGGGTCACCGTCATTAAGTATTTCCGGATTACAGATGTCAGACTCGGGATCCTATATATGTTCAGCTGCGACTACGGCAGGAAGCAGAAATGGATCTGTCATTAGTGTTACAGTGCAGGAAAGTAAGTTAATGATGCAAAAACATACTAATTAATAAGACTTTCTGGGAGGTCATGGGTTGAACCCCAGCTGGGTCATACATAAGACTTTAAAATTTGAGAAATTGCTCGATCGTCTTGCACTTAGTATCTCACAGGGGGTAAGCTGATGACCATAACTGCAGTTACGGTCATCAGCTTACCCCCTGTTGTATCTGAAGGAAAGAATATCAGCTCGTTCATCTAGTGCCAGGATAACAGTCTGAAGAAGTTGTATGCGTTTCTTTGTTATGTTAACTCATTTAGCTAGCACTTTACCAAAGTGTCACACTTATTTCTCCCCAGTACATAGCAGCTATTTTTCATTTTCTCAAATTTTCAGTCATTTTTATAAAACATTTTTTTGTGTTTGTGTGTTTATCTCTTTTTGTCATCTTAATGTGTTAAAGATTTCCATGTGGAAGAAATGAAAACATACAATCTGTATTTTGATTTCTCTTTTATTTTTAGTTCTACCTGTTGTCACTGTGTCAAAGAATTTTTATCAGCCGACTGGTGGAGAATCCATAACTTTGAACTGTAGTGTCAATGCAGCAGGTCTGGCTTATACAGTAAGATGGTACTATAATGGAGCAATACTCAGTCCAAACACAGGAAGATACTCTGGTGGCGTCTTTGGAAACCCATCGTTTACCATCAGCGGTCTACAGATATCTGATTCTGGATCCTATATTTGCTCGGCATCAACAGCAGCAGGAAGTAGGAACTCATCTGTCATCAGTTTAACTGTTCAACAGTGTATGTAAACCGTTACAACTTATTACTTATAGAACTTCCCTCTCGCTTAGTGTATATATATATATATATATATATATAAGTATTGTATTTATAGTGTTATAATAGTTCTTTCTCTTGTTTCCTACAATAGTTTCCATAAAGACATTTCATATAAAGGGACACAACTCCAATTTTGTACACTAATTTATATGTGTTTGAAATACAAACATGTTCTTATTGAAAAAAAAATAGATTTTAGAATTTTAGTTACCTCTCTCTCTCTCTCTCTCTCTCTCTCTCTCTCTCTCCCAGATAAGTTTTCAGCATTGCAGTTGTGTCATCTTTCTTGTAATTTGTGTGATGTCATTATTTTTGTTAAAGGTACATCATCCTTGAGTCAAGACATATAATCCCTAGATCTCTTGTTTGATGTTGTGAATTTTAATCATTAGCTGAATGTGCAGTATGTAACTATTATTGTTCTAAGATTAAGTAGAATTTATTTATTTATTTATTTATTTATTTCCATGTGTTTATTTATTTATTTATTTATTTATTTATTTATTATCTATGAATTTTTATTATTTATTTATTTATTTATTTTTGGCTTTTTCTCTGTTTATCTTTTTATTTATTTTCAAATTATTTATCTGTTTTATTTACTTCTAATTTATTCATTTATCTATTGTTGTTTTTATTTTATTTATCTTGTTTGTTTGTTTGTTTGTTTTTGTTTTTTTTTTCATTTCTTTTATATTTCTGTTGTTTTCGTTGTTTAGTTGTAGCCACACTTTTTTAGTTTAGCTGTAGTTTTGTTTTTTCCTTCATTTCATTTTCAGCCTTACCTACTGTTAGCGTATCCCAAAATTACTACCAGCCCGTGGTTGGAACATCGGTAACGCTTAATTGTACTGTCACCGTTACATCTGGCGTTACCAGCTACACCGTCCAATGGTATTATAACAATGCAGTTCTACCAATCGCTGGCCGCTTTTCTGGAGGATATTTTGGCAGTCCATCATTAGTTATATCTGAACTTCAAAAGTCAGATGAGGGTTCCTATAAATGCTCTGCCACAAATGCGGGTGGAACTAGAAACAGTTCAGTTATCACACTAAATGTTTTGCAGTGTAAGTAGTAACAGATGTGGGAGGGGCTATAGACAGATTAGTCAGTGCCCTAAATTTTCTGTACTAAAATATTTAACTATTAATATTTAGTATAATTACTAACAACAAATGTGGGTGTGTCATAATCAAAAACAAATTTGGGTGGGTTCTGTACAACATATTGATGAATTTAGAGATGGTTCAGCCCCTCCCCCCTTTCCCCTTAGATCTTTTACAATATAGGTAATGACAAATGTGGATGTATCATGAATAAAACTTGGTGGTTGTGCTAGAAACTGCAGATACTGCAAATGAAAAATGTAGATGCATTATGATCTGAACTGTTGGTGGGGCTAGAGCTGCAGTTACTGGGGGTAAAAAAGTTGTAGATGCATCATGAGTATTATTGTAAGCAGAGTTAGAACAGTTTAACTATCACACTTTATTTTTGACAATTTGAGAAGTTACAAATATAGGCGTGGCTAGAAACAATAAGTCAATGCCCTAATTGTTTTGCAGTGTAAGTAGCACCAAATGTGGGTGTGGTTATACAGAGATTAGTTTTTGGTTTTGCAGGGTAAATACTATGACAAATGTAGGCAGGGCTATAGAGAGTTTAGTCAATTAGAGAGTTTGGTCAATGCCCTGTGAATTATTGGTAAAAAGATATGTGGGTGGGTCATGAAATAAAACAAATTTGGATCTTTTCTGAACAAAATAAGATAGGTTTAGAAATGTTTCCGCCCTAGATATTTTGTAGTGTTTGTAATGTCAACTGTTGGTGTTTCAGTCTTAGAACAAAAATTGTAGGCAGGGCTAGAAACAGTCACGTAAAAAAAAATATAAAATATTATAGTCCGAATTTCCTCTGACCCTAACACACAATATGCCTAACGGCTGTGAGCTACACACAGCCATTAGGCATATTGTGTGTTAGTGTCAGAGGAAATTCGGACTAAAAATATTATAGCAAATATGGCCGGTTCTAGATTGATGAATACAGCTTTGTCATGGACGCCGGGTCTAGAATGATGAATACAGCTTTGTCATGGACGCCGGGTCTAGAATGATGAATACAGCTTTGTCATGGACGCCGGGTCTAGAATGATAAATACAGCTTTGTCATGGATGCCGGGTCTAGAATGATAAATACAGCTTTGTCATGGACGCCGGGTCTAGAATGATAAATACAGCTTTGTCATGGACGCCGGGTCTAGAATGATAAATACAGCTTTGTCATGGACGCCGGGTCTAGAATGATGAATACAGCTTTGTCATGGACATTCTTTTAAATTCAGAGTCAGTATAGATTTGTGAGTTTTAAAATTCTTTATTCCCTAATTTAACTTTTTCTTAAAATTTGATGAGGAAATCCAATAATAGTATTTTTGATGATTGTTAAGTGACAAAATAATACAGATCCAATATATAAGATTTAAAATCTTTGTTTTACATTGCAGATCCACCATCTGATGTGAGAATAACACCATCAACATTAACAGTAGATGAGGGTAGCAGTATATCCCTGATCTGTAGTGCATCAGGATCACCAGCTCCGACATTCTCATGGTCACAAGGTCAAAGGACATGGTCAGGTCCTCAGCTTAATATCCCATCATCCTCGAGCAATGATGAAGGAGTTTATTCCTGCACAGCCAGAAATGCTGCAGGATCTCAGACAGCAACATCTGCTGTATTTGTTCAGTGTAAGTTGTTATTTTTTTCATTTTGTTAGGGTACTCCTCTTGCAACTAATTCGACAGATAATTCTACCGTTTTCTCTGGGTACTCTGGCTTTCTCTGCCATCTAAGAGTTGAGTTGAGTTGAGTAATGTTGAGTAACGTCCCAGTCAAGACTTTTTCACTTATTTCCAGCTATAGGTGAAAATGCAGAAATTTTGCCTGTATGTTGTGCTGATGGCATTATACAGCAGGATTCTTTATCGTGCCATGCCTAACGACATGGGACCTCATTTATTTTAAGTTTTCATCCAAAAGATCAGTGACTTTCATTTTGTAATGCCGTGTGCTTGGCGAAAGAACAGTAACTACCCACATTTAAGTCTTGGGTCAGACCCATGACCTCCCACTTAGAGCGAGCACTCTACCAACTGAGCTACTTTTTTTTTTTTTTTTTTTTTTTTTTGTTAGAGTACTCCTTTTACTACTCATTTGACAAAGATCTACCGTTTTCTCGAGGGAACTCTGGCTTTCTCCACCATTTAAGAACTGACCACCTAAATATAAGTGAATGAATCCTAGCTGAGAAGTAAAAAGCTGTTAATTTCTTCAACCTATGCTGCAAATGCTGTCTGTTCTATGTTTTTTTTTCCACTGTAAATTTTTAAAAATGTCAAAACATCATAATGATTAGCTAACAATTGTTTGGGTCATTTAGAAATGATCACCAAAAGATCACCGTCTTTTAAACCAATGAAATCATTAGGCATTAAATCTTACAAACTTCAGATAAAATGAAGTCATAGGTTCAGATGTTTATTTTTAGCCCACCTGAGCTGTTGCAATTAGCTATTGTGATCCATCTTTAAATGTATATTTTTCTATTTACAGATCTGCCACGTGTAACTATACCATTGTTTTCCTACTCGGGAATTCAAGGTCGTTCCATTATGATTCCATGCACATATTCTTCAAGTCCAACAGCTTATAGTATCACATGGAGTAAGACGGTAAATGGACAGACGACAGATTTATCCATTCCTGGAGCTAACAACAAATATTCTACGGGAAGTTTCTCTATGACTTCCGGTTACGCTAACCTCACCATCAACAACCTGGAAGTAAGCGACGAGGGCATTTACAGGTGCTCCGTAACTAACACTAAAGGAACAGGATCCAGTATTGAAACAAGTCTCACTGTCTCGTGTAAGTGATAAACCATTATAAAACCAGAAATGTTTGCAGGGGTTTTGATTTTGATTTATTTTCATGGTTAGGTTAATGACATGAACCATAACTATATAACAACTATTAATACAATAAAGCTGTGATATATAACCACCATATGTTCATTGTGATTGTTTGAGTGGCACATATAAAAAAAGTCATCAAGTGGCAAAGACGCGAAGGGACAATTTAAGCCATGCAATAAAGAGCACATATAGAAGTGAAAATTTAAAGAGTTTGGCTTTTTAGTTCAGTGATGAAAATTAATACAGTCAAACCTGCCTTAAAGGCCACCTCTTTATAAGGGCCACCTGCTTATAAAGGCCAATAAAATTCTATCCCAGTTGTTTTTTATTCATATTGATTGAACTTGTATATAAAGGCCACCTGTCCATAAAGGCCACTTTTACTGATTCACATGGGTGGCCTTTATAGACAGGTTTGACTGTATATATAAACAATTAATTTTATTCAAACTTTTTTCATGCAGATGCACCACAGAATATTGCCATCACTCCTTCAACTTTGATTACCGAACCAGAATTCAGCAATGTGGCCATGAAATGTACAGCAGATGCTTCACCAGCTCCGGTATTTACCTGGACCCATGGAACTGAGCTATATACTGGTGATACACTGAGGTTTGATAACGCACCTAGAACTCGTAATGGTGTCTATACCTGCAGAGCCGTTAACAGTGTTGGTACCAGCACAGCAACAGTATATCTCAACTTACAATGTAAGTGTTTATAGAATTTTTAAAAAAAAATTAAAGTGGAGAGGGTTTTGCTGTTTAGCTTCTTTTTGCTTCAAACTTAACCACACCATCTGGATTAAATTTTGTTATGTTTATCTTAACTTATAATTTTCCAAAGTAAAAATTAGTCATAAGATAATAAGAAACAGTAAAAAGGTTTTTTGTAACTCGATGTGTCAAGAAGCATCAACAGTAGTGTGATAGAATAAAATAGATGTACATAACTTCAGTTTTCAATCTTATTGAATCACCATAAAAAGAAATACGAAGGTATTGCAATACTGAAATTTGTCAATCCTCTTATGCAGAATGCATACCTCTCAAGTCATGCACATTGCATTTGACTGTCACATGCATTTTTTATACAAATCATGCTCACATGCTGACCTTTAAGAAACACATGCATTATCAAACTGTATTGAAAATCAAATGTGACGAAATCTAAGTTTGTTTACAATTTCAGCGTCCGGTAAAAAAAAATCATAGATTTAGCAATGACTTAACAATCCAGTTATATTCTGTTTTTTTTTTTTTTTTTTTTTTTTTTTTTTTGAGTTATGTCCTTTTTAAGTGCCAAATATGTCCTTTTTAAGTGCCAAACCTGGATATAACGAAATGCAATCTTGACTGGATTTTAAGATACAGTTACTTCACTTCTGTCTGTTTCAATCAGTATGAAACTTTTCTTGTGTTTTTGTTTGCAGATAGCCCTGACATATTTCCAAAATATACAATTACAGTGGAGTCTGTTTATAACAAAGTGTCAAGGGACAAGCATATTTATTTCTCTATATCCATAATTCTTTATAAGCATTGCGAGGTGTACTTTCATTCTTTGCTAGGGGTAATTTCATGATTCTTTATAAACCTTATTTTGGTATAACAGACTTTGTTATAACCAGAGTTTACTAGTAACTGATTTTGTTATTACAGACTTTGTTATAACCAGTGTACTGTACTTCACTTTACTCTTTTCTGGCTTTTCATAAACCGGTACTAAATGGTTTTTGTGATATTGTTTGCAGATAGCCCTGACATAATTGCAACAGCATCAGAAAGTCGCTTTGTGGCTTCTGTTGGGTCTTCTGTGACACTGAATTGTATAACAGATGCTAACCCGGTGGCCTCGTCATTCGAGTGGACATTTAACGGGAACACTTTTGAGAGAACAGAACCAGAGCTGGTCATTTCTGTGACATCAACATCTTTTGGGACATATCAGTGTCGGTCAAGGAATAATCTTGGTGTTTCAGCAGTTCATGACTTTACACTATCTCAAGCAGGTATGTTATTTTTCTCTTAGTTAGCACGTGACGGGTGAAGCTAGCTAGACAGGAGGTGCTTACCCTTCCGGAGCACCTGGCTTCACTTTCTTGATGGAAGTTCACATGTATAACTAAATTGGCCAGTTTTCAGAGTTTTTACATTGTTTTTTAGGATTGTGATTTGGACAAGGACTAGTATGTTTGTGTTTTATTTTTAGCTCACAAACACAAAGTGAAAAAGAACTTTTGTTGTATTCGAAATGTCATGATTAGCAACCAGTAAGATTTATTGAAAAAAATTCTTCCCTTTTCTTCTCATGTGAGGAAGGGCAGCCTTAATGACTGAATGGTCTAAAGCACAGGCTTTCAGATCACAGTGCCTCTGTAGGTTCAAATCCCACTTGAGAAAGTTTGTCAAAGGTCTTTTGGTTTTCTCTGGACACTCCAGTTTCCTCCACTATCCCTGAACTGATTGCCTCACTATAAGTGGTTTTCTCTAGACACTTCAGTTTTCTCCACCATTCCTGAACTTATTGCCTAACTATAAGTGGTTTTATCTGGGTATTCCAGTTTCCTCCAGCATCCCTGAACTGATTGCATTAATGCTAGTAAGAGAAATATGACTAGAATGTAAAACACTATTAATCCATTCCAATCATATGAGATAGGGTTTAACACCATGTGGAAAAATAAAAGAAAGGAAAAAGATTGGGAAAATTATATTGATTATATAACATCTATATTTTTTTCTTGTTGGAGTTTAGTGTCGAGTTCGTGGCTGTAAAACTATTTGGATAAGAATAAATGAAATTTCAAATTTATAGATCAAAGTTTTTGATACTAGTGGATTAGAAAATTTTGGTCAGTTAATAGAAGATACAGGATTGCCTCATAGGATTTATGCAGTTATATGTTTAAAATCAAAATTAAACAAATTGAATTTATTACAGCTAGATAAAAGCTGAACTTGGAAAGATTAATCTGTCAGTGAATAATGCGAGATTGTTTCGAATGATTTATGAAGGTATAGATTTTCAAATTACATGTAAACTATTTGAATTTATTACAGCTAGTGATACTGGCGGACTAGGAAATATCGGTCTGTCTACAGGGGATACAGGAATGTCAGCGGGAGCTATAGCTGCCATCGTTATTGCTCTGTTGTTCATCATACTTATCATAATTCTGGTCATTTGTTGTTGTTATTATCAAGGTAAGTCTGAAAATTCATTCATTCATTCATTCATTCAAACATTAAATTCATTCGTTTTTTCATTTATATATGTACCGGTAATCCATTTTTGATTAGTTCAATTCATTCATTCATGCATTCATTCATTCAATTCATTCATCCATTTATTCATTCAATTCAGTCATTTATCCACTCATTCATTCATCCACCCATTCATTCAGTTTATCTGTTAATCAATACATTCAATCCATAAATTCATTCAATTCAGTCATTTATCCATTCATACATACATTTAATTCAATTCATTCATTCATTCATTCATTTATTCATTCATTCATTCAACTCATTCATTCATTCATTGATTCAAATCATTCATTCATTCATTCATTCAAATCAATTCTTCATTCATTTATTCATCCATTTATTCATTCATACATTCAACACATTCATTCATTCATTCTTTCATTCATTCATTCATTATTTAATTCTTTCATTCAATCCATAAATTCATTCAATTCAGTCATTTATCCATTCATACATACATTTAATTTAATTCATTCATTCAACTCATTCATTCATTCATTCATTCATTCATTCAAATCAATTCTTAATTCATTTAATCATTCATTTATTCATTCATACATTCATTCATTCATTCATTCAATCATTATTTAATTCTTTCATTTATCCTTTTGCAACAAATTAAAACACATTATGTATACATTGTTTTTTGTTCATCCCTTGAATCCAATAAAAAATATCATCAAAAGTAAAGTGCACAGTCCAATGAAATTCAGTGTAATAAAAAGTGGAAAAATATGACAATCTTTCATCCAACCAAATCTGCTTTTATATAAATCTGAAATTTCCAATCAACTATCCAATTGAGTGCACTGTTAATAAAAGAGATTAACATATAGCTTTCATCCTATCAGATTGAGTTTTACAATAACAAAGGAATGCATGTCTACAATATTTTAAAGAAAATTAAATATTTTTTAATATGTTAAATATTGAATTTAAAGGTGTCTGCAGTTCAATGTGTGGCAAAAAAGAGGCCAAAGGTAAAATTGAGCCCAAACCTGAGCCAGAACCAATTGTTGAACGTAAAATTGAAATACCCAGATTCCATGAAGTGCCCATGAAGAAATATCCAAGGTAATTAACAAGATGTTAAACTTTAAATAATACTTGTTTACCCTAGTCAAAAAATGCATTAAAGTATAATGTGAGTAGGGTAAGGGGAATGGGGAGGGTAAAATTAGGTCTGTAATCTATAGGGCTTAAAAGACAAGTACGTTCCTAATTTCAGTAGTAGGAAGAGACTGAGAATACAGTTATCTCCATGCATGAAAGTGCCAATACATTGCAAGGTTAACCCCTATCAAATTTACTCATTTTGCAAGTGAATGGGATCAGTGTGAAATTAAATAATTTTGTTTAAGCACATATGGCACAGCCCAAATAAAGCTCAAACACATGAACTTTGAAACATGAGTCTGTGACTTTAATTATTTTGTAACAAATGTAGGGGGGTGGTAAAATGGCATTTTTTGTCATACCATTGGTGTTTCATTACTTTCATTTTCAATCTGAGTAATCAGTTTTTTTATTGTTTAAGAAACAGGAATACATCAAGAATACCTGATTGGAATACTGGACCTGGACAAGCAAACTAAAAAAAATTAACTCTCTTTCCGTTTTGGTTTTAACGAATTAGGTTTCATTTACCTATTTTGCGTGAAAGATCCTTATGATAAAGAATTTAGAGCTATCTAAAGTACAAAATCAATGTTTTTCTTTCAAAGTTACGGTTTTGTATGAAAGAGCAAGAAGTTGAGTTTAATAGGGGGAAAAAAGATTTTAAACCCAAGTCACGATTCTTTCGCTTAAGTTAAGGCAGTAAGTTCAGGAGTGTTGGGTTAAGCACTTGATCAATTACTTTTAAAATGATAAATCCAAAGATAATTTATTTATCTGTTATTTAATATTGTTTTTTCTTTTTTTTAGCCGTGATCTTTCATTTGTTTCTAGACAAGATGTCGATATTGGACAAATTAGGTTAGTATAATTTTTATGTTCATGTATAAATGGCTATTTTTGAGAGAAAGAGGTGAATGGTTTGAAGCCTAGCTTGGTCTTACATAAGTCTTCTAAACTTGATGATAAAGATGATTTTTTCTGGTGACATTTGGCACCCTATGGTTTAAACACACTCTGCAACAAATTTTGATATTTAAAGGGATCTTATTGAATGTTTTACCCAACCCCCTCTATTTGATCAACAAGCCTGTTGAGTCACACACATTGCGGGTGTGTGTTACATGCATTTTTTATGTAAATCAGTTGGTCACACACTAAGCTTCTCAAACACATGTATTATCTAACTTGATAGAAAATTTTTAAGAGACTGAAAACAAAGATATATTATTATTATCAGTACAATATCAGCAGCCAGTACTGAACTCATTCTCTCGCAATTACACACTGATCCAGGTCTCTTGTTGCAATATATGTTAATATGTAGATTCTGTTGCTGTTGTTGTTGTTGTTGTTGTTAATATAACAAATTACTACAGAAGTTTGCATAATTTTGCACCATCATTAAAAAAAATCTTGACACCAATTTCACAATCATTCACTCAACTAAGTGTACACTCAACTCAAATATTCCCATTTTTCTCTCGTCAATATTTTAAAAATTATAAGTTTTATGAGACAATTTTTAATTTTGTTCGACAAAACTATATTAAACAATTTAAATTTAACATTAGATAACAAAATTTAATTGTGTAATGTCTTAAAAATTGACATTGAAATATTCGTGAATTTGATTCGAGTGTACACTCAATTGAGTGAATGATTGTGAAACTGGGGCTTGGCTTGGTCCTTCAAGATAGGCATGCAGCTTGTCACATGCTTTACTTTATAAACCCTCAACAGCCATGGATCAGACAGAGTAAGCCAAGTTAAATTTTGAACTTGAAAAAGAGGTATATGAAGTTTTAGTATGAACTAATTGGTATAGTTTCATGTTGTAGGGAAGAAGAATTTGAGATCAACACTACGTACAAGTTGGTACCACCTAGTAGTACTATGGGAGGAACTATTATGTAAGTTTATTAAGGCTAGACTATACAAATTTTTTGTTTGTGGTGTCATTTTTTCTTTAGTTTAACAATACAAGATTTATTAGTAGTACTATGGGAGGAACTATTATGTAAGTTTTGTAAGGCTAGACTATACAAATTTTTAGTTTATGGTGTCATTTTTCCTTTAGTTTATCAATACATGATTTATTCCGTATATTCACTAGCAGTACTATGGGGAGGAACTTTTATGTTAGTTCAGTGAAAGTTTTGTGTTTGGTGTCAAATTTCTGTGATTTATTGATACTTGATGAATTCACATTACACGGGTATGAAGAGTATACATTGTACTATGTATACTTGTGTATTTTTATTTAGTGGAAAAACATTTGACCACAAGTATAGCATAAAATATGTAAACCACCACAAAGCATATGTAATGTTCTGGGTAGCTCAAATGGTTGATCACTTGCCTAAGGTGTGGGAGGTCCCAGTATCAATCCCTGGTCTGACCCTGCATTTGTTCTCCTGATTGTGCCCTCAAAGGTGGTGGTTTGAGGGGTATGTAAAGTCCATCCAAGGAAATTAAGAGTGTGATTTCCCATAGGACCATGGGAAACTCGAGAATAACAGTGGAGAAATGTAGCAGTCTGGGTAGCTCAGTTAGTAGGGTACTCGCCGGGTTTAGATCCCCAGACTGACCCTGCATTTATCTCTTTCCTGTTAAAATATTACCATGTTAGAGTTTGTTACCCTGAAGTAAATGTCAATGACTAATGATTTGGAAATTGCCCTCTGTAAAAAACAAAGGTGATGTAATATTGTTTTAACAAAACAAAGGTTTAGAAACTAAGTCTTGCAGAAGATATACATGCATTAAAACCATCAGCAATGACTAATTTTTAAATTCTAATTTTTTTTATAATTTATGTTTAGATCTCTGAAAGATGGTTACACGCCACGAAACAGACTTCCAGCATTAGATTACACTTATGATGAATATGAACAGAAGAAACGAAAGAAGAAGAGGAAGAAGAGACGTCATCATCACCGAGAGTCTGGAGAGGGAATGGAAAGTTCGTCAAGGAGAAGACGGGAGAGAGAAAGTCATGAGAATTTTTTAAATACTGACACATATCAGACTGTGTATGATGACGGTGACTTAGTTGTCGAACCCGGCCCCAATAACTACTATTACAATGAGTATAATGCATAAATTGATGAGAATTTTAATTTTATAATGAAATAATTTTTGAAACTAGAAAATTAGGAACAGAGTAGGAGTCAGAGAAGCAACTTATTTATAGATCTGGCCAAATGACGTAGATTTAAGTGATTAAATGTAAAAATGTAAAAGTTTTTAGGAATGGATATTTCATATATTATAATAATAAATAATATTTATTGGTTTTGTACTTTTGAAAAAAATCATTGGACTTCATGAGTTTCACTCTCGCTTTTGTTGAATTTCTAATTTTAAAAAATAAATCCCTTTTAGTACAATAGTAAGAACATGTTTGTTGATGTTAAATTTCAAGGTATTACATTACCGAAAAAATACTTTAAACACACATTAAGTTTTCCTATGCTTAATATATAAATGGCACATTTTTTTCTTAACACTGTTTTTCATGAAAAAATATGTAATACTCTGTTCCATGATAAAACCTTTACTTATGTTGAAAATCACAAGGAAAACCTACTGATCTAGTTTATTCTCAAAAAAAAACCCAAAAAATCTAATTTTAGAACATTGATTACATGAGCCTTTATTGAAAATGAGGTAACGTCAATAAACATAGAAAAAAAAGATGTGTTCAAAAGCAATGTGGCCGTGTTGTGCATACCCTTGCGAAACTGTTGTTTTATTTACAGCCATTTTCCATCTGAGCCTGGCCAATACAGATCCTTAAAGTCAGTTTGTCTCAGTTGGTTCATGTTCTTTCTCTGTAGAATCTGTTGTCATTCTCGCACGAAAATGTTTCCTTTCTGTGGATGCGATTTTTTACATACATGTAGAACTACCGCACATGCTTCAAGCTGATAAATAACAATTTATTGAGTTGATCCAAGCTTTTAGGATTTCCATTCATTATTGTCTGATAAAAGTGATCTTAAGAAAATGAATCACACAGTTTGTAATCAAAACCCATTTATTTTGATAAACTTAATGCAACTTTATTTGAATGCGATTTTACTGCTTAATAAAAAAATCTTTTTGCTCACGAGATTGAAATTGAGTATGAATGAAGCCCATTGATAATTTTAGACTTTTTCTGAAATTGATTATTCTGATACAAACAAGGTGTATTAATGAAGCCCATTGAGAATTTTAGACTTTTCTCTGAAATTGATCGTACTGATACCATCAAGGTGAATGAATGAAGCCCATTGAGAATTTAAGATGTTTTTTCTGGAAAAAAATATAAATATTAGTTAAATTTAAAATGTAATTTTACAATTTTGATACTATCAAATCATATTTTGAAACAAATGTTTTAATAGTGCTTTCAATTAAAGTATTAAAATTTTAGATACTGAGTCAAATAAACATTCTGTGATATTTTACATAGATATATATATATATATATATATATATATTCAAAGTAGATATATGTTAAAGTACATTACATTTTACATAATAATATACACACATATGTATACATATATATGAATTTATATTTATGATTAATTTAAAAATATTTACATATATAACTAATTATTATTTGCATAATATCTAATAATCTTTTTTTTTAAAATAATATTTTTAAATGTGATAAAAACTTTTAACTCTCAAATTAATTATAATTAAGTTTACGATCTTTTTAACAAATTTTGTAATTTTTATAGATTTATGTAAGTAATGATGACAGTAATTATTGTGATATTTATAGTTTTGTATTCGAGAATTTCTGATTGAAAACCATATTTATTTGTATTGTAATAAAGTATGCATCCTCAGGGTAATTTGTAGTGGTAGTTTGAAATGTGTGTGTGTGTGTGTGTGTGTGTGTGTGTGTGTGTGTGTGTGTGTGTTGCTCAAACAGAGTTCAAATGTGGCACAGTGTCAGGTTTTCAGATTGTAACTTGTGATTTTTTTTCATTAGTGAGGTATGTTCATTCAGATACGAATTGAGAGTGGTTTAAAAATTTTGCTTTTTAAATTTTCAAGACTTGACAAGTGTTTAAATATATATACATGTATATCAATGCTTCTGAAGTGGGTTTTTTATTTATTTATTTCATTATATTTTATATTTATATTTTTTTATTTTAATTATTTATTTATTTATTTATTTTTTATTTTATTATTATTTTTTTTTAAATTGGGTAACATATGACTTTGTCTGAATAATTTGAATATTAGTATGAGTGAATAATGTAACTTCATTGACAATCTGTCTCATATATATATATATATATATATATATATATAAAGTTTTTTATTTTTCAATAAAATTGAATTACAGTTAATTTTAGGTAAATTTACGATAGATATATTATTCAACAATTCAAATGTGGCTGCTTGAAATCAACATGGTGTGGACAAAGTCTGTTTAAAAAAGCTTATGTTTTGTCACTACAACCATAACTTGATTTGATTCAATTTTTGTTCACAAAAGGTTGACTTGTTTTGAGCTCCAATTTTTATTTATTTATTTGTTTATTTATTTATTTTTTTATTTGTTTATTTATTTTTGTCTTAACTTAGGAATAATACATGAATATTCAAATTTTTTGCTTAGTTATGGATGGTATCGTGATGTAGACACTTAGAATGTATTTTTTCTTTCTTTTGTTATATCTTGTATATTTAAAGATTTTTTATGAATAAAAACAATAGATTAATTAATCATAAATATTTATTATTATATAATATCTTATTTACACAAAATGACAATAAAACCCAAACAATTTTGGGAAAAAAATTACATAAAATAATGAAAGATATATTCTGCATATTTGTAGAACCTTCACACTTGGTCCGATATGTACTTTTTGTCTTTACAGGAATATTTTTCATGACAGTAGTTTAAAACTGATAAACAAGTTGTTGACAACACAACCAAAAGAGCATGACACTATACAAGTGATATAAAAAAACAAAACATATTGGCCCATGTCCAAATTACAATTGAAAAAGCAAAGTGAAAACAAAAGAACTGGTTATTTCAGTTAAACATGTAAACATTCCACCAAATGAGCCCAGGTGCTCTAGAGGGGTAAGCACCTCCTGTCTAGATAACCACACCCGTCACATGTGAGTTCAAATTTGAGAATAATACCATGGGAATTTAAATATATCAAGTACATGTTCGGATACTATTGACTTCATACTTATCAACAATATTGTGATGACAGCCATAAATTTTTCTGAGGGCCTTGATAAGCCTAGGCTTGCAATATTCTTGGTTCAACATTTTTTTGTAAGTAGCTTGCTTTAAACCTTTAATAATAATAAAACATAAACATACAAATCCATGTCCAAATCAAAATTCTAAAAGAAAATATTTGGAAATGTCTTATATAGTTACACACACGACCTTCCTGCAAGGAAGTAAGGTTGATTTCTCTAAAAGGGTAAACACAAGAAATAAAAAGAGCAGTAAGGCAACAACAAAAATATATAATATTAATAATGAAAAACAAATATACCAGTCCATCTCTAAATCGCAACACCCCCCCCCCACACACACACACACACACACACACAAAAGAAAGAAAAAAAACTGCCTTTTTGATTACACACGTTAGCTTCAATCAAGGAAGTGAGGCCAGGGGCGCTGGAAGGGTAAGCACAAGGGAAAAAAATTAAGAGAAAATGTCAATAGCTTACACAAACAAGAAAACGTATCAAGGAACGACAAAAATATATAATATTGATATTAAAACACACGCATACCAGTCCAAATATGTCCAAATAACTATCTCCCAAACAAGACAAAGTAAAGGTTTTGAAGACTAAATTGGCCAGTTATATATTAAGAAGGTTTAAATCTGTAAAAGTTACTTCAATTTTTTATTAGCTCACCCTGACCTTATGGCATGGTGAAGCATGCATGCGTGCGTACAGCCGTAAATTTTAATCTTATCTTCTGAAACTGAATGGCCAATCCAAATAAAATTTGGTATGGAAGGTCCTTAGTTGTTGTAGATTAAAATTATATCCGACATATCCGTCTGAAATCCAAGATGGCTGCCGTTACTATAAATAGCAAAAACCTATAAATGGCAAATACAGGTTTATTTATGTACCGATTTTGTTGAAATTTGAAACATAGAAAATAGATGTCGGGCAAGAAAACATAGATACTTGCATTTTTTCTGAACAATTTTTCGTTTGCGCAATAATTACGCGATATGCGAATAAGGTCTATTTTAGCCTACATCTGAAAATTTTCTTCCCTGAAAGCACATGGAACTTAATAATAAATATTGCCTCAAATATTATTTCTAAGGATATTGTGAATGAGTTTGACTTTTTTAAAGTAATTGGATATATTTTAAAAAGGAAAGAACCAAAAAAAAAAATTAAATAAGGTGTTCCAGGTTCCCTATTGGGCCTCTTGTGATTAAATAGGAATAAGAAGAACCCATATATAAAACATGATATACATCCATCACTGACACAAATCCAAAAACTTACGTAGTGTCAGATTATCATCTGTTGAGGTGTTGTTTGCTAGACAGAAGATGCTTAACCTTCTTGAGCACCTGGCCTTACTTCCTTGTTGAGAGTTGAAGTGTATGATTGATTTGGTCAGTTTTCAAAGTTTTTACTTTGGTTTTTTTTCATTTGGGACATGGACTGGTAAATTCGTGTTATATTTATTATTACCAGATGAAATATCAGTTTTAAGTTAACATATACAAGGGCCCAAAAACAACAACATATGTTGGTCAATTTCAAATTCGTAAAACAAAATTTACAGGCGGAATCTTTTGGCTTCAAAATGCACAAGCTCAAAATAAACTTTTAGGCGCGGTTTTCCTCGATCTGAAAAAAGCATTCGACCTTATGTGGCACGATGGTTTTTTACATCATCTCAAAAACTTCGGCATATCAGGAAAAATCTTTCAATTGATAAAAAACTTTTTACATAACCGGAAAATAAGAGTCTGTGATCAGCTATCTGGTGAAAAGAGTCTGGAAAACGGCTGCCCGCAAGGGTCGGTCATTACCCGACACTATTCAACATAGCGGTCAATGACCTTTTAACATGCATTCGGCATGCCACATCGAAACTATCTCAGTTCGCCGACGACGGCTGTTTTTGTGACATTAGCTATAGCTTAAACGCCATAGAGTCGCGGCTGCAAGACATTTTAAATCGGGTCTATAAATGGTCTGTAACATGGGGGTTCAAACTCTCAGGAAAAAAAAAACTGAAGAATGGTTTTCGGCCCCATTCCTTAAATATCAAAATTAACAGGACACGAGTAAAATTTTTAAAGGAACACAAGTTTCTTGGCGTTGTGCTCGATCACAGACTTACCTGGAAAGACATGTAGAGCACGTTGCGCTTAGATGCAAAAACTTGCTCAACCTCATGAGGAATGTTTCAGGTACCAACTACGGAGCCAACAAAAAGACACTCGTGCTTCTCTACAAAGCGCTCTTCCGCTCCCAGCTTGACTATGCATGCCAAGCCTACAGCTCAGCGGATAAATCTACTCTGTCTCAACTGGATACGCTACAACATAGAGCAGTCAGAATAGTCCTTGGAGCCATAAAAAGTACACCTATAAGTACCTTTCTTTCGGAATCAGGAGACCTCACTCTTTCCAAGCGCCGCGACCTTCTAACGCTATGATACCGGGCACGGACCGCTACCTCGGGGACAACCTAACGGTAAACACAACCTTAGAAGACTGTCAGGCTTATAAAATGTGTTACAAAAAATGGAAGCACGGCACCGAAACCCCACGGATTTAAAGTAAAAAAAAATCGCCGAATTAGGCCTAAACCAACTTCAGATTATAATTTAAAAAAACAACTCCTAAACCTCCCCGGTTGTATCTAGATGTCAATACCAACACAAATCTCCGCAGTCAGATATCTAAAAAATATCCGACTGCGGCCCACTTGGTACTTGCATTAGAATTCATAGACACAGAATACAACCGGAGAAACAAAATTTATACCGATGGCTCCAAGGTTCCAGTGACTGGGAAAACTAGTTTAAGCGTACACATTCCTCACTTAAACAAAACTTATGCAGCCAGAATCTCATACCACCTGTCAATTTATACCTCGGAAATGATAGCTATCAGAGAGGCCCTACTGTTGAGCCGCAAAAAAGAAATCGCGGATCCGCTTATCCTCACCGACTCCCTATCATCCAATAAGTCTATAAATTCGGGCCGGTCCATCTTAAACCAAATTTAAAATGGATACCTTCCCACATTGGTATCCATGGCAACGACGTCGCCGATCAAGCGGCAAAGCAGGTGCTAACCAAACCAGCCCCAAACTTTCTAGTAAAGTTACCCCCCCCCCCCACTGAGCTCTATTCACTTATCAATAAAGCCATATGGGGAGAATGGGAAAAAACACTTAGCACCTCAGCTAGCCAATGCAGACGCGACCTTGAAATCAAACCCTCCAAAGAAACTGCTCTCTTCCACCCGGTTCGCAGCCTGGACCGCGCCATTACAAGACTTCGCATGGGCGTCACTATCTTACATGGTTACGCTCATAACCAAAATATCAAGAAGTGTGGTCCGGTTTGCAGCTTTTGTGGTCAACCGGAAACAATCGAGCATGTTCTCCTGCTATGCCCCGAATTTCTCGAACAAAGACGGGAGCTAGCGGACCAAGTAGGGCAACACAATCTCACACGTAAAGTGCTTCTTGAACCGCCTGTCAGGTACCAAATTCAATCTATCAACAGCTAGGCTATTGTATTTCCCAGATCCAGTATACCAGTAAGATCTAGCCCACCAGTAACTACCGTTTGAGTAAGCTTACAACATACCACTTTTTAATAATGGCTTCTACAACGTAATAGTCGCAGCTGTTTGTTGACACATATCTCCGAGCCATGAGGTGATGGCCTACTACTCTAAAGCTAAAACCACATCATTTAGACCTTATCGCACATAACCTGAAAGTGAGGTCGCTAGCATGTAGATCCGATGTGCGACGGATTGACTCTCAGGTTAACAAAGCTTACATTAAAGCTTACTCAAAACGGAAAATTACCAACTCCTTTCAGCGGGCGATTCTCCCACACTTATTTAATTATTTACATATTAATACTTAAATAATCTACTGAGATTATGTTTTGGCGCAGACCAATACACTTATAACGGTTGCGTTTAAATACACAGTTATACTGCGCATAGCTGGACATTACAAGTCAATATTAAACAAAATTATCTCCCCCTTGACCGTCAATACCTTTCACATCTCAGTAAAAGCGTACAAGACCAAAAGAGTTATCCCTCTTGGCAAAATTACAAGATTCGCCTCCCCTAGACTGTTAATTGTAATTCATACCATACTTTCGGCACTTAACCAATATGAGTATGTTAAAATCCTCCGCTGGCAAAATCTATTCTTCCAATGTTAAATTTTAACTGTCTTATCCTGTGCGCAATAACATCATCTACAGTCGGCTGGGCCGCGGCCATAGTTAAAAGCGCATAACTAAGTCGCTGTAGATTCCTCTAACTCTTACTATTTATTCACTTATTTATCTATTTATTTATACCATTTTATAGCACAGATTAACCAATCCTGCGAAGGTCAGCCAGTTCACGACTACCTGTGCTTAGTTGGATCACTGCAGGACAGAATTATATAAATAAATAAATAGATAAACCAGTGAATAACTTTTGTTTTATACCCGAACACACACAAACGAGAACATGGCTGAGCAGATGTGTCCCACTCCGAGGTGTATGGAAGCATGAAATTGAGTACATTAGACCGGGGATCAGGCAGTCGTAAAAAGCCGCTTTTCCCCTTAAAACTTCTTCACCTCTGTACAAATGTGAAATGTAAGTCCAAGCTTTTTATATGTTTACCCACGGTATGCAAGGATGAAAGAACAAAGCGAAAAATCTAGGAAAAAAAAAAAAAAAAAATATGACAACACTCTAGATATCTTATGTCATCGCATGCTGATAGTCTTGTCTTATATGTATTTTATATGTCATTAAATTTAATATGTAGTTTTCTTTCAGGAACCCCCTTTATACCTATCAGCGCACCTGCCCGCCAACTCATAAACCGTCCTTTACGGTACACACCCCCTTTCTACTTCTTTCTGTACCCTTGCAGTATCGGACAAGATACAAACAAGTCAAAATAACTGGTGCTGCACGGCGATACATTGCAAATAAACTGTACGATACAGTATTTCTGCTCTTTTGTTGTTAGCTCTGCGAGTATGTGTCAGAATGTGTCAGAGTGAAATATGCGTCTTCTCGAATAAGGATGTTACGCGGGAGGTTCCGTGTACCCGACAGCCTAACGGGGCACGATAAAGATCCCTATCTTTATCAAAAACAGAGTAGGCGTTTACGCAGGCATAGGGCCCCTCCACTTATATCTTCAAAATTAAGACCACTATCCCTCATTCTAAATTGAAAGAAAGTATAAAACAAATCATTCACTTTTCATTCTTTTACAAAAACGGTAAACCAAGATGTGTTCTATGGTACAAGTTATTGTAATGTTGTATAACGTCGAATAAGTAATTTTACCTATTCTCGAGAGGAGGAAGTTAATAAATCTCTAGGATAAATTTGAGAACAGGTGTGAAAGTGTATATTATGGTCGTTTTTTGTTAAGGTGCTAGCTCACCAAGTTAGTATGTCACAGGCATTCATACTAATCTTCCGGTCCAATATTCTGGCACTAAATGAAGCAATCGATACCCTGTCTACACAATGCCAAGTACCAGGAAGAAGTGTCTCAAATACATAACCTTCCGTTCTGAAGGCGGGTGCTCTGCCATTGAGCCACCAAGGGGATATTTAATCACAAGTGACAAGACCCCTGTATCAATACAGTAATGTACAAAACAGATGACAGAAACTATATGTATTAATAGAATAATTAGTGCGCAATCAGACGTATGTATCACCTACAGTTGGTTGTAAATAAACCGTTGGAAAACTTGGACAATAGACTGTTTCAATGTTACATTTTTAAATTTAAAATAGGACTTTGAGTATTTCATATTAAAAATGTTTTTACTTTAAAGTTAATTTTTAGTAATCTGGTTGTGTACATTAGGTTTGTATAATATAATTTTTAAAGTTTATATCATACTGCAATACATTAAACAATAACTAACATGATCGCTTTTAGAATAAACACCGCAACCATAGCTCAGTTGGTAGAGTGCTCGCTACGTAAGTGGGAGGTCATGGGTTCGAACTCCGACCGGGCCTGACCCAAGACTTGAAAGTGGGTAGTGACTGTTATTTCGCCAAGTACTCGGCATTACGAAATAAAAGTCATGGTTCTTTTTAAGATGGGAACTTAAAATATACAAGGTCTTGTGTCACGGTAGGCTTGGCACGATAAAGAACCCTGCTGTAATGCCATCAGCGTAACACACCGGCAAAATTTCTGTACATTCTCCTTTTGCTGGCGACGTCTCGATATAAGTGAAATATTCTTGACTGGGACGTTAAACACCATTACTCAACTCAACTCAACTCGCAAACATAGCAACGGCAAAATTTCCGATTTATTGAATAAACTTGTGTTTGTTGTTGATAGTTTCTACTCGGAAATTTAATTCCAATTGTAAAAAAATCAAGAAAAAAAAAACAAAATATTATTTTATATTTTACTCTTTGTGTTGAAAATGAAATCAGAAGTAACGGTGTGTAACATTTTTTTCATAACAATACTGATGTTATGAAGTGTGCACGTTTTTCAGGTTATGACTCAATAAACTTGTTAAAAACACAAAAACATAATTTTATTAAGGTGTTATTTCCTAACCTAAGTAACTGCGGTGGTCAAGTGGTTGATTCGTTAGCATTCAAATAAAAGCGACTCACTTACAAGGATTCGGTCTTGATAAACCGCAAGTGATAAAGGGTTAAGCTATCGTAAATTGGTTGGTCCGGTTCTAATATATCTCTGTGGAAAGTCGTTATGTTTATCAAACGATATTGTATCTGTTTTAGTACCATTACAGTCAATGCTGCTTAATACTGTAAACTGGAGATAGTAGATTGAATAAATGAAGTTTTACTCCCTTGTCAAAATTCTTTCACTTACATCAAGGCAATCATACATGGGATAAAGAAAAACGGAATATCCGAATAATAACACTGACCCACAGCAGGCGAACTTGGCCATCTTACTCATATTTGATTCAAAACAAATGACGCTGTCCTGTCGGCGATTTAGACCACACGGTCAACCCTTAAATTAGGTTTTAATGATATATATGTGTACTGTATGTATGACCCGACTCGGGTTTAAACCCAAACCACCAGATCTTCCGGCTAATATTCCATCATTGTTACAGTTAATAAAAATATCAAATAATTTATGTTCGACAGCGGACGCGAAATCTAATAATAATAACCATTAAAAATGATAAAATATTGATGATAATGATATTTTATTATTACATTTATTATTATTATTATCATTATTAAATAATTACAATGTAAAATGTGCGTTGAAAAGTAAGTTTGGAATTAAGGCAATTTTGAAAATAGCTCAATAATCTGATTTTTTTTTTTTTTATAGTTATAAGAAATAGACATTTTGATACTTTATAATGTAATACGTATTTTAAAAACCATTATAAAAATAACCCAATTTACAGAAAATCTTAAAGGGAGATAACAACTAGGTCAACAGATAAAACTAAGGTATAAAGTTCAGATTGGTCGTAGCTGTATGATGGATCAGATGGGTGGATACGTTTGTTTCGATTTCACAAATTACTGAAAGGTATGTCAGACAAAAAATAAAATTGAATTACGTAAACTTTGATTTCATTTTTATTTCATTTCATTTGATTTATATATTTATTAACACTTTTATTATATAGCACTTAACGGCTAATTATATCTTATCATATTTCAGGTCAACTCCTTGACAAATAGGACATCGCCAATGAATAGAAAGTAGACATGAGAGTAAAAGATGGCCACTGCAGCACCAGATGAAGTAGAAAGTATTATAAAATGTCCCATTTGTTTCGAAACTTACAAATCACCCAAATATTTACCGTGTTTCCACACAACGTGTGAAACATGTCTGAGCCAGTATATTACTTCCGTGTATAAGACCGCCAATACGGATGTAAATAAACCGAGAACTTTCCCTTGTCCCATTTGTAGGACAGATGTACCAGTTTCGGATCCAGGTCTTTCACCAGAGGATATTGCAGCAAAATTTCCCGGCAATCATCTTATTGTAACACTGCTAGATCAAAGTAAGCTGAAATCTAAAGATAAACTATGTGACCCTTGTTTAGTACTCGAGAAAAACAACAAAGCCGTGTCATGGTGTACTGTGTGTAATGAAGCACTATGTACTCAATGCGACAATTACCACAAGGCCATGAAAATGTCACAAAGTCACAAGTTATGTCCCTTAGAAGAAATACAATCAGAAACCCGAACGATAACAACACTGGAAGTCTGTACACAACACGAAGGGAAGAAAGTGGAGCTGTATTGTATGGACCATAATCAGGCATGCTGTGCCATATGTATGACAGTACACCACCGTAAATGTGAACATGTCAAAACCTTAAATGATGCAGCTAAAGGGATCAAAGAAAGTCCAGAAATTACCGAACTGACCGAATCCCTAAAGGCAATGATAGATAAGTTATCAACAGTATTAGAAGGAAGGAAATTAAATCTACAAGAAATAAAAAGAGATAAACAGCAATATCTTGACAAAATATCCAGTTTAAGACTGGACATAAACAAACATCTAGACCTACTAGAGGAGATGGTGAACCAAGAATTAGGTGGAAGTTACAAAGAGGCATCGATACTGATCGGGAATGATATCGCTGAAATCGAGAGCAGTCTCAAAGTAATGAGTAATTACAAAAACGTGATAGAAACCGGACTCAAAAATGTATCAGATATCCACGTGTTTCTGGAGATGAACAAGATAAAACAGAAGCACCATGAACGTTCAGAATTACTGAAGAAACGACTTGAAGAAATAAAACATCATGAAATAGAAATACAATTTGAGGACAACTGGGTTAACTTGATAACAAAGTTGACAAAAATCGGAACAGTGACAATAAATTCTAAGCCACTTGATGTTAAATCGGGAATAATTGGAGGTAAAGGGAAGACAAATCTTCATAACTGTACTTCTAGGAAGATACGTAACTTTAGTACTACAGGAAAATGGCTGTCTGATGGGATATTTGTACCAAATGATAAGTTATTGTTAGTAGATTGTACCGGACGTAAGGTTATATTTTGTACGTTAGAAGGACAAGTACATAAGGAGTTGTCGGTATCTGGACGTCCCTGGTGTATTGTACAGATAGATGATAGAGAAGCTGCAGTAGTGCTGCAAGGTACACAGAACATACAGTATATAGATATAGTAAACTGTAAACTTGGTGAACTGATCACGGTCAACAAACGATTATCCGGCGCCATCGGGTATAACGGTACAAATCTGATTGTAGGAGGTATTGATGATGATGATGATGATTATGATGATGATGATGATAACATTTACATGATTGATAGGACGGGAAACATCATTAAAACAGTGACATCAGGATATAAAACATACTACATCACATGTACTACAGACAGGATATACCTTACATCAGACCACAAGCTGGTTTGTTTAGATATGAATGGATCACAGATGTTTAGTTATACAAATAATAACTTCAGTAGTGGACGAGGAATATCAGTTGACAAGGAAGGTAACATTTATTGTTGTGGTTACGGGTCAAACAATATACATCAACTTACTCCTGATGGTCAGTTTATAAAACTGATAGTTACAGATATAAAATGGCCATGGGGTATATCTTTTGACAAGACTGGAGAGAGGTTCTTAGGTTACACATAGCCCTAACAATGTTACTGTGTATGAATTACAAGAATCAGTCTAGAGTTAATATAAAGAACAATAAAATCATTTTAATTTTCTAATTTTGTTATATCCCTAATGTTTTATAACCAAACTGTAAAAAAAGGGAATGTAGAATTATTTAAAGAATTCATGATGTAAACGAAGGACATTTTTATAAATTTTCATCAGATTTGCAGCTAGAAATAAAACTTTTTTTCTGAATGTTTAAACGAATAAATTATCATAATTGTTTTTAAAGTGAATAAATTGATGTTTAAGGACAATGTTCTTAATTGATATATAAAATCTTTTTAATGCTGGTTTTCCATTCGGGAGTCAAAAATTAATAGAAAAAAAATCATATTGCAAAAAATTAGAGTAGAGTATTTATGATTCAATTTAAACAAGAATATGTTAAGGGGAGATAATCCTTTTAGTACAACTTTCTAAAACAGGCACTTTTAAAAACCGATCACTTCCACATAACCGAGTACGCGAGACTGTTCCCAAATTATTCTTTATTTATTTATTTATTTATTTATTTATTTTTGTTTATTTTTAATGATTTTCCAAAATCTGCACATGCACATCTAAATTTAGCAGGTATTTGTTACATATTTATATTAAAATAAATTCCATAATCCGGCCCCTCTTAATTCCGTACACCAACCTTTTTTAAGTACCGAAATACTGAACCCTAACTGACAATTTATTAATCTACTAATTCGACATTTCCTGTTGTACACGTAATTTTAGCAGTAGACCGGATAATCTGTGAATATGTACTTGAATCAATAATGAAATTAATCTTATTTTCTTTATTGTTCGATTATAAAATTATTGCAGTGTCATTAAGTTTTAATATGTAACAAAGATACCTATTTAATTTTGCTGTGCAGTGATTATCTAAGAGTAAAATTAAGTTTTTAATTCAATCATTAGAAATAATCATAACAAAAATGATGAATTAAACTGATGAAATTTTATTTACCGATAAATCCCAATGTATAGGTAATGTGTGACCAATACTGATAGTGCCGGACAGCAGATTTATTATAAAAATTAGAACTATTTCAAATTCAAAGGTAAAAAGTAGCAAAATAAATTTAATTTATTTTTATATATTTATCAGGTGTCGTTTTACTATTTATTCTGTATTTTGTGATATCACTTATTTAATTATTGATATCACCAAATAGATTAAGTGATATCACTAAATAAATTAGTGATATCACAAAATATTTAGTTATATCTCTAATTAATTTTTATTGATTGATATCATTAATCAGAATTATTGATATCATTAATTTGAATTAATGACATCTCAAATTTGATTTATTGATATCACTAAATCTAACTGATCTATTGATATCACTAAATCGTATAGCACAATAATCGCTCTATTAGAATTTATTCTGCGTCGTGTAATTTGTTGTATCAACATTTTATTTCAAATGTTATTGTTACTTTGGGTGCATTATATGTAGTAAAATATAAATTGTCATCTACTATTTAAAGAAAGGTTTTTATATAAACACAAATATTATGAAGTAAAACTACGATTTACATGTAACTTGTGAATTTTCAGTGGATCGCTGTCGGGTAATATATAGATCTATAATTTTGTCATATAAAAATATATATCTTATAAAAATAACTATAAAAACAGAACACACGCAATCGGTTTTTATTATATTTTTTTGGTGTAAATAGCTGACTGTTTTAAATGTCTAAAATTATTCAATTTTAGATTTGCTGCGGTACTACTTTTAAGGGAGAACTCCTTATTTTCGTTTCTTGTCAATGAATTATTGATATCACGAATTCGATATATTGATATCAATGAATCAAAATTGAATAAGTGATATCACTAATTCTATTTTTTGATATCACTAATTCTATTTAGTGATATCACTAAATCTATTTAGTGATATCAATAAATCAAGTTGAAATAGTGATATCACTAATTCAAATTAGTGATATCAAAAAAAAAAAGAATTAGTGATATCACTAATTTGAATAAGTGACATCACAAAATACTGAATAAATAGTAAAATGGCACCTCATATATATTGCATATCATAAGAAAGTTAAAAATGTCTACTTTTTAAATATAGCAGAGAAAAAGTGATAAAACAATTTTAAAATGAAGTTTTTAAAGTCCTTGTTGGAAATTTTTCTTCATACTTTATATTGATAAGAGTCCAAATTTCACTTTAAAAAGTAGCAATTTAATATAAAGTTATTTTGTATTTGAAAATATCATAATAAACCTAATGATGTGAAATTTATAATAATAACAGAGAAAAATTGGAACTTTCAATAATTATTATATAATTCTGGATTTTATAATTTCCAATATTCTATATACATAATACCGGGTAGAAGACTTGGTATACAAGTAAAAGTGCTGTCATGAAAATCATGAAAAAAAATTCATGTCAAATAATTCTACAATTTAAAAATTTGTCCTTCCCAAATGAGTTGAAATTACTCATTGATCTATATTAGGAATGTGATGATAGAATCTGTTTGTTCCTGGACCAATGGACATACACCACAAGCATGATTTCTTTTCTTCTATTTCACAGCAACGGACAAACTGAAAATAAAATGAATGTTCATTTTATCTACATTCACAGTTTTGATACTTTCTGCCAATTACTGGTCAACTTTTAATTAATCATTGGTCTTTGGTATTGGTTATGATATTACTATAGCATTAAATAAGTTAAATTATTTCATAAAATGAACTCAAAAATACAGATATTAAAATTTGAAAATTTTGCTTGGGATGATAGAAGTTATGGAGGTATTAAAACCATTATATTTTTATGGTATCAAACTACTACTTAATTGGTAATTTATTACTATTTACATGTACTTGTGATGTTTCTAATATTACATCATGAAATCAGAAAAATTGAAATACAAAGTGAAAGTGATACCTTAATATGTCACAATATACCTTATAAATAATACCAGGAAAAAAAGTTTCAATTCTGCTGTTTCTTGAAATCAGATCTTCAACCATGATGAATGTAACTGTGGAATACAAAATTAGGAAATCTGTTTTATAATAGTATATATCACAATGAATGAAACACTCAATTTTAACAAAATACATATTTTATTACTGAAGTAGCTTTTTAAATGAATTGAATATTTTACAGATGTGATGTGTGATGTTTTCAATTTTTAACACAAGTAGCTTCATTATTTTTAAATCTGTTTATATATCTTATTAACAGCTTGAAATAAATGTAAACCTCAAGCTATACAGTATGTATTCATGAAAATAATAGTTTTCAATATATATTGACAATTATATAGTATTTAGCCTGCACAGTGATACAAATAAACAAATAAACTGTACTATACAGTATTTCTGCTCTTTTGTTGTTAGCTCTGTGAGTATGTGTCAGAATGTGTCTGATTGTGTCTGAATGTGTCAGAGTGAAGTATGCGTCTTCTCGAATAAGGATGTTAAACCAGAGGTTCCGTGTACCTGACAGCCTAAAGTGACACGATAAAGATCCCCTATGTTCATCGAAAACAGAGTAGGCGTTTATGCAGGCATAGACCTCTTCACTTATATCTTCAAAATTAAGACATCCATGATTTCGACCCCCCTTTATTAAGTCCCCAATTCGGAAACAGGCTTCAAATAACCCCACCACTCTACATTTTTTTCAAAATTTCAAAATTCTACTTTTAGTGTGCTCTCAGCTGGTTTACCCTTACCATGGCCATTATCCTGGGGTACTTCACTTATAGTTTGCCGCCCCTTTCCCTATGCACTCTCCTCCTTCTCCGCAGTGCTGACATCTTCGTTTCAGTCCGAGTATAACGCTTACTAGCAAAATAATATATTTGAGAATATTAAGGCCGAGTTAACCAAATTCTAATCATTTTTCAATTCTTTTGATAATTTTAGGTAGACTAGGAATATATTTTCATTAATTATTTTTTTCTATAGCCTTAGGGCATATTTTATTTTACATAAGATGTAGGTTAGGGATTGGGGAAGTATTGTTATTAAGTCTTTATTAGTTAAACTATAGGAAGTGTTGTCACCTCATATTTCTATTATTTTATACTATATTTTATATTATATACATTTTGGCATTATCGTCTATTAAACTTAACATCATTTTGTCCATTCCAAATTCCAAATTACATTATTAATTGTTATTAATTTCTATATTCAATAATTTATTGAATTATTATTTATTTATTTAATAAATTATATTAATTTAAAACTTCAATTATTATTTTCACTTCTTGAAGTCGCCAGAGGCACAATCGTCAAAAGAACCTGAGAAAAAAGTAAAAGGGAGATAACTTTATTGAGTTATAAAGACCTTACATTGAGACGATCCTGCCTCAATAGGAAGTTTGGAAAATCAAGGCGATTTTTACAATTCCAAAACTTAAAGTTGAACATAGGGATAACAGAAGTCTAAAGTCTCCTGCTAACAATACAAAAGCACATTTCAGTAGTATAAGTAAAATGAAATAGAAAATTCCATTTGGAAAATCTATGTGTAACAAATTCCAATTTTGAAAAAAAAAAAAGATAGATAATATGAAAGTGAATGGTACATCCATTGGAGGTTCTATAGCAAAAATCTTTTGAAATTTATTTTACACTGATTATTAACTCATTATTATTAATAATAATAATAATAATAATAAAATAATAATAATAATATATAGGCCGAATTTTAATTTTAACAGTGACCGTCCGATTGTTGTATCTTAAATTGTGTATGCATTGCCATTACATTCGTTGGACAGTTGAAATAAACTAGATCTACAGAACATAATAATGATAAAGTTAATAATAATAATAATTATTATTATTTATTTATTTCTGACAAACAGTAATTCCCGATTAATTAAAATAAATTAAATACATACCGTTTGCGAACGTTTGTCCGAAACTCACAAGGTTCTTTCATGTACCAGACGCTCGATTGTCAATTGCACGTGCCGGGCAGACGTAATCATAAACATGGACCGAAAGGGATGGGAAATTGACAAAGAGATTTATCTCTAGAAAATTTGTTTGCACAAAATGTCAAGCCCATATTATACAAAACTGAGGTTTTTCAACAGCATAGCTCCAACTTATAATTTTAAAAAAGATACATATTTATGTAAAAAAAATATCGCGCAACAATGTAGGTTTCATTCCCTTACGGATGTAATATAGGCACCAGAGTTGTCTTTTCTTTGTTTATATGCTGACAGTCCGAGCATGTCAAAACGAAAGTGGAGCTCGGATTTGGAGAATTTGCGATTTGACCTATGTAATTACCAGACCAATAGATCATCAAATTACAGGAGACACATTGAATCAGACAATCACCAAAGTTACTCCCGTTTTGAACAAGTTACTGATATTGAAACCGCGGGCAATGAAGAAAATACGGAACTTATGTCAGATACGCAACGTCGCAAGTGCCAGGTGTAGAAATTAGAGAAGTCGTCGACGCATTTGATTATAGCGATGCCTCAGAAGATAGACAATATGGGATTGTCGAGAATACAAGAAAAGAGGCAAGCGATTGGTTTCCGTTTCATTCAAAGATAGAACTCAATTTATACGTTCTTCTGCATTCGAAGACTCACGTTTTGGTAAGATAAAATATACGTCTTTCGTATAAGAAAATATGAGCAAACATAATTATTATTGTTGTTTAGTATGTGGTGGGATTATTATTATTATCAAAGTAAGGAATGTATCATTATCTAATTATATATTTGTAAAAGGAAAAAGAAAAAAGCCGCGGCCAAATCGGGACTCGAATGGAAAACACGGTACTATCGTCTCCATGATCGTATGAACAAGACAGTGGAACAACATTGTAACCTAACAGCCCTTCTATGTGTCATTAATTTGAGCACTTTCTGTAAAACAGATAAAAAAATAATAATAAATAAGGGATCCTTGGGATGAGACAGAAGCACCGTGTCACGGCCGGTGTGGCACTCTCAAGACCCCCTTCCCACCCTACACAGTACCCTAAGCGCACTGGAAAGGGCAAAATTTCTGCCACTTCGCTTATAGCTGGAGTCGTCTCGATATAAGTAAAGAATTCTGGGACGTAAAACCTAATCAAATCAAATCAAATCCAAGCTTGAGGGAGTCAATGACACACAAAGGATGATGGTATATCCTGATCAAAAACATATTTTATAGGATAGTATAAAAATACACTGCCAATCTTTAAAAATTACTAGGGTACAAAGATATCAGCTCTATGTTTAGCGGTATAAGGGGAGTAACTCGTACATTGCTGCTAGGGATACAGAATAATAATGTAACATGAATGTAAAAAAAAACTTTTATAATCTATTTCAAATTTATAATCAATTAGAAATTAAACTAACGGGGTCTTTCAGACGAGACCATTAAAATCGATGCCCCTGTGACGGCAGGCGTTGCACCTTCCTGCACATTGCAAGAACAGGTGTTTGGGGTTTCGAACTTTACAATTTGAGATACTGCTTTCTCGCCTAGCGCTCAGCTATATGATAAGGATATTGACTGATTCACTCATGTTAGTTATGTTACTATGGGAATTATCTGCGGCATACTGATTTGGCGAGCTGGCACCTTAACTAAAAAGTCACCCTCTGTGTGTGCTATTATAAGGCAAACGATAATACACACTCGCCACATGACATCTCAAGCATTCACTAACTTGTTTTTAGATTAATCTGCAAGTGATTTAAAACCTTCCTCTTGCCGCCATTAGCTGAAAAATTGCTGATGTGACGGTAACAAGATTACAACTATCAAATTAACTTAAGCTGGCAGCTTCGATATAAGTAAAAGAATTGTGATTGGGATATAAAACGCCATTACTTAACTGTACTATTACCTAAATTAAGTTTCAATAACCAGAAAATGTTAACCGTATGTAACAGTAATAGACTACCCCACAGACAAACACACACACACACACACACACACACACACACACTAAGAGTCTATGTGAACTTTTTCAAGAACTATTTCCATTTTTTTAATCGTTTTGTTCATTTTCTATTTTTATTCAAATATAAAATTTTAGTATGCAGGTCCTTCCGATAACTGTTCTGGATCGTTTTTTCTATATCTAACACCTCAATATGAATACACGAACTCGTTCGAAAGTTAATCCTTATAGTGATTAACAAAAAAGATAAATAGCTGAAAAAAATTGTTTAGGTGACGTGACATAAACAATGTTATAAAAACAACAACAATCATGTTTGTATCATGCTCAGGAATAACCAAACAGCTTCATCTTTCTACAGTTATACAAAAGGCCCGATAGGACCTGAAACATCTCTTTGAAACCTGTTATACTAGTACATGTTCTTCCCTACATCTATTCAACAAAGTCGGTACCTACATAAACTTCCCAAGGACTTTGCCATATCCAAAGAACCTACAATAGTCTTTGAAAACGTTTTTGTCATTTGTAGTAACGGCAGGCATACATACTGGGATTTCAGACAGGCATGTCGGATAATATTTTCAATCTATACAATCCATGGACCTTCAATGCCAAATCCTTCCGATTCGCATAATAATTGCACAAACAGATAAATATTCAGAAAAAAATCTGTTACATATCCCCCAGGTTTTATTTTCTTTAATTTTAATTTGAACCAAATCGGTACCTAAATGCACCGGTTTTGGTCATTTATAAGTTAGCACTATTTATAGTAAAAGCGGTGTGTTCAGAGGTGTGCTGAAAATGATTCAAAACGAAATATATATATAAATTTTTTTTTTTTATTTACATCTAATCAAAACTAAACAAATTAAACAAAATAACAACAACACTGAAGAACTTATAAAGTAGAAAAGGATATAAAGTAAAATAAATAAATAAATAAATAAATAAATAAATAACGGGAAAAATTACAAAGTAGAAAAGGATATAAAGTAAAATGATTAAATAGATAGATAGATAGATAAATAAATAAAAAATAAGTAGATAAATAAATAAATAGATAACGGGAAAACTTACAAAGTAGAAAAGGGTATTAAGTAAAATAAATAAATAAATAACAGGGGAAAACTTACAAAGACAAAGAAAACAAAGTTGCATAAGCATGGAAACAACAAAGTAACAGGCAAAAATGAACATTTTAGAATTAAGAATGCACAACAATAAACTAACAGTGAATTCGCAGCAATAAACTAACAGTTTGGTTACTTCAGTGGTCAAGTGGTCTGAAGTGAATGCTTATAGATCACAATGGCTCCAACTACCTAGATTGGATTTCTAGTTTGAGAGTCTGTTATTTCCCTCACTGTCAGTATGCTACTCTTATTTTGGGCGCTAAAGACTTCTCCAACATGACGGCCTCTATATAAATTTTGACTTGTGTATAAAACATCATCTCTCTCTCTCTCTCTCTCTCTCTCTCTCTCTCTCTCTCTCTCTCTCTCACTATCTTCCTCTCTCTCTCTCTCTCTCATCTTCTCCTCCCCCTCCTCTCTTTATTATTTGATTTAAAACCCAAAAATGAATTAAACAGGTTCTATCCAGGGACCAGTCTTTTTGATGACCAGTTCCCTTGGTCAGGGGATCCCCAAAAATTAACAGAAAAAGAGAAAATAGCAAAAACTAAACTGGGACATTACAAACACTAGCTGGGTGCTCTATTGACTGAGCTATGTAGCTCTGTTAACCGAGCTATGTTCTTCTATTGACCGAGCTATGTCGCTCTATTAACCGTGCTATGTCGCTCTATTAACCGTGCTATGTCGCTCTATTTAATGTGCTATGTCGCTCTATTGACCGAGCTATGTTCTTCTATTGACCAAGCTATGTAGCTCTATTCATTAAGCCTCTTTCTGTTATACATAAAATATTCTTTGTGCTTTGTAGCTTTTTACAAGCAAGTTTAAAGTTAAAAGTCAATATAGAAAAGCAAATGCCAGCAAGATAACAATATGAAACTTATAAAAGTGAAATACAAAATCATGTAAAAATATGTTAAACGATTAAAAAAATTAAATAAATAAAAAATTGAAATATTTGAATGATATGAAAAACACATCACTGAGCAAAAATGCATAATATTAATTTTAAGAGAATAATTAATCAACAAGAAGCCAACGGGCCTTAATGCTCACCTGAGGATATGTCCAAACTTTTTGCAAAAGCATTAGACAATATATTTATAACAGAAACTTTCAAATTTTTCCTCAAGCTCAGGTGAGCTTAAAATATATATCAAATTAACAGTAAAAATAAAATGTCCTTCAATAATTAAAAGTAAATCACATTTTTTAAACATACGAGACTGTGCTTCAGTTTTTTTTATAGAGAAGACAGTCTGTATTCTTTTTCTTGCCAAAGCCTGTTGCATATAAAACTTTAAAACTCATTGAATAAATCAAATATTACATAAACAGAAATGTAAGATTCGCTATTTATTCACCAACTTAAAACTTATTTTCACCATGATGGCTGACAGCTAGTGGACAATATTATAGCAGTGTTTTACGATATTTTGTAAATGTTACAATTATCACATATTACAATGTTTTAACTTTTCTTTCAATTTTACAAATTCAAAAAAAAAAAAAAACAAAAACAAAAACAAAAAACAAACAAAAAAAAAAAAAAAAAAAAAAAACAAACAAAAACAAAACAAAACATATTAAGTAGATAAATAAAATCAGAACTTTTTCATAAATTGTCAATAATATTCTAAAGTCAACAAAAAACAGAGAGTATGAAAGTGATAATGTCATTCATAATTTAGAATGCCCCTCTTCTTGAATTTCCTCCCACCAAAAATAATGCCTCGTAGCTAGGTGGTGGTACTGATCCTGTCGCTGGTGATGAAGGTTCCTCATCAACTGCCTCAAAGGGATGTTGGCTTGAAACCATTCTTACACTTGGCATCTGGAATGAAAAAAAAGGAATTTCATATGGACTTGATTGATACAAAATGATGTATAGTTTAGTTTGGTCCCTCTTGTAGCTTCAGTGGCTCTTACAATCTCGGTGGCTCAGCATTAGACTTTCTGCCTCAAGAGCAAGGCAGCATGTCTTCATCCAAGCTGGGCAATACATTAATGCATCCTTACCTAGTGCTTGAAATAAACAAGGCAGAGTTTTGACTGGTTCACCAAATGCCAGAATCACTTAAAATTTGAGATACTGTGTCCTTACCGAGTGCTTGAAATAAATGAGACAGAGTTTTGACTGGTTCACCAAATGCTAGAATCACTTAAAATTTGAGATACTGTGTCCTTACCGAGTGCTTGAAATAAATGAGACAGAGTTTTGACTGGTTCACCAAATGCAAGAATCACTTAAAATTTGAGATAATGTGTCCTTACCTAGTGATTGAAATATACAAAACAGAGTTTTGACTGGTTCACCGAATGCCAGAATCACTTAAAATTTGAGACACTGCGTCCTTACCTAGTGACTGAAAAAAACGAGTCAGAGTTTTGACTGGTTCACCAAATGCCAGAATTACTTAAAATTTGAGATACTGTGTCCTTACCGAGTGCTTGAAATAAACGAGATAGAGTTTTGACTGCTTCACCAAATGCCAGAATCACTTAAAATTTGAGACACTGCGTCCTTACCTAGTGATTGAAAAAAAACGAGTCAGAGTTTTGACTGGTTCACCAAATGCCAGAATTACTTAAAATTTGAGATACTGATTTCTTACAGAGTGCTTGAAATAAACGAGACAGAGTTTTGACTGGTTCACCGAATGCCAGAAAAAATTAAAATTTGAGATACTGTGTCCTTACCTAGTACTTGAAATAAATGAGATAGAGTTTTGACTAGTTCATCGGATGCCAGAATCACTTAAAATTTGAGATACTGTGTATGTTTACATAAACACTGATAAAAAATTTGACAAATAAACACTAAAAGTTTAAGTAAAAAAAAAAAAAAATTTAAGTTTTAATATATCTATCACCTAAGTTTTACAAGTAAAATCATGAATAAGTTCACTTTAGTGAACTTAAGTGATCCCAAATCATAATGCATTTTTTTTTCATTAAGTCACCCTCTTTTTATTGCAAACTCCTATATAATGAAAAATAAATGTACTGGCCAATGGTGTGGATATAACCATGTTTTTGACTGGCCAAATGGTTGGGATATATCCACATTTTACTGTATGCCAAAATAAAAAATTGACTGGCCAAATATTGGGGATATATTACTGTAAGCTAAAATAAAAACTGGCTGGCCAAATGGTGGAGATATATCCACGTTTTACTGCATGCTAAAATAAAAACGAGCTCCGCATGGCAGAGCATGATACGCCCGTCAAATCTGCAAGTCATTTATGTGGATATTTTGTTTATTATGAACTGTAAAGGGACTTATACAGTTCATATGAGCTGTTCATAATCAATAAGTCAATTCAATTATTCATCACAATGATACAAAATGCAGTGCACAAGTCAACAAGTACAATAAAAAACAAAAGTAATTATTGAGACAATAACAATTGTTGTTTACATATTACTTATAAGCCTATGTCCACATTGTAATCAGGACAAACATGCTAACTATATGCCTGCTAAAGGTGATATCATTATAATCTCAGTTGTATTTCTGATAATTACTGAAATATGCCCTGGACATAATTATATAAGTACCAAAAATTATGATAAAAACAATTATGTTTCTTAAGAACTGCAATTCTCTACATTGAGATCAAAGAGAATAACTAAAAATTATGGAAACTGGAGTTACAGTTCTTGTGCAATGTACTTTGTATCACTGTGTTAAGAAAATTTCAAGTTTCAAATCATTCAAACCATAGGTGTCAAAGTTATGATCCGGACAAACATGCGGGTAGTATTCAAAGGGAGATAACTCAAAAGTTAAGGAAGCTTGAGTTACTGTTCTTGTGCACTGCACTTCTCATCATTGTGATAAGTAAACATACCAAGTTTCAAAACATTCCAATCATGGGTGTCAAAGTTATAATGCAGACAAACACTCTGGCAGCACACAAAGGAGAATAACTCGAAAATTAAGGAAGCTAGAGTTACGGTTCCTGTGCACTGCACTTGGCATCATCGTGGTTAGTAAGCATACCAAGTTTCAAGTCATTCTGACCATAGATGTCAAAGTTATGATCCGGCCAAACATGATAACAGCATTCAAAGGGGAATAACTCAAAAATTAAGGAAGCTAGAGTTACGGTTCCTGTGCACTGCACTTCGCATTATCGTGGTATGTAAGCATACCAAGTTTCAAGTCATTCTGACCATAGATGTCAAAGTTATGGGCCGGACAAACCCGCCGCCAGTACGCCCGCCCGCCCGCCAAGGGTGATCCCATAATACGCCCCGTCTTTGACGGGCGTATAAAAAATTGACTGGCCAAATGGTGTGAATATATCCAGGTTTTACTCTATGCCAATATAAAAATTTGACTGGCCAAATGGTGCGGATATATCCACAGTTTACTGTATGCAAAAATAAAAAAAATTGACTGGCCAAATGTTGGGGATATATCCACATTTTACTGTATGCCAAAATAAAAAATTGACTGGCCAAATGGTGGGGATATATCCACGTTTAACTGTACGAAAATATTTTTTCAATCAATATGTATACTTCACATACACCAGTATCCTCCTCATCTTCCTGGAAGCCGGCCTCCCTCGCTTTGCTATTTCTACTCAATATAGCTTTAGCACCTTCACTTCTATCATTTTTCTCTTTACGAGCTGTGGAGACTACAAAAAGACCAGTTAAATCTGGACCCGTCTCGCTGGTACTGGGTGAGTCGTCATCTACAGCGTAGGGATACTGACCAAAACTGTCTAGTTCAGAACTACTTGACGACGGAGCCCCCATTAGGGATCCAATCTGAAATTAAAAAAAAAAATATAAAGCAATTAAAATTTAGAGTTAAGGTTTTTTTTTTTTTGTTTTTTGTTTTTTTTTTTTTGTTTTGAAAAATTGTTAGTTTTATCTTGTGTTTTTAAAACAAATGTGAGGAACAACATGGGGGTTTGAGCAATAATACCTCATAAGTTTACTACGAACTTAAGGCTCACTCTGTCAATGCATCTTCTTGATAATTGATGACTGGGACTCACAACTTTTCAGCTTGAAATGTTATACCAGTATTACACAATTTTTTATATGATCTTATACAAGAGAGTAAAATATTGAGACTTGGGCATTCAAACAGACAAACTTTCTAACAAATGAATTTGTCCATTAGTGGCAAGGAGTGAAGTTATGGCAATTTTTTCCTAGTAAAGCTTACTTCACTAAGTCTTATACAAGGGTTGTTCGATTTTACGATATCTTCAAAAGCATTTGACTCAATGAAATGAACATTACATCCCTTGAAAATATTCTCAGCAATTTGAAATACATCATTCAATCTTTGAATCCATTTCTAACATGGGGGGCCTCGGTGGCAGAGTGGTCTAAAGCATGCGCTTACGGATCACAGCGCCTCTCACCGCCTGGGTTCGAATCCCACTCGGGACAGATCCTAGTGTGAGAAATTTTGTCAGTTGGCTTGCCGAAGGTCAGTGGTTTTTTGCCTGGTACTCCGGTTTCCTCCAACATCCCAGAACTGACGCCTCGAAATAAGTTAAAAATCTTGACTGGGGCATAAAACATCATTACTCCACTCCACTCATTTCTGAAATGCATGATTCTGGTAGACCTCTGAGGCACTGACTGAATGCTGAGCCAAGGGCTCGTCGTAACAATGACCAGTTAAGAAATAAATACAAAGCTGTCATTTTTGGGGAAAAAAAAAGAAAAACGAAGAAGAAGAAGAAGAAGAAAAAAGAAAAAAAAACCCTGTGGCAAGTTAACTTGGTGCTCAACACAGCCAATTTGAGAGATATCAACCCAGGTGGTGAGAGGCACTGTACAGACCACTTGGTCACCAAAGCCCCAATCCACAAAAAAGGATGGTACTGCAACAGTGCTTATTTGTACTAACCTGTGTAGTTCTGACGTGGTAGGGGAAGTTTTTATTAGCCGCAGAAGGACGAGTTAAAATCTGAAAAATGAAAAAATGTACATGATAAATTTATAACATAAATCAAAACATATAAAAAAGTAAAAAACTAAAAATTTCAAAAAATTATAGTGTATTATTTTATTAAAACAATAACAGAGAGAGATTGAAAACTTTTTTTTCAAAAAAAAGTTCAAATATTTAAATCCCATACTACTAAGTAAGACAATGATAATATCTTATTGCACAATGCTACAAATATTTAAATAATGTCCCATGTTTGGAATTGATTGGTCGATTGTTTTAATGAGGCTATATGTCCCAGTCAAGAATACATGTTTATCGGGAGTGACACAATCTTTGGGGAGGTGGCAAAATTTTTTACCTTTGCAGTGTGCTAATTAAGGGCAATGTGCAGGGAAGGGTTTTTTTAAGCATTCCACACCTGTTAGACAAGGGGCATCGGTTTATAAGGCCTTCTCTGAGGGTCCTCATGACTTTCATTTCTAAAAGCTGAGTGCTTGGTGAAAAAACAGTCACTACTCATTTTCAATTCTTGGTCAGACTTGCCTGGAGTTTGAACCCATTTTGAAGATCACTTCAAGCATATAACAACTGTATTTAGTTTAATTACAAATACTAATTTGTATTTCAAAAAAGAAATGGCCACAATTTGCCAAAGTCAGATTAAGGAAAATCTTAGTTAAGGAATGATTGCGAAACCGGGGCGGCTGGATACAAAGAACTTTGTTCATGAATCTTCCTGGGAACATTAATCCTACATCTTCAGCAGTAGAGTAAAACCTGTCTATAAAGGCCACTTGAGAGACTGTGGTCTTTGTTGACAGGTGACCTTTGTTGACATGTGACCTTTGTAGACAGGACTGGAAAAAAAGTGGCCTTTGTTGACAGGTGACCTTTGTAGACAGGAATGGTTAAAAGTGGCCTTTGTTGACAGATGGCCTTTATAGACAGGACTGGTTAAAAGTGGCCTTTGTTGACAGGTGACCTTTGTAGACAAGACTGGTTTAATATGGCCTTTGTTGACAGGTGACCTTTGTAGACAGGACTGGTTAAAAGTGGCCTTTGTTGACAGGTGACCTTTGTAGACAGGACTAGTTAGAAGTGGCCTTTGTTGACAGGTGACCTTTGTAGACAAGACTGGTTAAAAGTGGCCTTTGTTGACAGGTGACCTTTGTAGACAGGACTAGTTAGAAGTGGCCTTTGTTGACAGGTGACCTTTGTAGACAGGACTGGTTAAATGTGGCCTTTGTTGACAGGTGCCCTTTTTAGACAGGACTGGTTAAAAGTGGCCTTTGTTGACAGGTGACCTTTGTAGACTGGATCGATTAAAAGTGGCCTTTGTTGACAGGTGACCTTTGTAGACAGGACTGGTTAAAAGTGGCCTTTGTTGACAGGTGACCTTTGTAGACAGGACTGGTTAAAAGTGGCCTTTGTTGACAGGTGACCTTTGTAGACAGGACTAGTTAGAAGTGGCCTTTGTTGACAGGTGACCTTTGTAGACAAGACTGGATAAAAGTGGCCTTTGTTGACAGGTGACCATTGTAGACAGGACTGGTTAAAAGTGGCCTTATTGACAAGTGACCTTTGTTGACAGGACTGGTTAAAAGTGGCCTTTATTGACAGGTGACCTTTGTTGACAGGACTGGTTAAAAGTGGCCTTTGTTGACAGGTGACCTTTGTAGACAGGACTGGTTAAATGTGGCCTTTGTTGACAGGTGCCCTTTTTAGACAGGACTGGTTAAAAGTGGCCTTTGTTGACAGGTGCCCTTTTTAGACAGGACTGGTTAAAAGTGGCCTTTGTTGACAGGTGACCTTTGTAGACTGGACCGATTAAAAGTGGCCTTTGTTGACAGGTGACCTTTGTAGACAGGACTGGTTAAAAGTGGCCTTTGTTGACAGGTGCCCTTTTTAGACAGGACTGGTTAAAAGTGGCCTTTGTTGACAGGTGACCTTTGTAGACTGGACCGATTAAAAATGGCCTTTGTTGACAGGTGACCTTTGTAGACAGGACTAGTTAGAAGTGGCCTTTGTTGACAGGTGACCTTTGTAGACAGGGTCAATATTCTTAGGACCAGTTATGTCCCTTGATTTACAGTTTTACAGTTATAACACGAATCCTCAATTCACCAACATTAGGATTTAGTAATTAAAATGACAATTGTTGTTTTTATATGAATATTTTAGGGACAAAAATAATTATTGGTAACTTGTTATTTATTGATTTTATAATTGTATTAGTATTACGTGCCAAAACCTTGATAATGTTTGTGCGAGATATTAGGAGAAAACCAAAAACCACAAATAATGCTTTTTTAAAAGCCAACTTAAGTACAGTCAAACCTGCCTATAAAGGCCATCCATGGGATTCAGTAAAAATGGCCTTTATTGACAGGTGGTCTTTATATAGAGGTTCAATTAATACGAATAAAAAACTGAGTTGGGTAAGAATTGTATTGGCCTTTATAAGCAGGTGGTCTTTATTGCAGGTTTGACTGTAATTCCATATACAAAAAGTTTCCCACCAAATTTATGAAAAATTATGTGGTTTACTGGTAAAACCTGTAAGCAATTTTCATTATTTATCAGGGCTAGCTCCAGTTTCACCAATGTCAACAATTGCAATTTTTTCAAAATTTTGGTCAAGACATGATGTAACAAATAGCATTTTGGTGACAGGGAATTTCGTTTGTATGATTATTAATATAAAAGAAAGATTTAAATGTCTCCCCTGGTTAGTTTTTACTCGAGTAGAAAATACATTACTTTAACATTAACCTTCAAATTTTGACATGCTGCCGCCAACGACACCGGAAAATTAACACCTAAGTCTCACCTTATGTCAATGACAGGCTCAACAAAAAAGGGGGATTCAGATATCAAAATATGCAAAGTACATGTAGTAACAAAATTTGGCTTCTGACGTTGCCATTGGTGACGAAATAATCGGACCTAGATCTAACCCTGTTTATTTATAACATACCAAAAAGAAAACATGGCCACATAAAGCAACAAAGAGGTCTACACCATTTACGGTTTTCTCTCTCATCCATTGATCCATGCCGAACATCGCTATCAAAACGATTATAGGACTGGCCCAGAACCTTGATAAACATCAAAATATAGATTTTATGAGTTCATTACATAGTTACTCCACTATTGTATTTAAAGTGAATGTTTGTCCTGGGTCTTGTCTCGTCTTTATAGACCTGTCTTTGACTTGTCTCAACAATAGGGCATTACTGGTGCCCATTTGTCTAATTTGTCCAAGCCATGATGGAAACAGTCCAAGCTATGTCAAAAACAGTCCGATTCATGACAGAAACAGTCCAAGCCATGATGGAAACAGTCCAAGCCATGACGCAAACATACAGTCCCATTCATGACGGAAACAGTCCCATTCATGATGGAAACAGTCCCATTCATGATGGAAACAGTCAAAGCCATGACGAAAACAGTCCAAACTATGACGTAAACAGTCCAAGCCATGATGGAAACAGTACAAACCATGACAGAAACAGTCCAATTAATGAAGGAAACAGTCCAAACCATGCTGGAAACAGTCCAAGCCATAACGGAAACAGTCATTGTAAACACTAATTTTAGCAGTGTATTTATTTTAGCGATTTCCGTTCTAGGACAGTAGGGCTAATTTAAATACACCACTATAATACATGTTTTTGACTTATAGTCTGTTTCTCAAAAGTTGTTTTGCACTTAACTAAATCAATGCGAATTAGTCGAGAATATAAATTGTATTAACATACATGCTAAAATTAGTATGTTTACAGTATTTGGTGCATGGGTCGGTTTGTCAGTTCAAAAGGCATTTAACACCCCAGAATAATAATTATAACTCATACAGACTATTACATCTGGTATAGTGGAGGCACTAGGAGTGTGTGGAGAAAACCATCAACCCTCCATTTATGAACTAACCATTTTCTGACACTAGGATGGGTCTTAATTTGAAGAGTACATGGTGAGAGGCAGACATACAGCTGAAGCTTATGACACCTCGGTAAAAGTGATCCAAGCCAACAGACTACAGCTCAGCTTAACTTAGTTTCAATAACAAGCATGTATAATACTCCATTTGGGTTAATTAATGGCAGATCAATATTTAAATTTGAACTTAATGACCTGAAACCTAAAATAAAGATTATTTCACTAATAACAAGGGGGTCAATTCTCAGATAGTGGAGAAAACCACAGTGCCGAGACATAAAAAAAAAAAAAGAACTTATAATCTTTCTTATTTGGGCTAGAACGTAGCCACTGTGATTTGAAAAAGGAAAAAAATGGGTTTTCATTTTGACAGACCAGCAGAGGAACTGTCAATTTTCCTGCGTTTAACAAGAAAACATTATGCCATAATTATATATATGGAAAGGGAAGAAAATTTTTTTTATCAAATTATACAAACTTACCATATTGTATAGAATATAAATAATGGTATATAAAACATCTGTTTGGATTTATAATGTTTTAACGTAAAAAATACAGAATAACAAAACCATCCCCAGCCAATCAGGCGTAACGCTATCAGTCCGTATCCTGGCGGACTCTCGTAAGTATATAACACTTCTGCTGGATCAAATACCTTATAATAAGAACAAAAATATTGTTTTTAAATTTGAAGTAACAACAAGAGGCCCAATAGGGCCTGAATCGCTCACCTGGCACATCCTTATTTATTATTTGCTTTTTCTTTTTAAATATATTCAATCAATAAAATGTAAACAAACTCACTAGCAATATCCTTATTTTCTATTATTTCAAGCACTATTAATCATAAAATTTCTTTCAATTGGCCAGAAGATTTAGGCTGAAATAAACCTTATTTGCATGTTACATAATTATTGCAAAAATGGAAAATTGTACAGAAAAACCTATTACATATGTTTTATCCCCAACATCTAGTTTCTATGTTATAAATTTCAACAAAATCCGTACATAAATAAACCCAAAATGGCCATTTTTTTATTTTTGCTATTTATAGTAACGGCAGCCATCTTGGATTTCCCACAGACATGTCGGATAAAATTTTGAATCTATACCACCTAAGGACCTTTCACATTCAATATCCTTTTAATTGGCCATGTACTTTCAGAGAAGAAGATTTTCAAAGATTTTGGCTAAAAATAAACTTTATTTGCATATTACATAATTATTACACAAACGAAAAATCTATTTTCTATGTTCCAAATTTCAACAAAATCAGTACATAAATAAACCCAAAATGGCCATTTTTTTATTTTTGCTATTTAAAGTAACGGCAGCCATCTTGAATTTCGGAAAGATATGTCGGATACAATTTGAATCTATACCACACAATTTAAGTCTTCTTTTGCAGCTGTGACCTTGACCTTTCAACATATGACCTTGTATCATATATCAAAATGATCTTTGTCACCATACCAACAATATTCTAATATACATGCCTATACAAAAAGTCAATTGTTTTCAAGATAATAAGCAATTTAAGTCTTTTTTTTGCAGCTGTGACCTTGACCTTTCAACATATGACCTTGAACCATATATCAAAATGACCATCATGCCAATACCTACAATATTCTAATATACATGCCTATACAAAAAGTTAAGAGTTTTCAAGATAATTAGCAATTTAAGTCTAATTTTGCAGCTGTGACCTTGACCTTTCAACATATGACCTTGTATCATATATCAAAATGATCTTTGTCACAATACCAACAATATTCTAATATACATGCCTATATAAAAAGTCAATTGTTTTCAAGATAATAAGAAATAAAAGTCTTTTTTTGCAGCTGTGACCTTGACCTTTCAACATATGACCTTCAACCATTTACCAAAATGGTTGTCATGTCAATACCTACAATATTCTAATATACATGCCTATACAAAAAGTTAAGAGTTTTCAAGATAATTAGCAATTTAAGTCTAATTTTGCAGCTGTGACCTTGACCTTTCAACATATGACCTTGTATCATATATCAAAATGATCTTTGTCACAATACCAACAATATTCTAATATACATGCCTATACAAAAAGTCAATTGTTTTCAAGATAATAAGCAATAAAAGTCTTTTTTTGCAGCTGTGACCTTGACCTTTCAACATATGACCTTCAACCATTTATCAAAATGGTTGTCATGTCAATACCTACAATATTCTAATATACATGCCTATACAAAAAGTTGATAGTTTTCAAGATATAGTGACAAATATATAATTTTAAGCAATTTTCCCGCTTAGTACCTTATAATTTCCCCATTTTGAGCCCCATGGCTACCATTTGTGCAAATCTGAAACTAGATGACCAAAGGATGTTATAAATGAAATAACTAAGGTATATCTCTTGTACATTCAGAGGAGAAGATTTTTAAAGTTTTTCACTATTTCCCCCCTTATGGGGCCCCAAGGGGACATAACTCTTTCATTTTTGCAAATCTGAAAGGGCTTCACCCAGGCATAATGGTTACCAAGTTTCATTAAATATGGCCCAGTGGTTTTGGAGAAGAAGATTAAAATGTAAAGTTTACGGACGGACGGACGCACGCACGCACATACACACGCCGCATCATACTATAAGCTCACGCTGGCTAAAGCCAGGTGAGCTCAAAATAAATAAATAAATAAATAAATAAATAAAGTATAACTTTGATAATTTGAAATACATAGACTTCAGTGATGAAAATATTGTTTTTTTAAATTTGCAGTAACAAAAATAAATAAATAAATAAAAAAATAAAATAAATAAATGAATGGATAAATACAGTATAACTTCAATAATTTGAAATACATGGACTTCAGTGATGACTTTAAGTTACCGAGGTGTTAGAGTTTTCTAATTTGAAGGATGACAATTCCATTTCACCTATAGCTGGTGACGTCTAAAAATAAGAGTGAAATAAGCTTGACTGGGTCGTAAAACCACATTAAATCGACCAATCAATCCTACATTAAAATTTTCAGGTAAAGGTTGTTTTGATAGAACTCAGGGCTGTAAATTCAAAGCTCTGTTAACTTACCCAGTTAATAAAATTGAATGCATACATTTGTAGTTATAAATAGAAATGTTTGAATTTCTAAATATATGGTTATAATGAATTACATTTTTCTTATTTCACTAACCGCTACTAAGTTAACCGCTGTGCAAGTAAGCTATTAATTGATTTTTCTGGGTTTACATAAGTAAATTTCATCACAAATTTTATACCTTAATTGTGCATGATACAATTTTATGTTTCGTTATTTTTCAGAATCATCACCTTGACATGTGTCGGTCAGGTAGTTGGGTTTGCAAAGACCAGAGATGGAATAAAACCTTAGTCAAATGGTTAACGACAGAAATCACATGATTTGAGGGATACGTATAGAGTTCTTTGAAACTGTCTCTGTTTCAAAATCTTTTAAGAATTGTAAGGCTTGAAACTGCAAAAAAGCCCATACCATTATCAATATAACTAATTTCAACATTTTATTTCAGACTTAATCAAATTGTTTACAACATTAATCACGTGGTTTAAGGGTTCTAGAATGAGCTAGAGCCGAAACATTGGTTTGTGGTTCTTTAAAATATTTCTTCTTCAAAATCATTTAATATGTGTCAGTCTTCAAAGTAAATGGAATTCGTCAGAGTACCACGTGATACCTCATAGTGTTTGTGCAGGACAATTATTTCTATTGGTAATAGAATAGCATAGAGTGACATTTTCCCATAATAACGACGGTCTTTAGGAATATTTGACGTAATCGTTATCCATTTCATTCTTCACAAAGGTTAAAGATGTATGTATTGATCACGTAGTACACTGGCGAGTTCCATTAGAGCCCATATCAAAAATACTAATTCAACATTTTATTTTCAGGCTAAGTCAAATGGTTAACAATAGTAATGACATGACATTTCATTTCAGACTTACCTCTGCTTCATATATAAATAAAGTAGCATAGGCCAAAGTATAAAGTGTAAAAAAGACGCCAATTTTAATTGTGCTGGCATTGGTCAGTTTTCCTCTCGTTATTGTGTATCCCTTGCCAACCAGAATCAACATCAATAAAAATACAAGTGTACTCAAAGATGCTAAAATTCGACCTGCAAAAGAAAATTAAAAAGCTTAAATTTAACCTGTAGAAGAAAATCCTGAAGAAGAAAATTTGACCTGTAGAAAAAATTTCTTAAGCTAAAATTTGACCTGTAGAAGAACATCCTGAAGATAAAATTTGACCCATAGAAGAAAAATATAAAGCTAAAATTCCGAATGAAGAAGAAAATTATAAAATGTGATTTTGTAGAAACAGTGTTTTTCATCATCATTTGGGGTGGGGGGTGGGGGTTGGGTGGGGGGGGTTAGGGGGAGGTGGAGAGGGGGTGGGGGGGTGTCTAATGCTTATGTTTATGTATTAGGGGTAAAACAATATTGCAATATGCTAGCCTCAGTTCGCTTTTATTGCAGTACAATAGATGAATTAAGAAAAAATACACCGAAAACAAACTTTTAGCTGAGTAGGAGCTTGTAAAAAAATTATTGTAACAGTAACTTAATAAATCAAACTCATCTTTTGTTGTTATCAAGTGGATGAAATCAAAGGTATTTGCCAGAAGTTAGTGTTACAGACCAATCAGATGACATGTCTCAAATGTCAAGGGGAATAACTCTAACAATAAACCAAAAAAAAAAAAATTTTTTTAGTAAAATAAAAACTGAAAACATTAAAACCATGGTTTAACTTCCAATGCAGTATATTATTTCACCCCTATTATGTATCATAATGATTTTATTTTCCCTGCTGGAGGGGGGCCTCAGTGGCTAAGTGGTCTTAAGCGCATGCTTACAGATCACAGTGCCTCTCACCTGCCTGGATTCAAATCTCATTCCGGACAGATCCTAGTGTGAGAGTTTGTCAATTCGCTTGTGGAAGGTTGGTGGTTTTCTCCGGGCACTCCAGTTTCTTCGACCATCCCAGAACTAACTGCCTTGAAATAAGTGAAAGATTCTTGACTGGGGCTTAAAACACCATTACTCCACTCCAATCCCTGGTGGAGGGCCTTTGTTGGTGGCCAAGTATTTAAAAGAGATTATTTACACTCTGATCATAATGCCTCTCACAGCTGAAATTCAAATTTGAATGGGGTCACCTTCTGAGTGCTAGTACACTTGTTATGTCACAGATTATCATCTAGAACCACTGGTTACAAGCCAACCAGTAACAGCATGTGACATGGAAAAATTCTTTCTTACTTTGAGTGAACCAGGGTCAAACACACAATACCAGAAGAGGTTTGAAGAATAATGCCTTAACTACTTAGGGAAAATTATGTCATGCTTGATTATCTAAATAACTTACCAACTATTTCAAGTCCAAACTGTTCATATCCAGATGAAGAATAAACTCCATAAGCAATACTGAGGAAGATGAGACTTCCGATCCAAAGTCCAAGCGCTCCCATGTAAAGTTTGTATGTAGCGTGAAACAGTTGTCTCGATCGTAATATATCTAATTGTCAAAAAAAATATATAATAATAATAATAATAATGAATAAATAAATAAATAAAATAAATAAATAGTTTATTGACTAGTTGTTTTCCATCAAGCAAGAGGCTCTTCCATTAACTGATATTTTCCCAGCTTTATTTGTGACCAATCAAATTATAGTAAGTAATTTTTTATTTGTCATTCAACTAGCAACTTTAAGGTGTCACTTTCAAAAACACTGCTGTTCATGAAGGATGTGTTGACAAGTTACCTGTCGAATAATGAACACAAAGTTGTTGTCCGTGATCTGATTGGTCAAAAATAAAGGTGGGAAAATATCGTTTAATGGAAGAGCAACTTGCTCGGGAGAAAACAACCAGTCAAATAGGGCTAATGTTAAAAATGATCAATCCAAATAAAATATATAGGTGGCAATCTTCATGTGGATTTAAATGTAGCCAAGTGGCCTAATGATCTAGGTTACAGATCACAGCATCTCAACTGCTGAGGTTCGAATCCCAATGTAGAAAGATTTAGAAGTGAGAAAATTTTTGAAATTGTTTGCAATGTGTTTATCTCTCAATGCTCTAGTTCCTCCACCATCCCAGAACTGACCCTTCTATGATCTGACTAGGGCATATAACATTATTCCTGTACCACTTTTCTTTTCAATACAATTGCTGGATATTTTGTTCTGGATACTCTGGTTTCCTCCACCAACTGATCTCCCAAAATTCTTGAATGGGGCATAAAACACAACTACTTGCTTTTCTTATTATTATGCTTGCTGAAGTCATTAGTTTTCTCCTGGGCACTCCTGTTTCCTCCACAATGCTAAAACTAACCTCTTTATAAGTGAAAAAAAATAACTGGGGCATAAAACATCTTTATTATATTCTGCTTCCTGAAGATCAGTGATTTTATCTGGACACTCTGGTTTCCTCCACCAGCTCAAAACTGAACTGGTTAAATTAATCACAGTTCGATTGGGGCATAAAATGATAACTGAACATGATCCAATCTACTTTTTCATAACCGTCTTTCTCTGTCTATATACAAACGCTAACCACGACAGATAGAATAGTGTAAGTTGTCAGTACTCTCTTCAAAGACTGCTGCACATGGGGTATAAAGAACATAAAACATTGATGATGCCCAGTCAAATTTTATACTTACATGCACTAATTATTGAGAAGAGGCAGATCACTACATAAATTCCAGCAAAAGCTATATTGGTTGGCAAGATATCTGAAAGAGATAAAACAGGTGAAATAAACACAGTAAATATAGACAGATTTTATAATTCACATATATATTCTATCATGATAAAGTAGTTCTGACTTTAAAATGATAACCTTACAGAATTAAACTTTATTAGGCAATGAGATGGATGCATGGGGGTGGGAGGTGGGGGGTGGTGGTGGTGTAGAAATTATAACTCTGAAGAATCATTGATATTTGTTGGTTTAATTTTTTTTTTTAAATTGTTTGGAGAAAATCTCATGGAATTGAGTTTTGTGAAAATAAATCTCATAGGGAAACCAGTAATAAAAAAAATTTCAATGATTTTTAGTTTTGTGCCTTTTACTCATTTGACAATGACCCATGAAAATAGTGAAAATTGATCTACTACAAATATTTGTAATTTATACTAGTATGTACATATTTAACCACACCACTGGACATTTACTCTATTAAGAACTGAATGTCTCAATGTAAGTGAAAGAATCTTCACTGGGCAGACTTCCTGAAAGCCATCGATCCGTCGGACAAAACCAATAAAATTTCACTTGGACCGATAATTTATGAGTTGGAATTGGTCTGACTGTCCTGAACTGTTTCCCCAAGGTTTTATATAACTCTGTACCGCTCAATCTTTGGTGTTAGACAGAGTAGTGTTTCTTTAGTCTAATTTGTAAAACATGATAAAAGCTTTTGAGTGATCCAATCAATTTGCCTTTTAAATATGATCATGCAACTCATCTTTATTAACGGCATCATATTATGATGGCGCAAAACCAGGAAAAAAGAGGAAATTATTTTTTTTAAAGAATTGAAAGAAAATAAAATGATTTACAAAAATGTGATGACTTGGACATTGATAAAGAATGTTTAGACTTTCTTGAATTTTGATAAACAGTGAATCTATGGGATATGATATGTAAAGCAGACAAAAATTAATAACCTACAAAAACATGAATTCTGTTGTATTTTTTCTGTTTAACACATTTTTGTTTCGTCCAACAAATTTTTTAGTTTCATCAGACCAAATGTCTGATACTTTTTTTAACTTTTGGAAAGTATGACTGGGATGACCGTTCATCCAATCCAATCCAGTTGGTCAGTACACACACACAAATACACACACACACACAGACACACACACTTACAGAATTCATCAGCAGAGAACTCGTAATGTAGAATATCGTCATCATCTGGAGAATTTGTCATATGTAACGTGTATGTCAGATTAATTCCTTGTGGCTAGAAAGTAAAATAAAATATATATATATGTTAAGGTCCCTTGATACAGATTGAATTTTTTCATCAAGAAAACTTGTAAATTTGTATTAATATGAACTTTGTGTGCCTAGTATTTGTTTATTGTAGAAAAAAAATTTTCAAATCTATTTTTTTTTTAAATTTTAATTTTCATTTTAATAAAAAATATTTTTTAATCAAACTTTTTTTTTTAATTTAAATTTTTTTTTTTTTAGTTTTTAATTTTTTAAATTTAATTTTTTTTAAACATTAAAAAAATTAATTTAAAAAAGAAATTTTAAAAATATATTGCAGCATTGGAAATAACAGCAAGCCAACAATTTCAGCATGGAGCAATTCAAAGGGTCCCTGAACAATTTCAGCACCGACATGGAGCAATTCAAATAGTCCCAGGGCCTTTTCAATTTCAGCACCCACATAGAGCAATTCAATCAGTCCCTTAACAGATGTTGGTCCAGTTATCAGTGATAGACAGGTTTTATTTATAATATCTGGTCCCTGTTTCATGGTCATATTTTAAAATTTCCTGAAAAATGTTCTATGGAACAAAATTACAAAAAAGTTACTTTATTCAACATTCTATGATAATCAGATTTTAAATGCAGTCTCAGTAATCAAATGTCCAGACAAAAACCAGCAAATAAACACTGGATTTTTTCTACCAGAGGATAATTTCTTAGATTATTTATTAGAGATTAACAAATTTGCTCTAATGTCGCAAACAGCTAAAAGAACTGCTGATGCCACATCATAAGTTCAAATTTCCACTGACAGAATTAAAAGCCTGACAACATCTGCCGACAACAGTAAACCACCATTTTTTTCTAGTGCTACAAATTAACACGTTAAGAGTTACGAGTACCGGTACTCTTACTCTACTGTACTTTTAACGCTGTGAATAGTATCTAAAAATACTCACAGTATTAGCAGGCTGATTACATCTGCTGACAGCAATAAACCACCAACGTTCACGAGTTGACCTGAACTTACGACCTCCCTCGCAGCGATATATCTGTTGGCCATTCTTGGTAACCTCTTGACATCCAGACCAGGAATATAACACAGACAATTCAATGACTTGGTTATTAGCAGGATCTAACACTGCAACCTTCTGTTCACAAGTCTGAATAAAATATAAACATACAATCAATGAATGGAATTATACTGTTACTCGCGGATGCTCTTGGTAGTTCAGTTAGTAGTGGCCGGCTTCATATGTGGGAGGTTGGGGTTTTGGGGTTTGAACCCCAACTTTGCAAGGAAACTGATCTGCATTTAATTTTTAAAAAATATTTACCGTAACAAAAATAGAACCATTGAACTGTTTTAAAATGATGTTCATTGTCAATATGAATTCATGTAAAAATTTTGCAAGGCAATCCAATCATAATGCGCTAACAGTTAAATTTTTCAAAAATTATATGTGTATTTTTTTTCAAACTGCCGCCTTCGAATTCAGCATTAAATCAGTTAATAATGTTGTTTTCAGTTAAGGCATAAACTTTAAGTAAGGGACTTCAAAAGGATCTTGACTTCTTGTTCCTTTTTTGTAAATCCCTCCACTTACCAGTGAACTTTTATATACAGATTTCCACTGTCCAGGTTCATCAAAATACAGAAGTATACTCTGTGTTGCATATTCCTAGAAATATAAAAACAATATATATTACATCTCAGGGAGATAAGTTAGAAAAGATAGAAAGGTAAGGAACTAACAAGCGAAAGCTAGAAATTCAACTCATATACATAAAATGAGAGTAGTATGAAAAATGTCCTTAAAAAGACAACGCGACTGTTCAACTATTCAATAAACTGGGTTTAACTGCTGATCAGCAAACACCTTCTGAATACGGATGAAGCGAGAGAAGTCTTCAGATGATGAGATTCTATTATACCACTTCTTGTTGCAAGTTTTGTAGATTCTGTTGCTGTTGTAGATGTCTAAGATTGCAGGTGAATAAACCATTTTACACAATTTCATTTTCATTTTTTCCGTGGACTGCCTCGGTCTTCGGGTTGTCACATGCTTAACTTTGAAAACCCTTGACAGCTATGCATGCAACTGTCAGATTTCAGGTAAAATGCTTGTTCTTTCATTTATATCAGAGAAATGAATTAAAGATTGTAAATAAGTATCTTAGATACATGTATAAATTATTCAAAAATGCAATTTTCTTGAAAATCTGAAAAATGACCGAAACCACATCCTATTAAAACCAAATCCTGATCAAATTTATTTTACCTTTTTTGGACTTAAGGATTTCAGGTTATTCTACTGTACAGTACTAAATAAAACTATAGCGAAGTCCCTTAAGAGCCAGATAACCACCCCCCCTTTCCTTCTAAAATATTTCCATGTGACCTTGACCTACAAACCTAAAGGTAAAATGTTACACATCAACTCATGCTTGTTCACATTTGTTCCAAGTTTTGATAAAAAAAACATCCATACATGTTTTAGTTAAGCATATACTTGTCGAATCACATGCATTTCACATTTTTCACACACATCTGGGATGTAAATTGCGTTCACATGCTAAGCTTTCACAAACACACACATGATCAAACTATCCAGAAAATAAAAACTGATGATCCAGATCAATAAATTATAAGTTTGTTAACATTTGTAGTGGCTGTTACTAAACTCATAAATCTGGCAATTATATACAAATCCAGTAATATTTTGGCTTTTTGTTGTATGTTTTGTAGATTCTACTGCTGACATTATGCCTCAAATTGCAGGTGAATAATTGCTTTTACACCATTATTTCCAATTTTTTCTGGGGGAGAGGCGGGATGGGGTGGGGGGAGTAACCTCATTTTTAATTGTCACATGTTTAACTTTGAAAACACTTGACAGCAATGGTTAAGCATGCAATGGGCATCATTTTACATGGACAGACAGACAAACTGACAGACAGATGAACAGACAGACAAACAGACTGACAGACAGATGAACAAACAGACAGACTGACAGACAGATGAACAAACATACAGACAGGCAGATGAACAAACAGACAGACTGACAGACAGATGAACAAATAGACAAACAGACAGACAGATGAACAAACAGACAGACAAATAGACAGACAAACAGACAGATGAACAAACAGACAGACTGACAGACAGATGAACAAACAGACAGACAAATAGACAGACAAACAGACAGACAGATGAACAAACAGAGATGAACGAACAGACAGACTGACAGACAGATGAACAAACAGACAGACAAATAGACAGACAGATGAACAAACAGACAGGCTGACAGACAAACAGACTAACTGACAGACAGATGAACAGACAACTAAAACTGCACAGTAATTCTTCTATACCCATTTAAAACTAAAATGAGGAGATTAATAAATCTATCTAGTCTAGCCTGTTAACAAACAGGATTGATAATTAATGAGGATTTCTTGCTTTCTATAACCTTAACAGTGTAACCATGGTTACTGTTGTAAACTATCCCATAATAGAGTAACAAATCAACAACATTAAAAATCTAATGTCACAGTGATATCACGGATTATAATTAATTAACACCTGTTAAATTACACAGGTAAGCACAGGTAAATAAATGATTTGATTGAAGCTGATAGACCTCACCTGATGAAGTGTTAAGTTTGCACTCAATTATCAACAAATTAATTAAGTTTAGCCATCACTGATATATTTCAGTTCTAAATGAGAAATCTAAAAATAAATTTTCTCCTGAGTAATAACAGTAATTTTATTAATCATTTAATAATTCAAGAATGATAATTTTTAAAAATATTAGTTTATTTTAGAATATTATTTGTTTCTCCTTTTTTATTTGGCTTTCAATGATTTCTTCTTTTTTCTATTATTTATTAACATCATCATCATCATCATGATTATTATTATTATTATTATTATTATTGTTGTTGTTGTTTTTATTATTTTCCTTTTTCCACATGATAAATACAAAGGAAAATTTAAATTTTTCTTTATTTGAAAAATTTAATGTTTGTTTAGCTACATTTACAATAAAGGAATTTTTTTATTTTATTTTCTTTCTGAACTTTACATTTCACTTTAACCAATTAATTTCAATGGATTTTTTTTTTATATTTCCAGGATGTGAACAACACACACAACAACAACAAAAAATAATAAAAATGAAATAAAAAATTAAAAATTGAGAGAGAGAGAGAGAGAGAGAGAGAGAGAGAGAGAGAGAGAGAGAGAGAACAAGCAAGAGAGCGAAAGAGAGAGAGAGAGCTGTGTTTTTCAGCTACAAATATTTGTACATGTATTTACTATCAGATTTAAATATTCACTAATGTATAGATCTCTTTATTTACATAGTTTATTTAGTAAAAATGATTTAGCTGATAGACTGATTTTGACATCAGATGATGGATTTGGATAAAAAAAAAATTGTTTAAAACAAGTTAATATCTATAGACAAATACACATGTAATAAAATCCACTTCTGGTAAATATTTTGAAATTGACGTGACATTAATTAGCGGACATGTTTAATTAAAGTATGTCAGGTGCTCTTTGTTATTCATTCAGCATTTTGTGATATCTGACTGACACAAATTAGTGATACATGTATTACTTAATTAAAGCTGCATTAAGTTTATCAATTTTCTGAATTTTTTTTTTTTGATTTTCTAAAAATATGTTTTTTTAAAAATAAATATCTTCTAACCATGATCTGTGACATTCATTTTCTAAAATTTCATTTCTTTTAGCTGTAAATAAACGGAATCCTCTGACCGGTTGGTCAGTGTTTTATGATGGTAATTATGAGCTTGAAGCATGCGCACGGATGTATGGAAAAGCCTAGAATCGAAAGTGAAACTTGACAGATTGCATTAATTGTCCTTCTTTAATATCCAGATGTATTTGAAATGGTGTTATGTATCCCTTACTAAGTCACAAATGACAAATTCAACGAAGTTCTGTGTTTAATTTATCGTATTTCACCGTTTTGAAAGTTGTGCTTAAATGACCCGGGTTTTGATGACGTAACCATGTTCTAATATTAGATCCCAAATGCTGCATCTCGCTGGGTAAATACTGTAATTTCTGCATTTATTTCAGCTTTTATTGTTGAACCAAATGTAACATTGTTCATTAGGAACATCATTAGTTAGATTAGTACTGTTTAATTTTTTCTTTGGAAAACTTAATGCAGCTTTAATTACATAGTGACATCCTTTTGTGAATTTTTTTTTTATAAATGTTGAAATACATGTCAGAAATACTGAAATTTATAGAAATTCGACGCATATTTAACTTATTGTAAACATTTATATAAAATATGTTTTATAAATTAATATATACCACAAATATATACACAAAGAATTAAAACCCTGATCAAGATTAACTGGTCACTATTGTTATATTTATATTACTTGACCACTTACTGGCCAGCTTTTGTGTTAAACTTGGTCTTTGGCCAGGTAAAATTAAATTACCCCACTGACCATTAAGTTAACTGGGCAAATTAAAACCTAAATTTTAAGTATAAAATAATACCATTTAGGATAGTGAGTGAGGGTCAATATTTTTTTTATAATTGTGATAATTTTCATGTATGCCTGAATTATTCGGGTTAATCACCTTAAGGTCAGTTGATACACTTTAACATTTTTATCTGCAAGGGTTATATATTTGTATCTACATAATTTTTTGACTTTGATATCCATTTTTTTTTTTTTTGAGGGGGGGGGGGAGGAGGGGAAATCTACTAATCAAACACAAACATACCAGTCCATGTCCAAATCACATCCCAAAACCAAATCAAACACAAACATACCAGTCCATGTCCAAATCACATCCCAAAACCAAATCAAACACAAACATACCAGTCCATGTCCAAATCACATCCCAAAACCAAATCAAACACAAACATACCAGTCCATGTCAAAATCACATACCAAAACCAAATCAAACAATACATACCGGTACCAGTCTATGTCAAAATTACAATTCAAAAACCAAACCAAACACAAACATACCAGTCCATGTCCAAATCACAATCCAAAAACCAAATCAAATACAAACATACCAGTCCATGTCCAAATCACAATCCCAAAAGAAAAAAAAATTTTGAAAACTGGCTAATTCAGTAATACACATGAACTTCCACCAGGTAAGTGAGGTCAGGTGCTCCAGAAGCCAAAACACTTCCTGTCTAGCTAACTAATATTATTAAAATGCAAAGTTTTAAGTGAATAAGATTTGTAGAGTGGAGGGGAATGGAGTAATGATATTTTACGCCCCATTCATGATTCTTTTACTTATTTCAAGGTGCTTAGTTCTGGGATGGTGAAGGAAACTGGAGTGCAATCAAACTGACAAACTTTCTCAAAATAGTATCTGTCCTGAGGAGATTTGTGGAACTCTTCTGTAAAATAAGATTTAAAGTTAGGAAAATTTAATTGTACTGACTCTCCTTAAAAGTTTAAAGTTTAATATAGAAATTTTGCTTTTAATTATCTTTTAAATCATTTATATGACTTAACCATTAACCATCTCACAATACGGCGATAATGGCTCTCCATAAAAGTTTTAAATGTTTTTTAAACATATCTTTCAAATTAAAAATGTCGTAACCATTAACCAGCTAGCAATTCTGGCCATCTGTCAGTAAAAGTTTAATATTATATTGAAACCATTTTTTTTAAACACATCTTTCAAATTATAATTATAAATGTCATAACCATTTACCATGTTGCAAAATAATTAATTAAAAACAAAATTTCAATAAAAAATTTATTTTAGCTATCCAAAAAAAAAAAAAAGAAAAAGAAAAAAAAAAGAAAAGAAAAGAAAGAAAAGAAAAGAAAGAAAGAAAGAAGTACTGACAACAAGGTTTATCTTTGACAATATAATCGCGACTGGGTAGAGTAATTATTATATACTACACCAAGTACACTCTAATACTAAAATAATATTATTCCTCTAAGTCATACAAGTTGTTAACATTAATTCTATTTCAACAGAGAGAAAAACTAAACAAACAGCTGTTAAACATTAACTTGTACTGTAACAAATATAAAAACTAAACAAACAGCCGTTAAACATTAACTTGTACGGTAACAGATATAAAAACTAAACAAACAGCCGTTAAACATTAACTTGTACTGTAACAAAGAACTGTTTTTAATACTGTTTGATAGGATGAGTGTATGTTTGTATACATGAACGTTTTATACATTAAAAACCCATTTTAAGACTGGACATGGTCAAGACTGGACTAGTGGCCAAGTGGTTTACAGTGCCAGCTGCTCACATAGCATCTGTTAACAACTTGGTTGGTCGATCCCTCGCTTCTCTCTCACACAGATTAAAGTGAGATTTTTTTTGTTTGAGGACATTGGTTGTCTGTGGATACTCAGGTCTCTCTCACACAGATTACAGTATGTGATTTTTTTTTGTTTGAGGATATTGGATATGTGGATACTCAGGTCTCTCTCACACAGATTACAGTTTTGTTTGAGGATATTGTTAGTTACAGGGGAAAAAAATATTCTGGTTTCATCTCGAGAAATTGAAAACTAATAAACAGCCCTATTAAACTCTATATAAGGTTAATTTCCACAGATTTCCAAAAAAAAAAAAATAAAATAAAATAAATAAATAAATAAATAGTAACACTTATGTTTGATAGTTTTAAGTTTGTAGTTGACCAATCTTTAAAAAAAAAAATTAAAAATTAAAACTAATTTGGGCCTTAAATGGGACAGGTTATAAAACTTTAGTCCTGGGGACAGGGGAAAAATGGTAAATTAATCCATAAGATTATGAATAGGAAGTTAAAGTTAAAGTATTTAAAAGTTCTAAATGATTAAACACCTTAATTATATATATATATATATATATATATATATATATATATATATATATATATATATATATATATATATATATATATGACATCTGCCAAGTAAGATTTAATTCTTGTGAAATTCAAGTTTTTTAAAAGTTAATACCTTAAATATAAATAAGGTTTTTGAAACAAAATTTATTCAAGTTTTTTATAATAAGATTAGAAATTATGGTGTGTTTGTATAAGTGTTGTGAAATGTCATTATTATATTATTAAAAAAAAAACTTTAGAGAATTGTGTAACAACTTTAATTTGGTCTAAATAAAGTGTGTGAGTAATGGTGTTCAACGTCCCGGTCAAGAATATTTCACTTATATCGAGATGTCGATATAAGTGAAATATTCTTGACTTGGATGTTAATGATGCTTGCATTGTCATCTATGTATAGTTTCAGAATAATTATCAGACATATTTAATCAACCTCTAGAAAAATTTATGTATGACCATATTGTATGTGTAAAAAAATTTTAAGTCTGGAAATGGCAATAAATCCACAAAATTCATCCAATCAAACTGATAATTGCAGATGCACAGGTTTTTATGATGCCTAACATATGTGCATAGTTTCAGGAAAATTGGATAGACACAGACAAGGTGATTCAAGTATACCCCCCCCCCCCCCCCAACTTTGTTGTAGGGGGTATAAAAAAGAATGGTTACTTATCAATGGGTATATTGTGTGAAAGCAATGCGATGTTTGATTTTAGAAAAATAAATTCATTTTTGATAAAATGTTTAGGTTCGGAAAAAAGGATATTGTTTTGTTAAAATACTTAATACTTAAAAAAATGGCAATACTTACCACAGGATATTCAAATGTGTATCTAAGCGATCCTTTGACAGAAATGTAACAAAAACGTGTTAAAAAGTGCCAGTCCTGAAAAACATATACACAATATAAAAAATTCATATATATATATATATATATATATATATATATATATATATATATATATATATATATATATATATATATATATATAAATATATATCTTCTATAAAGACTATATTTGTCGAAATCTTATGATAAATCTTTCATCACCACCAGCACCACCAGCACTAAAACCAAATCACCATCACCATCACCACAACCACCAATACCATATCATCACCACCACCACCACCAACACCACAACCATCAATACCATATCACCACCATCACAACCACCCATACCATGTCATCACCACCACCACCATCACCACAACCACCAATACCATATCACCACCACCATCACAACTACCAATACCATACCACCACCACCATCACCACAACCACCAATACCATATCACCACCAGCACCACAACCACCAATACCATATCATCACTACCACCACCACCACCATCACAACCACCAATACCATATCATCACCACCACCACCACCAATACCATATCATCACCACCACCACAACCACAACCACCAATGCCATATCATCATCACCACCACCACAATACCATATCATCACCACCACCACCAACACCACAACCACCAATACCATATCATCACCACCACCACCATCACAACCACCCATACCATGTCATCACCACCACCACCATCACCACAACCACCGATACCATATCATCACCACCACCACCATCACCACAACCACCAATACCATATCACCACCACCACAACCACCAATACCATATAATCACCACCACCAACATCACAACCACCAATACCATATCATTACCACCACCACCACCAATACCATATCATCACCACCACCACCACAACCACCAATGCCATATCATCATCACCACCACCACCAATACCATATCATCACCACCACCACCATTACCACAACCACCAATACCATATCATCATCACCACCACCACTACCACTAATACCATATCATCATCATCATCACCACCACCACCACAACCACCAATACCATATCATCACCACCACCACCACCATAACCATATCATAATCACCACCAGCAACCACCAGCACCAATTCCATATCATCATTACCACCACCACCAATACCATATCATCACCACCACAACCACCAATACCATATCATCATCACCACCACCACCAATACCATATCATCACCACCACCAATACCATATCATCACCACCGTCACCACCAGAACCACCAAAACAATATCATCACCACAACCACCAATACCATATCATCATCATCACCACCACCACCATCACCCCAACCACCAAAACCATATCATTACCACCACCACCACTACCACTAATACCATATCATTACCACCACCACCACCACAACCACCAATATCATATTATTACCACCACCACCCCAACCACCATCACCACAACCAACAATACCATATCATCAACATCACCACCACCACCACTACCACTAATACCATATCATCATCATCACCACCACCACCAATACCATATCATTACCACAACCACCAATACCATATCATCACCACCACCACCATTACCACAACCACTAATACCATATCATTATCATCACCACCGCCACCATCACCCCAACCACAATACCATATCATTACCACCACCACCACAACCACTAATCCCATATCCTCATCACCACCACCACCACCATTACCATATCATAATCACCACCAGCAACCACCAGTGCCAATTCCATATCATCATTACCACCACCACCAATACCATATCATCATCATCATCACCACCACCACCACCACCAGCATCATTTTTATCATCATCATCAGCAGCAGCACCACCCGTTCATCAGCAGCAGTTCCACCATCATCACCACCACCATTATCATCAACACCATCAGCAGCAACAACAGCAGCATCAGTAGCATCACCATCATCATCATCATCATCATCACCATCATCATCATCATCAGGTATAATGGAAAGTCCTTATACCACTTTATACCACTTTCTTGTGTAATTTTTTTAAATCTTGTAAAATTCTTATTGACAGATCAATAAAGTTATGTCAATCTGTTCCTGATCATTTTTATTATTTTTTCATTTATGCGATAATTTCTATTTTATTACGATATTGTTTATATGGTTTCCAAGATAAAACAAAATTTTTCCAACATGTTAATAATTAATGAATGGAAAAATGAAGCAGTTTTTATCCTGATTAAAAGTAAATATTTGGATTATCAACCCACAGAATCAAGGGTATATAAATCACTTAACTGAAACTTAAACCTGGTAAGAAAATCAAAAATTATCTGAAAGTTAAACTAGTCTCTAAACCTTCATTAAGGTGTACACAAAAAATATATTGTTTCTCTCTCTCTCTCTCTCTCTTTCTCTCTCTCTCTGTGCTATTCATTCATTCTATTCATTTGTTCATGCATTCTTTCATTCATTCATTTTCTTCCTTCCTTCCTTTATTCTTTCTTTTTTCATCCATTCATTCTTTCAGTGATTGACTCATTCATTTTTCTTTCTTTCCTTAGTTCATTCCTTTCTTTATTCATTCACTTATTTATTTCACTCTCTCTCTCTCTCTCTCTCTCTCTCTCTCTGTGTATGTGTGTGTGTGGTTTTCTTCATTTCCAGACCCCCTTCCTTCATTCATTCATTTTCTTCCTTCATTTATTCATTCATTTCCTTCATTCATTCATTGAATGATTCATTCATTTCCTGTTTCCTTATTTCATTCCTTCATTCATTTATTCTTTCTTTCTTTCATTGATTGATTAGTTCATTCATTCATTTTTTTGTTTTCTTATTTCATTCCTTTATTTATTCATTCGCTTATTTATTTTGTTTTTTTTTTTCAGATGGGGTAAGAGCTCCCTGGAAAATTAACAAAGTTTTCCCGTTGTCAAAGGGAAATTTTAATATACTAGTACATTATCTATAGTTTTAATGTTTCAAAACATTATTTGGAATTAGGTATGATCGATTGATGTACATGTACTGACTTCTTATGATAAATACCCATCATAAAATGAATTTTGATGTTTTGACATAATCAGATCAATATATATACCAATCAAAATTCGATTGATTAGGGGGAAAATTGGTCAATTGTTCGTCCGTTTTATGGTACGAACACATAAATTGATTATATAATTATGACGCTAAAATATCAATTCGCATATCTGTCAAAATTATTTAGAAATAGTCACATAGAATGTTTGAAAAATATCGCTACCATATGTTAAAAATAGTTAAATAAAAATAGTGTAGTAGTCGCTTAGAAATGACCGTTAAATATTTAACTAACCGCCTTTAATACTACTTTTATAACTGACCACTAACTGACCACTTGAAATATAAAATATCTGAAATATATACTGTACCTCTTTAGTAACCAAGGAATCGGTAACTCTTTTACTATTAACAACATCCAAGAAACTAAATACCGCTAAAATACAACACACGAATTCCCGCCATCTATTCATTTTTCACAACAGTGCGAAAATGAAAGTCCTGTCATTCTCCGCCATTCACTGGAGGATTAATTGTAGTCACGTGGTCTGTGTCATGGTAATTACGTACACTGTGGGTTTAACAGCTTTGGTGTGACGAATAATCGATTAATTGTTTGTTTCCAGAAAATGAACATGGAAATTTAACCAATGTGTACGTGAATAATTTATATGTAGGTTTACATGGTAATAATGAGATAATGTTAATAAAATTTACAAGGAAATGTATCTCTACATGAAAATGAAATCTTTAATTTGGGGGCGTAAATAAAATGATTAAAAAAAATATATTTTACACGAAAATGCGATCCAAGTTTTAGGTGCCATGGTGGGCGAATGGTCAAAAATCGCACGGTTACGGATCTCAAAACCAAGGCTCGAATCCCAACAGGACAGATCCAAGTGTTGATAGTATGAGGTCTTACCGGGCGCTCTGATTCCAGGCTCAAGTTCCACAATTATTCACTCAATTGAGTCTATACTCGACTCAGATTGGGCAATGTTTCAATGTCAATTTTTAAGACATTACACATTTAAAATTGATTATCTAATGATATATTCAAATGGTTTAGTTTAGGTATGTTGAACAAAACAAATTTTTTGTCTCATAAAACTTAATTTTTTTTAAATATTGATGGGAGAAAATTGAGTATATTTGAGTTGATTGTTCACTCAATTGAGTGAGTGATTGTGAAACTGGGATCAGGTCTCCAACAACGACGGTGGTGTAAAAATGTCAATACTCGAAACCACCTCATCCAAGTTTAAACAAAAAAAAAAAAAAAAAAAAAAAAATTTCTCTTTTTTCAAATATCTTATTATCATCATCATCATTATTATTATTATTATTATTATTATTTATTTGATATTAAGAGAACAATGTCCGGTCTTTTAAAAAAAATATTGCAACACTAAACTTTAGTGTTATAAATAATTCACTTTATTATTTTATTTTATTTTACATGTATTTCTTTCTTTATTTATTTATATTGACCCTTGGAGATAAATGTCCGGTCTTTTTAAATATTGCAATGCAAATCTTTAGTGTAATATAAAACCTATTTAAATAATAGAACTAGAAAAGGCGGATCCGGAATTTTATGTAGGAGGGTATTAAGATTTTTTTCCGTGAAATATTGAGAGCGTTGCAGGCTCAAGCCTTTAGCGGGAAGGGCCGCATGGTCGCCAAAGGCCCTCAGCAGGCCTTTGACAGAACCTTGTTGGGGTCCAGGATACTAACCCTAAGCCTCCGTCGAAAAAAAAAATGTTTTTTAATATCTCTGAGTACAGTTTGGCAACATTTTTCTATCCGTTTTGTATTTTTCGAAGGATGGGGTTGCAACCTCAACCCCATGAATCAGCCTATGGTAGTCAAATGGAATTTGAAATCAATTAACGCACCTGTAGATCAGCATTTACAGGCGTGGTTCTTCATATAAATTTATACTTGTATATTTCCATAAAAATGTTTTATTTTCGTTTCGGAAATTTTACAAATTGTTTTCTTTCTTTTTCGTTTTTTTTTTCGTTTTTATACGCCCGTCTATGACGGGACGTATTATGGTATGGTGCGGTCCGTCCGTCCGTCCGTATGTCCACACTTCGTACACTAACTCAAGAATTCTTTGAGCAATTTTAATGAAACTTTTGTGAAATGTTTGTATCTAAAGCAGAAAGCTCCCTTTTGTTTTTGAGATTAGTATGTTTTCTCGTTGCGGAGTTATTGACCTTTAATTGTCAAATTGTAGACATTTTTTTGCATGTTGTACAATAACTCAAAAATGCTTTGAACAACTTGAATGAAACTTTCGTGTTATATTGGTATCCATGGCAGAGAGCTCCCTTTTTATTTTTGAGATTCCTTTTTTGTCACTGCGGAGTTATGGGACTTTAATTGTCATATTCCAGGCATTTTTTTGCATGTTGTATAATAACTCAAAAATGCTTTGAACAATTTGAATGAAACTTTGTTTTTAATTGGTATCCATGGCAGAGAGCTCCCTTTTATTTTTGAGATTCGTATGTTTTCTTATTGTAGAGTTATTGGCCTTTAATTGTCAAATTTTAGGCTTTTTTTGCATGTTATAACTCAAAAATCATTTGAACTTTTTTATGAAACTTTTATGTTATATTTGTCCTATAATCAAAAAAGTTTGTGAATAAACATTGAGAAATATATTTGCTACTTTTGTTTTTAAAAAATGTTTCAGCTAAATGTCAATTTGTTTAAGACATTAAAAAAGAAGTTTAAATATCTGACGGGCGTATCATGCGCTCCAAGCGCAGCTGTTTATTCCCTTATGCCCATCTTCTGGAACTTTCTATGGTGTGGTATGTGGTATGACACTCATGACATCTGAGCTTGACATAAGTGGTCTTTTTAAACAGGTGGTCTTATTACACAGATATGGGTTCTTTCTTAGTCATTCTTCAGAAAGATTCTGGCTTATTAGCACCGTTTCTCAAAATTCTTAAATTTGCTCTATTTATAGCGGTCCAAGAGCGGCACCTACACGTACAGATCACAGTCTGGGGTCTAAACCACACTTACAGTCACAGTGCCTCTCACAGTCAAGGTCCCCATTCAGGCTCATCGTAGTTTCAGAAAAATTGTTAATTTGCTTGCCAAAGGCCGTTGGTTTTCTACTGGTAATTTAGTTTCTTCCACCACCCCAGAACCGACCCCTGGCTATAAGTGAAAAAAAAAAAAAACTGACGGGGGTGTAAATCATCATAACTTAATTATTCATTACAGCTAAATCATCAAACCAAGGTATACATGTTTCTAGATCTTAATTTTCTTTCAGGATGGCCATAAATTTCACTTTGCATGTTAGCTGATGTTGTTAAGTGTATGTAATCAATGTCATGAAAATCCTTCATTTGCATTTGTTTTTATGGATGCATTCAAACATTACACCGATACAGATACTTCTTAAAATTCAAAAGCAAATCTGGTAAAATTTAAAATTTTTAATTGATTTTTTCAAATTTTGGAAACCGTTTATTATAGATCAATAGTTCAACTAACTGTTTATTGATCATAACCAATAATCAGCCCACCAACAGTAGTTAGCCATAACCAACAAGTTGAGTTTGTTTTTATTGGTCGTAATCTTGTTCAACATCATTTCAGCAATTTTTCAGCTATTGGCAACAAGAGCAAGGTTATAAACCTCTAAGGTTTAACTTCAGAACAAGTTCTTGTATGCCATGTTGTGTATTATGATCTGTAATACAGTCTGGTTGAACCAGCACACTTGGGCCTAACTTAAAAAATTCTTTGTTTGCTGTTTTCCGACCCATGCTATTGACATGTGGGTAAGTAGGTAGGAAAAAGTTTTTATTTTTTGAAAAATTAATCTATTACACTTTTGAAAAAAGGTTAAATTGGTTTCATATTGTCTCTTTTAAAACACATTTTACATCTTTTTTTGGCTAAGTCTTCTTTGTTCCTACTTGTGTTTTTATCCCATGGTGGAAGTGGAATTTCCTCACTAGCATGTAAACCTGCTCACAGGTCATTTCGCTTGCTAGCTTGCTAAGGGTTATTGCCCTTTAATACTGTTTCTTATGTTGTATGAAAAGCAAAAAAAAAAAAAAAAAAAAAAAATTAGAATTGATGGCAATAAAATTTTTTGGGTAGGGGCATTTCAAGTGGGTCGGGCGGTCAACGGCAAACAAAGTTAATTTTATTTTAGGCCTTGGGGATAATTTTTGTTAAGATGCTACCTAGCTAAGTCAGTATGCTGCAGACAAACATACCACTTCCCGAGTCACGTTATTTTGGCACTGGGTGAACCAGATGACATTCTGTCCCCTTAATGCCAAACATCAGTGGATGGAGCAATATTTCAAATTTTAAAGTCTTATGTATGACCCAGCTGGCTTCAACCCCTGACCTCCTTCTGTCAAGGTGGAGACTTTTCCACTGAGCTACTGAAGTGGTCAAGAAGTGAAATGAGGCTAGAAGAAAACAATAACTCTGGTAAAAGTTCATTTTTAGTTTAATATAAAAATATCATGCAAGCCTGATACAATGTACAGTTAGTTATAATACATGTATATATACAACTATTGCTTTAACAAAAATCTTATAAACTTTAGCCATAATGCTAAAACCAATGTTCAATCGAGAAAGGTCTTTGCAACAATGACCCCCAGATAAATACCTTCAAGTCACAAATTTTGGTTGCAGGTTTAATTTTTGGGGGTTAGTGAAAGCCAAAATTTTCACTGTCAATGACAGTATTTATTTTCATTTTTTTTTTCAAATGTAAAAGTAAAAAAAAAGGCAAAATTTCTCTGTAATTATTTTTGAATTACAAATACTAGTATATGAAATTCAACCTCAAAATTATAACCGATTCAAAGGCATTCAGATTAAACAAAAGATAATTCCTGTGTGCTGACCTGGGCCGAAGTCAAGTGTGTTGAAAAAAATTAGATATTAACGTCATTTACTGTACAGATTTGTCATTACCTGTTTATATCAAGTTACAGTAATGTGTCTTTACATGAAGTATGGCCGTGGAGCTGTAAATTATTATAACCCAAATATGGCCGTATTTTTAGAAGAATGAGCCAGGATGACCTCACTTACTCGTTTGAAAATTGAACATATAAAACCTGATGATAACATACTAACAGGTTTTTTTATATCGCAAAACCAAATCTTCACAACATCTGGAGTCTACAACAGGGGCCAAGTTGTCTAAAGTCTGGCTAAATCAAGAATAGAATTTTATAAAACTTTACAACACTATTTTTAAACTGCTGATTGCATACTAATTTTTTTGCTATGTTTTGAAATCTATGCTAATCACTGGTTTAACTAATTCAGCTATGAACATCTTGATCCTGGAGATTTAAACAAAGGATGAACATTTTTTTAGATAAGCTCAGGTCCAGAGCTCATTGGTGTAAATAAGTAAATAATTTAAAGCCTGCAAAATTTCTGCCAAGCCTATAGATTAAAAATTTTTCGACAGAAGCAGAAAACATATCAAATAGAAAGAGAAATTAATGATAACCGATGAAATACTGAATTTTGTAAAAAACAAAAAAATAAATAAAAAAATAATATATATATATATTGTGAAACCTCAAGCTTCAGACTTGAGGAAATTTCAGCCCTTGACATAAATCAGGTGTCTTTTTTTTTTTCATTTTCAGTGGAATTAGTCCATACTGAACCTAGTCTTAACCAAAAAAATATACAGTAATTATGTCGTGTAGCTCCTTGCATAGACTCTGCATCCAAATTTAAAAGTATGGGTTTGATTTTTCTCTATGGCAATTCGACAATCAGAAAAACACCAAAAGCTAAATTGTTTCATGATGTCATTCGGCATGAATTAAAGACATCTTATCTAATTTGCTGCTTATTCTCAACTTCATGCCAGGTAATTCAAGACCCAATTTTCCTATAATATCCTATAACAAGTGGCTCCACCTGTTGCCTAATGCCAAACTTCCTGCAGATAGCAAGCTCTGTTTCAATCTTCTTCTATCTTCTGTTACTATGGAAACATCATTTGTATTTGTACAATGTAATAATTATGTATCCTACTCTTCCAAGTTTTTAGTAATTGGCTACATGTGGGTACAACTATATCCCGAAAATTATCTCTCATGCCTGTTAACTTAAAGTTGTTTCATTATATATCAAATCTACAAATAAACAAGAATTTCACAGAATTAAATGTCTCGCCTGGTTAGTTTCTTATTGAGTTGAAAATACATTACTTTAACATAAACTTACGCATTTTGACACGCCGCCTGCAAGGACACCGAAAAAGTAACACCTAAGTCTCGCCTTATGACAATCCCAGGCTCAACAAAAACAACATTGATATAGTTATGAAGTTGAGAAATGATTTTTTACACCTGATTCAAATTTCTTATACTTATATCAGGGCAGTCGGTTCTGGAACGGTGGCAGCAACCGAAAAACCCAGAGAAAACCACTGAACTTGAGCAAGCAAATTGACAAACATTCTTACAAAAGGACCTGCATGACAAGTATTTAAACCTTAAAAGTTAAAGAGTACTGAGATTTGTAAGTGCATACTTTTGACATAAGTGACAGTGACATCTGTATATCTAGTTTATCTTGACAAGAGTTGTCGGAAAAATTCAAATGATGCTGCTTGCCTACACCTTATCCTTCAAACGATTTAGAGTAATAGCGCAGCTTGCTCACAAATACATGTGTAGTCCATCAAAACAAAAGCTTTCTGATAAACATTCAACCATTACAATAGCATATCAAAAATCTTTACCTAACACCACAAAAAGCTGCCCTTATACCAGAAGTACTGTATAATATAATAGAAAAGCTGTAGTCTGAGGTAAAGCTGTTTTAACATGTGTTTTAGATTTTCATGAGGCAGAGAAACTATAAGCCACAAAAGTTAAAGCAGGTGCTCTCAAACAGTTCTGCAGGTGACTGACATCAGAGGCTGATAGGTCTTAAATTTGGCAGATCCATGTGTCAGAAAGTGTGTTAGTTCATTAATTGAGGAAAGTTCGTTTTTCTTCAAGGAATGACAGCCTTAATTTTTACATGTATATAAGTACAAGATTTTTTTAATAAGATATAAAACGCTGATACCCCACTTAGATTCATTTATACAGCCTTGCAAAGAATAAGAAAGAAACTAGAATTTTCTCTTGAGAGTTAGATATTCCAACATATCCATTTGACCTTATGACCTAGACATTTGACCTACACTCATATGTGGTAGCTATGTTGTATATTTGTGCCAAATATGATGAAAATTCAAAAATAGATGTGTGAAGTTATTAAGTGACATAATTCTACATGGACAGACAGACAAGACAGATGGACAGATGGACACAGACAGGACAGACAGACAGACACAGACAAGACAGACAAACACAGACAAGACAGACAAGTCAGACAGACAGACTGACACAGACAGGACAGAGAGACAGACGGACACAGACAAGTCAGACGGACAGATGGACACAGACAGGACAGACAGACAGACACAAAAAAGACAGACAGACAAGAGAGGCAGACACAAACAAGTCAGACAGACAGACGGACACAGATAGGACAGACATACAGACAAACACAGACAAGTCAGACGGACACACAGGATAGACAGACAAGACAGACAGACACAGACAAGTCAGACGGACACAGACAGGACAGACACAGACAAGACAGACAAACACAGACAAGACAGACGGACACAGAGAGGACAGACAGACACAGACAGGACAGACACATACAAGACAGACAGACACAGACAAGTCAGACGGACAGACAGACACATACAGGACAGACAGACAGACGGACACAGACAAATCAGACAGACACAGACAGACAGACAGACAAGTCAGATGGAGAGACGGGCACAGACAAGACAGACAGACAGACAGACAAGTCAGATGGACAGACGGACACAGACAGACAAGACAGGCAGACAGACACAGACAAGACTGACAGACACCGACAAAGACAGACAGACTGACAGACAGACAAACACAGACAAATGGACAGACTGACAGACAAACAAACTGACATACAAACAGACAGCCAAAGACTGACACACAGACTGACTGACAAACAGACAGACAAACAGACTGACAGGCAGGCAGAGAAAGACAGACATACTGATAGACAGAAAGACAGACAGACATACTGATAGACATGGACATTAACAGAAAGACATTTAGACATACAGATGGAGACAGACAGACAGACTAACAAACATGATTTCAATATATCCCCCTTAACTAATTTGCTGGGGGTGTAATAAATAAACCAAGAAACATGCCATCTGGAATCTAAGACAAACAACCTTCGATAATGATAAAGATTGCTCACTTGCACTTAGCAAACACTTACTGTTGAATGATACGCTCACTAAAACAGAAGCATACAAACTCACTGTCGAACATGCTTATAATGTTTTCTCAAAGGGAGACAATCTACTCACATTGGTAATGACACGATTCCTCAAGGGGAGACAATTTACATCATACATGCTTATGATGTTTTCTCAAAGGGAGACAATCTACTCACATTGGTAATGACATGATTCCTAAAGGGGAGACAATCTACATCATACTCACATTGTCGTCGCTGCCTTTTAATTTGTCTCTGTGTTTTGATTTGTCTGATTTTGGTTTTTGTTGTTTTGATCTGTTTGTCTTTTTGTTTTGTGCTTTTTCATTTGGTTTCTTTACATTTAACAATGGATGAATTTCTGTAAAACAAACAAAATATCATAATGATTAACAATTTAAACGATTTTCTTGTAATGAGAGTGAAGCTATTTTCTCTCTTTTGCACAGACAAAATATGTTTTTATTAAATCTTTAAAGCCTTCTTGGAAATTTGACATACATGTTTAAAGTCACATGAAAGACTAACTTCTTGATTAAATATACTCTCTTTAAATAAATAAATGAAATAAATAAATAAAAAAATAAATATGATAATAATAATAATAAAAAGATACAATAATAGAGAAGTATGAAAAATTTTAAAATGCAGATACATCTGTAGAAAAAAAAAACAAACTCATGACCGTTATCTAAATACTAGATTGTATATTTGTGAACAAGTATATGTCTGTGTATCAGCTCACTCACTCTTTCTTAAACCAAATTTCCCCCCAGTCTTTCTGAATTCAGAAAACCGTGAGGAGAAGCACTTCCCATGGTCAATCCCTAGCAGTTGACAAATTTTTAACCTGATGGGATAAGAAACGAAGGAGATACCTCTGGCAAAATCTTTCAGAAACGAGAAAGAATAATAATCAAAATGAAGATTATTAGTAAAAACAAGATGTCTGCTCATACGCAGTCATAATAATAATGATGATAATAAAAATAATAAAAATGAAGATTATTAGTAAAAACAAGATGTCTTCTCATATGCAGTTATAATAATGATAATAATAATAATAAAAATGAAGATTATTAGTAAAAACAAGATGTTTGCTCATACGCAGACATAATAATGATAATGATAATAATAACAATAAAAATGAAGATACTAAAATAGACAGCCCTCAATTTTGTCTACTAAAATGGTGGCCAAATCGACCTGGAATTGTGTCTGGTGACCTAAAATTTGTAAATGGTGGCCAGCTTGTCCACTTTAAATTTGAACTTTTGTGACTAGAGAACAGATATTATTTCTGTGTTACAGAATTTTCATGGCAATTTTAAAAATGTGCATTTTTGTTTTCCATAACTAAAAGTTGCCTTAATTTTTCATCATTTGGAAGAAAAGATTGCCTGCCCACTTGGAATTTCCAGCTGGCCACTTAGTTTTGAAACCCACTTTGAGGGCTGATAGAGAAATATGAACGATTTTAAAATATGCATACATCTAAAAAACAACAACAAAAACAGTTATATAAACTATATAATTGACATTTCTATTACAAGAAGCAAAAATACTATTTATCAACATATGTACTGTAAAATCACGAATATTCGTGGAGAATAAAAATTTCATTATTTTCATGGGTTACTTAAAAACCACAAAATTAAAAGTCATGGAAAATTTTAAATTATGGTTGCCCTAAATGGGATTAATTTTCACAAAAGTCAGTTTCACGGAAATTTCTACCAACAGAATTTTTTAAAAAGGCAAAACAACGAAATTTCAACCCAAGGAATATTAATGATTCTACAGTATACAAACCATCAAGCGGTGCATTTGGAAGTTCTACATTTATGTCACTTGATTTTGCTCGCTTCTTTTTTGGCGACGGAGTTGTGTCTTGTGATTGGCTGCTTCTTTTCTTTTCCTGCACTGGAGCCTCTTCTGGCTATAAAAGAAAATGTAACACGTTATTGAACTAAAAATAAATCTATAATGTCACAGAGAGAGAGAGAGAGAGAGAGAGAGAGGGGGCATTTGCTGAAGTAAAATGGATTATCAGACGGAACAATAAAAAATCAAAAAGAAAAGCTTTTTGAGAGAGAGAGAGAGAGAGAGAGAGAGAGTACTTACTGCATCTGTAGGTAAAGGCCATCCCTCTTCAGGTTCGTCAATCTCAGGTGATACTGGTAAATATAAAAGTGCTTCTTCATCTTCAACTTCTTCATCACTACAAATATTGAACAAAAACATAAATGAAGATATACAATACTCTGAGAACAATGTCAGACTTACAAATGTAGCTAATCAAAATAGAGATGCCACCAAGAAATGTAACTTGCCTGAAGCAAAAAAATTAAACATAATGCCATCCATTACATGTTCAAGAAACAGTGATTTAGCCTTTCTGCAAATTTTCAGTAGAACTTGAAATTCTGAAATCTTAATAAATGGTAAATAAAAAACAAGACTTCCAGAGATTTAAATGTCTCGCCTGGTTAGTTTTTGATTGAGTAGAAAATACATTATTTTAACATTTTACATTTTGACTCGCTGCCATGACTGACACCAAAAAAGTAACACTTAGTCTTGCCTTATGGCATTGCCATGTTTGTTAAAAAACAACAAATATCCTTACTTTAGTCAAAATTTTTCTGATAATTATATGTCTAATTGAAGGTAAAGATTAAGGACCTTGATGGGTGAAGGGTCTAAAATCCTACTTTGACAGATACCATGCAGTGAGTTTTTTATAACCAAAATGTTACAGCAGTGATTTTGCTATGGTTTTTAAAAACTACCTTCCACCTATCAGATTGGGAAAATTTGGACCCTTTTTATGTCGCATATTATGCTCAGAATTTTGAAATTCATTGCAAATATTTTATATCATGACTGTCACAATATCTAACATGTTTTGTCTGTCAGAATAGTTTTGGACAACTGGATTTAACTAAACTATTTGATTGTGTGTCACCATCGCCTTTTCAGGAATTTTAGTTGTCAAATTGGGAAATTTTGGTCTTATTTCTCAAGGGAAAACTACCTTTATTCGGTAGTAATTTTAGACAAACAAAACCACTGTATAGGGTTCATACAGATTACCTAGATCAAAATTATATGGCCTTTATAGGGACTTGATTCAAAATTTATGGCCTTTTTAGGGCCAGCTAACAAATTTAGGAACTTTTTAGGGCAGTAACTAAAATTTAGGGACTTTCAAAGCCTGTGCGAGCCCTGCATTAAATGACAAGGCCATCAAAAATACAAGAATTTCTAAGTCTAGCCTTAAAATTATGCTGTATCTTTAGAAAACCTTATTTACAAACCTGCTCACAAAAACTTGTATTGGTGTTACCATGGTAACATCCACTTCGACATCTTCTTCATCAGGACCTGAATACAAAAAACGTATGTAACACATGTCAGACAAAAGAAAAAAGTATTTCAATTGAAAGTTTAGTTCAATAAAATTGAGTAAGTATATTTCTGTGATATGTTTAAGAACAAAAACACAATAATGGTATAACCCCCTCCCTACATACTTGTAGCAATCATACAGTTATCACTGAACTTGCTTAAAGATTAATCCCTAAACTTAGACTGAAATTCACTCATTTTGCTAATAACTGAAAAATTGTTGATGTGACCAACAAACCAGTGAATAATAGACTCTTGTTTTTTTTTCAAAAAAACTTAACAAATCCAATTAAACATTGTTTCTGTTTTTTTTTTTTTGACTATTGTTATTTATTTATTTATGGTGGGTTTGGGTGTGTGTGTAGGGGGGGGGGGGAGATGGTGAGTTAGCCAGACTGACCCCAGTAACAACAGATATAGATGGAAAAGAGGGCCTTGGTGGCCAGGTGGTAAAAAGTGTATGCTTTCAAATCACAATGACTCTCATCGCCTATGTTTGTATCTCGCTTTGGAAGATCCCATTGTGAGAAAGTTTGTCAGTTTGTTTGCCAGAGGTGGGTGATTTTCTCTGAGCACTATCTCAAAATGACCAACCAATATAAGTGAAAGAATCTTGACTGAGGGGTAAACACTATTCCACTTCACCATTGTTGTCTGTCCTCTGGATACGTGACAAATCGTAATCCTGACCTTTAGTTTCCTCCTTTTCTTTATCTTCATCTTCTATATCAAACTCGGACTCCCTCTCCTCATACTCAACATTTTCATCCAATTCCTTAAAGTCCGGAGCAAAAGCACTCCAATTTTCCTAAAATATTTTTAAAGATTTAAAATATTTATGATAAATCAGATTTTATTTTTCAAGAAGCAATATCTTAATATCGGTACAACATATAAATAATTCCCTGTAGATTACATGGAAAGATATTGAATTTAATACTCCTAGTTTTCTGAGATTAATAGAATTAATTCTCGTGATATATGTCACAAAAGCTTTCAGAAGGATAATAAAGGTTGCTTGTGTCAGGCTCCATGGTTGGCCAGAAATATCCCTTGATAAATGAATATTAACGACTAATTAGTGTGATTTCTGATTAATTTCCTATTGCTTAGAATTTGAAAACCCCTTATACATGTAAGTCTGAAAAAATGGTAACATAATAGACTTCAATGAATAAACAAGAATTCCACAGACATAGATGTCACCCCTGGTTAGTTTTTGATCACGAAGAAAATACATCACTTTCACATAATGTTTCACATTTTGACATGTCGTCACTGCCACTGTCTACAACGACATCGGAAAAGTAGCACCTAAGTCTTGCTTTATGGCAATGCCAGGCTCAACAAAAATGGTAACAAAACTGACTTTATTGAATAAAAATCTATCCCAAAGGGAGATAACTAGAAAAAAATCATTTGACTTTCAGACAAATTTAGTCTCTCTGAAAATGTAATAAGCTGTATATACTTACCACTTGATTCTGAGCCCATATAGACACCAAACCACTTGATATGGAGGCTATAATTGGTCTAACTGGATGCCACTGAAATATATTTTTAAAAACATTTATTTACAGTATATATATATAATACTGTAACAGGAAAGGGAATAATGCAGTTGATTAATCAGGAAGAAAACTCAGGACCTTCCTAATACTAGTGGGATGCAAACTGACTGAGGTACTCAGCCACCTATCCTGGTGTGCCACAACATAAAATCATTAGACAATAATATCAGCAAGATGCTCTACTGACTGAAGTACTCAGCCACCTATCCTGGTGTGCCACAATATAAAATCATTAGACAATAATATCAGCAAGATGCTCTACTGACTGAGGTACTCAGCCACCTATCCTGGTGTGCCACAATATAAAATCATTAGACAATAATATCAGCAAGATGCTCTATTGACTGAAGTACTCAGCCACCTATCCTGCCACAATATGACATCATTAGACAATAACTACCAGACCACCTATCCTGGTGTGCCACAATATAAAATCATTAGACAATAATATCAGCAAGATGCTCTACTGACTGAGGTACTCAGCCACCTATCCTGCCACAATATGACATCATTAGACAATAACTACCAGGCCACCTATCCTGGTGTGCCACAATATAAAATCATTAGACAATAATATCAGCAAGATGCTCTACTGACTGAAGTACTCAGCCACCTATCCTGCCACAATATGACATCATTAGACAATAACTACCAGACCACCTATCCTGGTGTGCCACAATATAAAATCATAAGACAATAATATCAGCAAGATGCTCTACTGACTGAGGTACTCAGCCACCTATCCTGCCACAATATAAAATCATTAGACAATAATATCAGCAAGATGCTCTACTGACTGAGGTACTCAGCCACCTATCCTGCCACAATATAAAATCATTAGACAATAACTACCAGACCACCTATCCTGGTGTGCCACAATATAAAATCATAAGACAATAATATCAGCAAGATGCTCTACTGACTGAGGTACTCAGCCACCTATCCTGCCACAATATAAAATCATTAGACAATAATATCAGCAAGATGCTCTACTGACTGAGGTACTCAGCCACCTATCCTGCCACAATATGACATCATTAGACAATAACTACCAGACCACCTATCCTGGTGTGCCACAATTTAAAATCATTAGACAATAATATCAGCAAGATGCTCTTCTGACTGAAGTACTCAGCCACCTATCCTGGTCTGCCACAATATAAAATCATTAGACAATAATATCAGCAAGATGCTCTACTGACTGAGGTACTCAGCCACCTATCCTGGTGTGCCACAATATAAAATCATTAGACAATAATATCAGCAAGATGCTCTACTGACTGAAGTACTCAGCCACCTATCCTGGTCTGCCACAATATAAAATCATTAGACAATAATATCAGCAAGATGCTCTACTGACTGAGGTACTCAGCCACCTATCCTGGTGTGCCACAATATAAAATCATTAGACAATAATATCAGCAAGATGCTCTACTGACTGAAGTACTCAGCCACCTATCCTGGTCTGCCACAATATAAAATCATTAGACAATAATATCAGCAAGATGCTCTACTGACTGAAGTACTCAGCCACCTATCCTGGTCTGCCACAATATAAAATCATTAGACAATAATATCAGCAAGATGCTCTACTGACTGAGGTACTCAGCCACCTATCCTGGTGTGCCACAATATAAAATCATTAGACAATAATATCAGCAAGATGCTCTATTGACTGAAGTACTCAGCCACCTATCCTGCCACAATATGACATCATTAGACAATAACTACCAGACCACCTATCCTGGTGTGCCACAATATAAAATCATTAGACAATAATATCAGCAAGATGCTCTACTGACTGAGGTACTCAGCCACCTATCCTGCCACAATATGACATCATTAGACAATAACTACCAGGCCACCTATCCTGGTGTGCCACAATATAAAATCATTAGACAATAATATCAGCAAGATGCTCTACTGACTGAAGTACTCAGCCACCTATCCTGCCACAATATGACATCATTAGACAATAACTACCAGACCACCTATCCTGGTGTGCCACAATATAAAATCATTAGACAATAATATCAGCAAGATGCTCTACTGACTGAGGTACTCAGCCACCTATCCTGCCACAATATGACATCATTAGACAATAACTACCAGACCACCTATCCTGGTGTGCCACAATATAAAATCATAAGACAATAATATCAGCAAGATGCTCTACTGACTGAGGTACTCAGCCACCTATCCTGCCACAATATAAAATCATTAGACAATAATATCAGCAAGATGCTCTACTGACTGAGGTACTCAGCCACCTATCCTGCCACAATATAAAATCATTAGACAATAACTACCAGACCACCTATCCTGGTGTGCCACAATATAAAATCATAAGACAATAATATCAGCAAGATGCTCTACTGACTGAGGTACTCAGCCACCTATCCTGCCACAATATAAAATCATTAGACAATAATATCAGCAAGATGCTCTACTGACTGAGGTACTCAGCCACCTATCCTGCCACAATATGACATCATTAGACAATAACTACCAGACCACCTATCCTGGTGTGCCACAATTTAAAATCATTAGACAATAATATCAGCAAGATGCTCTTCTGACTGAAGTACTCAGCCACCTATCCTGGTCTGCCACAATATAAAATCATTAGACAATAATATCAGCAAGATGCTCTACTGACTGAGGTACTCAGCCACCTATCCTGGTGTGCCACAATATAAAATCATTAGACAATAATATCAGCAAGATGCTCTACTGACTGAAGTACTCAGCCACCTATCCTGGTCTGCCACAATATAAAATCATTAGACAATAATATCAGCAAGATGCTCTACTGACTGAGGTACTCAGCCACCTATCCTGGTGTGCCACAATATAAAATCATTAGACAATAATATCAGCAAGATGCTCTACTGACTGAAGTACTCAGCCACCTATCCTGGTCTGCCACAATATAAAATCATTAGACAATAATATCAGCAAGATGCTCTACTGACTGAAGTACTCAGCCACCTATCCTGGTCTGCCACAATATAAAATCATTAGACAATAATATCAGCAAGATGCTCTACTGACTGAGGTACTCAGCCACCTATCCTGGTGTGCCACAATATAAAATCATTAGACAATAATATCAGCAAGATGCTCTACTGACTGAAGTACTCAGCCACCTATCCTGGTCTGCCACAATATAAAATCATTAGACAATAATATCAGCAAGATGCTCTACTGACTGAGGTACTCAGCCACCTATCCTGGTGTGCCACAATATAAAATCATTAGACAATAATATCAGCAAGATGCTCTACTGACTGAAGTACTCAGCCACCTATCCTGGTGTGCCACAATATGATGTTGTTAGACAAAAATATCAGCAAGATGCTTTACCGGCTGAGCTTTCGGGCCAACTATCCTGGTCTGCCACAATATGATGTTGTTAGACAAAATTATCAGCAAGATGCTCTATTGACTGAGCTACTGGGCCAACTATCCTGGTGTGCCACAATATGATGTTGTTAGACAAAAATACCAGCAGGACACTCTACTGATTGAGCTACTTGGCCATCTGCCACAATATTTTTCATAACAATTTTGAAATTAAAAACCAGGCTATCAAGCACCGCTTAAATGACAACAATTAGTATTAAAGTAACAGGCTCTTGAGTGAGACAGAACTGGGACCCAGTCATTATGATCTGTCTGTCATTTGACATTAACATAAAAATAGATTATAAAGCTCTTTAACGACCCTGATATTTTGTAACATTCAAAACAGAAATGGATCAGTAATGATTAAATTTGGATAAACTGGAATTCATAATCAAGGTATATTTTTTACTGAGAAATGAATGAAAAATTGGATTCAGAAGGTTGAAAATATCGAAAAATTTGCATAAAAATTGGAGAATTTTCATGCATGACTGTAAACAATCTTACCACTACATCAAGTAAAAGTTCTCCTTTAGTTCCGTGTAAAATTTTCACTAAGTTACCGACACTCTTCTCCCAGATATATAAGGAATGTTGTCTGGCCGATCCTGCTACTATGTATTCCCCGTCACCAGAGAAACAACATTTCTTCCACATTGTCCTAAAATTAGAAATATCAATTTGTTCTTGATTTTGTGGTAGTAATTGTATTTTATGCCCATCGAGATTTTTTCATCTATATCAAAACAGTCATTTTTCGGATGGTGGAGGATACTAGATTGATGGAATTTCAATCATGTCTAAGCCTAGAGTGGAGTGGAGTGGAGTAATGGTGTTTTATGCCCAAGTCAAGAATCTTTCACTTAATACGAGGCGGTCAGTTCTGGGATAGTGGAGGAAACCGGAGTGCCCAGAGAAAACCACCAACCTTCGGCAAGCAAACTGACAAACTTCCTCACACTAGGATCTGTCCTGAGTGGGATCCGAACCCAGGCGGTGAGAGGCACTGTGATCCGTAAGCGCACACTTTAGACCACTCGGCCACCGAGGCCCCTCTAAGCCTAGATTCTTTCACATTCATATCAAGGTGTTCAATTTCAGAAATGGATGAGTGGTATTTTATGTTTTACAGCCCAGTCACGATTCTTTCACATCTATATCAAGATGGTCAGTTCTTGGATGATAGAGTGGACTAGATTGTTAGTTTTGGGATGATTGATTGGATAATGGTGTTCTACACACCAATCGCTTACTTATATAAGGAGATAATATATAATCTTTTCTGGAATGGTGAAGAAACTAGTGTATCAAAAGGGGAAAAATGAACCTTTTTTCCCTGTGGTATTGTCCCGAGTCGGATTTGAACATAGGCAGCAGGTGGCGCTGTGATCAATCATGTGTAAAAAATGAAGCATGTCTGATGTGTGAAGAAGTTTGTATTCTCCATAAACTCACACTACAAAAATTGGAACAATTACGAACCTAGTATGCTGACAGGTTCAGGACAGGTCTTTCTTACAGAACTTACTTGTTAACTAGATCTTGTAACTTCTGTATGGGTTCCGGTTCCCCATTTTTTCCACAAGCGAGGACTTCACCGCTTTCATACACACGAATTATTCTGTCAGCTGAATTTACCAAGAAACATCTAAACAAACAAACAAATAAATAAATAAATAAATAAATAAATAAATAAATAAATAAATAAATAAATAAATAAACAAATAAATAAAAATAAAAAAAAATAATATATTCTAAATAAAATAGTGATACCAGAGTTAAGGTCTGTTGGTACATTTAAACTTTCCTAAGTTTATAACAAAAGAGTTCCATATCATTTATCTACTCATAAAAATTGTTTGTTTACACATCACACACATTTAAATGTAATATTTCTTAATACTTACCAAAATTAATAAATACCAAGGTTTAGTTTTGTACTTATTATTGAAAACATAAGGCAGAGTTTAGACAGTTCTGTAACTCTTGTTAAATAAGCTTTGTTGTATTGTATGACCTTAATTACTCTTTAATTATAGAGGTACATTAAGTCATTCGTTGGGTATATTTAATGTTCAGTGGTGTGGAGTGGAGTTACGCAAAGGCGTTTTATGCATTTAACTTAATCAAGGCTTTCGGTTCAGGAATGGACAAGAAAACCGGAGTGTCCATAAAAATCCAGGATCAAATGTTTAAAAAGCCTATTATGTTTGTCTAATATGTGGTCCTTATCAAAAGTTTTTTGGTACTTGTATTGTATACTTACTCCCCTCTCCTAGCAAACTCTATAGATTTAATGGCTGTTGTGTTCAGTGTCCCCGTTGTTACTCTAAATGATGCCACAGGTTCTAACTTGTTCACAGAAAACACGAGTATCTGTCAAAAAAAAAAAAAAAAAAAATATTGATTTTTCAATCAACTTAACTTTAACATCATTATTGTTTTTTTTATTTGTTTAGTTAATAAAAACAGGACTGTCGGTCTGTGAATTGGAAAACAAATGAAAATTGTCATACTTTCTGAAGTATTTTTTGTTCTTTCTGAAGCATTGTTAAATGTAGTATTGCCTTTTGGTACACACAAAAAAAAAAAGAAAAGAAACAAACTGTCAGCAGCCCAACTTGTGCCATCTTTTTAATACCAGTAGCTCAGAGTAGAATTGGTTCCTTTTTCTTTTTCTTAAACATAACTGTAAGAGCTTCAAAAATGATGTGACTCATTTGCATATACATATAATGTGTGTGTGTGTGTGTGTGTAATTGTGATTCCGTCTGTTAAACTACAAAACTTATTTCAACAATTAAAATGGATCAACAAATGTCATGAATTGACCTCTTTTTTTTGAAAATGTAGCCCTAATTTTCTTATAGTCAAGAATAGAATGAATTCCCGCTCACTGAACATTGTACATCTTGTACTCAACTTACCCTTCCTTTAGCATTTCCTGTATATATGTGCTTTCCTCGTCTGTCAAATGAGGCTACAATATTTAAATCCGACTGTAAAAAAAATAAAATCAATCATTAGATTTTTCAGTGAATGAGCAGTTTGCAAAAATTGTGGGCTTGAATTTTTTACATTTATATTTTTAAAATCTTGTTATAATCCCCCTACTACTTTGACATCTTGATAATCACTGCAATAGAACATTTGTGCCACTCTTTAACTGCCATAGGGGGGCCTCGGTGACTGGGTGGCCTAAAGCAAGGACTTTACATTGCCTTTCACCACCTTGGATTTAATCCCAATCATGCAGATCCCAGAAAGTGTTTTTTTCTGGACACTTAAGTTTCCTCCAGCATCCCTGAACTGACCACTGCAATATTTGTGAAAAAATCTTCACTTGGGAGTATAACACTATTTATCACATCCAATCTAATCTATAACCCCTACCCCACTTCTAGCCACAGTGAGCCTCAAAGTCTAATTCCTTTATATATTTCTGTAAAATTGTTCCTATATTTATTTTTTTTATTCCTGCAATGATGCCAAAAATTGACTGCATAAATATTTGCAATAAATTAAGGTTTGATATCATTTAATCAAGGTTGCATAATGTTTCAGGTAACTATGGAAACAGATATATTAACTTACATCATCATCCAAAGGAATTGAAGAATAGCTTCCATTAATATCCATCTTGACTGCAGCATGCTTCATCGGACAAACCAGGAACATTTTACTGAAACAAAGAAATACAAAATGGGTTAACTTTATGAAACAAGAAAAACCTTGAGAAACATTTATATGAAAAGGTCAAAAGATACCATGGCAACCAATGTTTATTAAAAAAGGTCAAAAGATACCTTGGCAACTAATGTTTATTAAACAAGAGGGCCATGAAGGCCCTGGACGCTCACCTGAAAATGATGTACACTCAGCTTGATTTTGGCAAACTGGAGCTTCTATTTTTAAAAGAAATTTTTCCTATTTTTCGAACTAGTGATCTACTTATTGAGCCAACATGACCAATATAAAAACTTGAGCTAGCTTTTGTCAGGAGGATCAATCTCAGCAAGTTTGATGAAGATTGGTATAAAATTAGGCCATCAGATGTGTTAAAAATGTTTTTATATAATTTAACCTAGTGACCTACTTATTGATACAACATAACCAGAAAACAAACTTCAGCTAGCTTTTGTCAACATGATCATTCTGATTAAGTTAAATAAAGATTGGACTAAAATTGGTGCCTCAGGAGTGTTAACAAGTTTTTTTTGGAATTTGACCTAGTGACCTTCTTATTGACCCAACACTGCCAATATACAAATTTGAGCTAGCTTTTGTCAAGAGGATTATTCTGAGCAAGTTTGATGAAGAATGAACTAAAATTGGGGCCTCAGGAGTGTTAACGTGGTTTTTCTGGAATTTGACCTAGTGACCTACTTATTGACCCAACATGACCCAAAAACAAATTCGAGCTAGCTTTTGTCAAGAGGATCATTCTGAGCACGTTTTATGAAGATTGGATTAAAATTGGGGCCTCAAGAGTGTAAACAAGGTTTTTCTATTATCTGACCTAGTCACCTACTTATTGACCCAACATGGCCCATATACGAACTTGACCTAGCTTTTGTCCAGATGGATCAATCTGACAATGTTTGATGAAGATTGTACTCAAAATGGGGCCTCAGGAATGTTAACAAGGTTTTTCTGGAATTTGACCTAGTGACCTACTTATTGACCCAACATAGCCAATACACGAACTTGAGCTAGCTTTTGTCAAGAGGATCATTCTGAGCAACTTTGATGAAGATTGGACTAAAATTAAGGCCTTGGGAGTGTTAACAAGGTTTTTCTATTATTTGACCTAGTGACCTACTTATTGACCCAATATGGCCCATATAAGAACTTGACCTAGCTTTTGTCCAGAGGATCATTCTGAGCAAGTTTGATTACAATTGCATTTAAATTGTGGCCTCAGGAGTGTTAACAATCAAAAGTTGACGCACGACGCACAATCACCCATCACAATAGCTCACTTGAGCACTTTGTGCTCAGGTGAGCTAAAATGTCAAAAGATACCTTGGCAACCAATGTTTATTAAAAAAGGTCAAAAGATACCTTGGCAACCAATGTTTATTAAAAAGGTCAAAAGATACCTTGGCAACCAATGTTTATGAAAATGGTCATTTTGATCTAAGTAACCAATGTTTATTAAAATAGGTCAAAGTTCCAGTCACAATGCACATGAGCAACCATTTTTGTAAAAAAAAAATTCAAATTCAAATTCTAGGTCAATTTTTATCTTCTCAACCATGAATATTACACAGTAAAATTCTGGTCACTACATTCTGGTCTCACAATAAGTTAAGAGTTCCGGGAATTGATTTCATGAAAAGCTCCTCATTTTCCCCAGCCACCTTCCCCACGGTTACTAGCTTGATGTTCAACCTACTATGAGTTGATTTGCAGTCAATGTTACCTGGCCAAAAACGTTCAGAGTAAACAATAACAATCTCTGAAAATAACAAAACAAATGTACAGTATGGTGTGGATACTAATAAATATGAAATGTACATGTAGATTCAACTAGATATGTTTCTTTGAAACAGATATGTTGCCTGACACTGCATAAAAATCAATCAAAGGGAAATAATTCAAAAACGGAACAAGATAGAGTTGTGGTTCTTGTGCACTGCACTTCGAGTCATTGCCAGAAACATGTACACAAAGTTTGGAGTCATTTGAACATACTACACCAAAGTTATGCTCTGGACAAGAAATGCTCTATAAAAATCAATCAAAGGGAAATAATTCAAAAACGGAAAAAGATGGAGTTGCGGTTCTTGTGCACTGCACTTCCAGTCATTGCCAGAAACATGCACACCAAGTTTGGAGTCATTTGAACGTACAACACCAATGTTATGCTCCGGACAAGGAAATTCGGACGCCGCAGACGCAGACGCCGACAAAAGTAATCTCTATATGTCGCCTAGTCAGGCGACACAAAACAGGGGTTTTCTTTCATCCATGTTGGGTAAATATAGGACAGTTTCCCAACATGGATGAAAGAAAACCCCTTTTTTGTGTCGTCTGACTAGGCGTTTTCTTTCATCCATGTTGGGTAAATATAGGACAGTTTCCCCACGGGAAAATCTTAAAGGATATTATTTCTCTATTTAGACTAAAAATTTCCAAAAAAGTCATCAAACTAAAACTGACAAAATAAATAAATAAATAAAATAAGAAATTAAAAACAATAATAATAAATAAATTAATAAATAAATAAATAAAAAATAAAAGGAAAGATTTTTCCAGATTTAGACTGAAAATTTCCAAACTTCTCATCAAACTGATAAGTAGAAAAAATAGATTTTCTTTCAAAGGAATTTAATTTATTAATTTTAATATACATGACAGAATTTTTTTTCTATACACCAGGTAAATAAAGAGGCCTCAGTGGCTGAGTGGTCTAAAGTGTTTGTTTACGGATCACAGCGCCCCTCACTGCCTGGGTTCAAATCTCACTCAGGACAGATCCTAGTGTCAGAAAGTTTGTCAGTTCGCTTGCCGAAGGTTGGTGGTTTTCTCTGGGCACTCTGGTTGCTTCCACCATCTCGGAACTGACCACATCAAAATAAATGAAAAAATCTTGACTGGGATGTTAAACACCATTACTCCACTCCCACTTTATATACTAGGTAACTGATATTTTTCTTCTCTTCGTTTTTCTGTTGTGTAATGCGATATTTTTCACCAGTGGCTCTATCCCAAGCCAGAAAATCCTCTTAATTCAGTATCAAATTAATTCAAAGTTTACCTGTTTCTTGGATTAAACTGTACTTTAAGTATGGGCGACGGAAACCTGTAGGTTTTATCAACCTCTCCTGCTGATATGTCCCACACAGAAACTGTGTTATCTGTGGCCGCACTAAGTAATTTGTGTCCATTTCTGCTCCAACTAAAAATATTGAAATATAATAGAATTTATGAGAAAAGTAGAGTAAATGCGTGTTAAGCCTATGTCAAGATAAAATACTGAAATATAATAGGAATAGTTATCTTCTATCAATGAGAGAAATTAGAGCTATTCTTTTTTACACCTATCAAGAGCATTCCAATCATTTTGAAATAGTCACGCCAGGCAACTGTTTGGAAAATGGTTTTAAGAGTTGATTTGAGTAATGGTGTTTAACGTCCCAGTCGAGAATATTTCACTTATATCGAGACGTCGACAGTTATAGGCGAAAGTGCATAAATTTTGCCTGTGGGTTGCGCTGGTGGCATTATACAGCAGGGTTCTTTATCGTGCCAGCCCTACCATGACACGGGACCTCGTTTGTTTTAACTTCCCATCCGAAAGAACCATGACTTTCATTTCATGATGTTTGGTGAAAGAACAGTCACTACCCACTTTCAAATCTTGGGTCAGACCTGGTCGGGGTTCGAACCCACGACCTCCCACTTACAGAGCGAGCACTCTACCAACTGAGCTACTGTGTTGAAAAAAAAATTTGGAAAATGGTTTTAAACTAAAGTTCTCAAAAAAATATAAACTGATCAAAATTCTACCTGGATTCAAATCTTAGCAGGAGGAGTTGTTGTAATCTGTACTCAGTCAACAAGCATTCTCCATTCACTGACTAGTACAGTTATACAAGTGACCTTATTAATATCAATTTATTAAAACAATCTATTAAGAAACTAATAACAATTTGTTACAGAAATGTGCAAATACAAGTATAAAATACAGTTTTTTTCTGACATCCTTCACAGATGAATACTCTAAGTCAGGAATCTGACATCCATCACAGATGAATACTCTAAGTCAGGAATCTGACATCCATCACAGATGAATACTCTAAGTCAGGAATCTGACATCCATCACAGATGAATACTCAAGTCAGGAATCTGACATCCATCACAGATGAATACTCTAAGTCAGGAATTTGACATCCTTCACAGATGAATACTCTAAGTCAGGAATCTGACATCCATCACAGATGAATACTATAAGTCAGGAATCTGACATCCATCACAGATGAATACTCTAAGTCAGGAATCTGACATCCATCATAGATGAATACTCTAAGTCAGGAATCTGACATCCATCACAGATGAATACTCTAAGTCAGGAATCTGACATCCATCACAGATGAATACTCTTAGTCAGGAATCTGACATCCATCACAGATGAATACTGTTAGTCAGGAATCTGACATCCATCACAGATGAATACTTTAACTTGTAAGTCAGGAAATTATCGCAATCATTTTATTTTCGTGTTAAAAATATTAAAATGTAATAGGATTAGAGTTATTGTGTTATACCATTTTGAAATGTTCAATTTAGGTCTGTTGGGAAAATGGTTTTAAAATAAAAGTTCCAAGGAATAAAAAAAAAAAAAAAAAAAAAACATTGTCCTTTGTCATATGAACTAATCAACATTCTGCCCAGATTTAAATCTGGGTTTTTTAAATCTATTTTACAAGTCTTCAGCCAACTCAGCCAGAAAGCATTCTTCATAGACTGACTAGTACAGTTAATATTAATTTATCCAAACAACCTATTAAAAATATAATAATGATTACCGTAGTAATTGTCAGTGGGGCTAGCTGCAAACACTATGTATGATAAGTTTATTGTGAACAATTTGCAGGCCTCAGAAATCTTTTTTTAAAAAAATTGTCCTGATGGCTCGTGGAACTTGAGAAGAATTTCACTCAAATTATCAATCCCTTAGCACCAACCTTCAGCAAGCGAACTGAAAAACTTTCTTACACTAAGATCTGTCCCGAGTGGGATTCGAACCCAGACGGGAGGCCCTGTGATCCCTAAGTGCTTGCTTTAGACCACTCTGCCACCGAGGCCCCTGAGCCACTGAGATAGACTCATGAGTCAAATATAAATTCTGGCTAACCTTAAAGAACAAACAGGATGAACGTGAGCATTGATGATTTTGGCGATTCCTCTGGTTAGAAAATCCCAGATGACAATTCTTCCATCGTTACATCCCACAGCTAGTAATGTACCTTGTCTGTTAAAGGCACATGTAACTGCAATACTAACACAGTCTAATGCTCCATCAAAATCCTGTAATAAATCAGTAATAGATCTTATCTCATACAAGAATAAATTGCTTCTTATCCTCAAATATAAAAACATCGTGAATGAAATTATTATAGCTTGGCTACAAATCAAGGCTTCGCTAAGACCACTGAGAGTCTGAGACTTCTTTTTTTTTTTTTTTTTTTTTTTTACATTTAGGAATATAGTATGATTATACTGACTTTCAGGTAAAAACAGGTGTGTCACTTTGACCTTTCACCTTTGACATTCAGGGTATAAATTGACATTTTACAAAACCTCAAATCAATCCATACAAAAACAGCTGCATGTCTTAAACTTTGAAATGGAAGTTAGTCTCAAATGTCCAATTTGAGCCATGAATAGAAAAAATGGAAATTTGTATGTGTTATGAGTTACAAATTTTACTCATATTTTAACTATATGTGTGCTTGCACATTGGTTACTTCCCTTTATTTAGCTGTTGCTTAAAGAACTGCAGGAGAAACAAATGGTACTAGTTTAATTTACAAAACAAACAATTTGGTTCAGATGCATGGTTAGAACATGAGAGAGAGAGAGAGAGAGAGAGAGAGAGAGAGAGAGAGAGAGAGAGAGAGAGAGAGAGAGAGAGATACCTCAGGATAATTCTGCCCAAATGACTCTGAAATTATGAAGTAATAAAATTAATTTATATACATATATGTAAATTGTAATATGAAACATTGAAACATGACATAGTTAAAGAGTATTTTTTATTTGTCTTTAACAATCATGCAACAACTGCCCGTTTCAAAATTTTACAAAATAAAAGAGAACCTATTAACTTTGCAATAGATCATGTTAAAATTTTTATGTAAAATAAATGTTTTTAACAATCCATTGCAAAAAATTCACAGAGGTCTTTTAACTCTTAAATTATATAAGTACACTACATCTGAAAACAACCCCGTGAACAATGAACTAAAAGATTTAAATTTCATGACTGAATTTCATGTTTTGTTTAAAAATAAAACTTGAGATCAGAGAATATTTATGCAAGAAAAAACCATCTCAAATGTGTTGCCATCGATTTATCAAGCAGTTTAAAGGAAGATGAGTGAATGACAACAAATAAATAAAATTATTTGATTAAGCCTTGTACCTAACAATTCCAAATTCATTTTCACATGCCGCCACCGGAAGAAAACAATGGAAGCGGAAGTTCTTCTTGTAAAGATTTCCCTCCTACTTTAAGAGCACCCAATTTTTCGCGCACCTGCCTTACACTGTAATTACCTAAGTTTGATGCTTATTTGATTTTTTCATATTTATTTATTTATTTATTTATTTATTTATTTGTTTGTTTATTTATTTATTTATTTATTTATTTATTTATTTATTTATTTATTTATTTATTTATTTATTTATTTATTTATTTGGACACACGCGGTATATGGAATTTACATAACACTCTTCAGCTTCATGCAGTCAAAAGAATGTTTAAATAACGTCGCATAAGATTTTTTCAGCTTTTATGCAGCGACGACAGCAAGTTTATTTATCAATGAGAAATAATCTAAGATTTAGTTCTTGAATGCATGAGATATGGAACGCCGTTTTAACATATATTCAATTATTTATACCTATCTTCAAATAATTGAACCTAGGTACAATTCATTTGAAGATAGGTATAATTCAATTTTACCTAGGTTCAATTCAAATGAATTATACCTAGGTAAAATTAAATTATACCTATGTTTAAATGAATTGATCATTAATACTTTTAAATTTCAACGTAGTAAAATTCAATTTAAACCTATCTTCAAATCAATCAAAGAGACGTATCAATTATACCTAGGTACAAATGAATTGTACCTAGGTCTTATTCTATTGAAGATAGGTTCAAATGAATTATACCTAGGTACAAATGAATTATTCCTAGGAACTTCCCAGGTATAAATATTTGAACCTAGGTCACATGATAATTCAATTGAACCTAGGTATTATTTGAAGATAGGTATAAATAATTGAATATATGTTAAAACGGCGTTCCATAATAGTCCTCGTTGTACTAGCGAGCACTCGGGCGGTTTTTTAGTAAAGGTTCTCTCTGCGGCATACTGTTCTCTCAGTCACATTATCTTGCAATTGAGGATGAACCAATCAATACTCTGTCTTCCTAATTCCTAGTGCCAGACCAGGAAGCATTATCTGAAATGTGTGTGGGATTTGAAACTGCTGCGACCTCCCGCTTTCAAGACAAACGTTCTATTTTTGATCCACGGAAATCGCCGAACCGTATACTTAAACAGTCAATAAGTAAATGGACCTTTGTTGAAAAGTTAATGTAATATGTTGAGCAGTGAATTTGGTGATTATTAAACATTGTCAAAAATAAATAAAAAATAATAATAATAATAAAATAAATAAATAAATAAATAAATAAAAAATAAAATAAAATCTCAGATTTCACTGCACCGGTTTATCAGGCGTGAATGGTGAATCCCCGGAACATGTATTTTCTTTGAAGTTTACTCTTTTAATACAAGTTCAAGAACAGATAATATATAACTGTTAGTCCGATATTTTCATGGGAAGTAAATACCCTGAAATCTATAAATCAAGTCTAGAACCGATTCAAGTAGCAATAAAAAGCTAAGAGGTTTTTGCAAGGCCGAAAATCTGCCTCGATTGTATGTCCAGCATTTAGGGCTTTATAATGTCTATAAATCTCAAACATGAAAGGTATATATGCATGCAGAATATTGAAAATTCGACCTTGTGTATCCGTTCAAATTGATCATAGACGGTCAATCTGAACGATGCAGCCGAAGAAATTCAGAGCCGTTTTATATTACTTCTCTAAATAGTGCTTTACCTCAAAAAAGGCTTGGATTAACTTAGGTAAAAACTATTTTATGTCGTCGGAGATGGAAAGATCGAGTCTTCAAATTGTTGTCACAGTTTATTTTTTGTTGTTTAGTAAGTATAGTGTTACTTAGTTATCTTAGACCAGCCGGACATTTAAAACCTTTTTTTTTAAATGTCACTGCTTAGACTTAGGAACAAAATAATTTCATTTGATCTCATAATCAGTTGTCTATATGTAAAACGATTAAAATGGTTATCTTCAGTCCGGAAGTATAATTTTTCAGGGATGACGAGTTTAAAGAGTATTTAGAATTTTCAAATTTTGAGACATGTTTATCACTCGGGAAATAAATAAATAAATAAATAAATAAATAAATAAATAAATAAATAAATTAATTAATAATTAATTAATTAATAAATAAATAAAATAAAATAAATAAATAAAAAGACGCAAATAAATAAATAAATAAATAAAATGAATAAATAAATAAATAAATACGTGTAAATAAATAAATCAATTAATAAAAATATAAATACATGTAAATAATTAATATAAATAAATAAATAAACAAATAAATAAATACATGTAATTAAATAAAATAAATAAATGAATAAATAAATAAAACTATCTAAATAAATAAAAAATAAAACTAAATAAATAAATAAAATAAATAAATAAATAAATAAATGGTCTATGACTGAAAAGTAAATGGACCAAAAGCGTTTTTTTTTTCTTTTTATATATATAAAGGAGGAAGAACAACAGAAAAAAATCTTGAATATTTATTTGCGATTTTGGACATTGGACCAGTGAAATACTCTATATTTATACCGAAAACGTTTATAAAAAGAAATTTACAAAGTCAATTTTATAAACGTCAAAACCCGACCTACGATATGAAATATGAATTACAACGAGAATAAACAAACAACTAAAGTTTGCTGAACAACTTCAATATATCAACATGAAAATGATTTAAATAAATATTCCATAAATATTCTTTCAAAATAAATTACCATAGATATGACAATCTGACGTTAAGCCATGACTAGTTGTTGACTCGGGATTATAAATTTTTATGCATTTACGTCGCATTGTTGATTATACTCTCTCTCTCTCTCTCTCTCTCTCTCTCTCTCTCTCTCTCTCTCTCACACACACACACACACACACACACACACACACACACACACACACACACACACCGCACTCACACAACACACATACAACACATACACACACGACACACAATTCAGCAGACTCACACAACACATAGAAACACGCACACACACACACACAAATGACACAACACATACACATACATAAATACACAGCAGACACAACACACACATATACACACAACACACACAACACACACACACACATACACACACGACACACATACAACACACACAACGCATACAACACACACACATACAACACATACAAACACCGTGACATAAATACACAGATACATACACACACAACACACACAACGCATACACACAACATACACACAACACACACAACACATACATACACCCATACCAAAGCATTTTGATTTTCTGCAATTCTATGCTGTACTTTACACGTTGAACACAACCTTCCTTGAGGTTTGACTTTATTTGATTCGTCAAAAATACAAAAATAAAATGAAAGTTTGTAGTTTATAGAACAGTCAGTTATACATTGAAATCTTCTCACACTTAGCTTCGAATTGGTCAGACCTTACTCAAGGACAATTTGTCAATTTGCTTGCCGAAAGTCGGTGTTTTCTCCGGACAATCCAGTTTGCTCCACCATACTTTAACCGGCGACATCAATATAATTGAAAGAATCTTGACTTGGGCGTAAAATAACACGAATCAATTCAATTCTACTAAAGTCAACTCAACATCGTTATCAATTGACATCAATGTGGTATCACACCAGTACCGTTACTACTTGTGAGACAACCGAGTCAACTACCTCGGTAAAAATTTAACCAAGTTTTTTTTTCTCACAGAAGTGATATGAAGGTCTATCCACGGGTTAAACGATAGACCTATTTTTGTCTGATTCCCGCCTACATACAATTTAAACTTTTAAACTATCCTCTAACCTGGATTACGAGGTTTACTGGTGTGGTTAAACTACTTTTCATGGCACAGAACCATCCCACTTATTTTACAACAGCTGGTCTAGTTTTTAGTTTTCCTATTATACCTTCCATACATGTGAAAGATATTAAACATTGAGACTCTGTTGGTACTGTATGTCATCATAGATTTATATTTAGATTGATCTTCAATTCTTGCCTGGGTTTATTTAAGCGCCTAGTTACGGTACTGCATACAGTTTTATTTTATTTATTTAAACAGGTTCGGCATTTGGTATAGATTCACAACAGACACAAAAACTCTGTCACGATGTATTACGCATTAATTGTGATTTACAATACATGGCAGACGCCAACGAGGAAGTTTGCGGAACAGACCACCACACCTACCAAAACACGTAAGAATCTAGTCACCAATTCGCTGATTGGTTAATTGATATATGCTAAATCTTTTTGTAAAATTTATATGCAAATCGATTTCATCAAAAGCTGATTGGTTAAGTATTTGCCAAACCTACTTCTGTTTTGTTCGGCGTTTATAAGTAAGATTTTTGCTAAATGTGTTTCTAATTTGTTAAACGCTGAAAATTTATTTACTAAAATGTTTCGTTAAAAAAGATTCTTAACTGAAAACATCTACCGTGAAATAACGCAACCAAGAATGCAACACATTAAAAGTACATGGTTAAAAGAACACGGAAGGTCAAGTGAGCTTATGTCATGGCGCGGCGTGTGTATGTACGTGCGTGCGTGCGTCGTCACCTATTTCGACTTCGCCTCCAAAACTGTTGGACAGATTACAATGATACTTGGTCAGGAGCATATAGGGGCCGGTGCAATTCAGATTCGTTCATGACGTTGCCATGGCTACTAAAACTAGGTCTGTAGTTTCTTCATTTGGTAAAATATAGTCGAAAAATAGGTAACGCGTTTTTGTGTGAAATTAAAAAATTTCGTAATATGGCTTCAAATTGTTATAACTTGACTATTTGGACAGAAATTGACATTAGGTTTTCAGTTTTGACTTTTTCTTGAAATTTCTTTCAAAATGGGGTCAAGGTCAAAGTTCAAGGTCATGACCTAGTTTGTAATTTTGCAGTTTTAGGCTATTTTCTTCAAAATTTTAAGAGGTATATGATATCAAAACATTGTTAAAATGTTCAGCATGACAAAATTTAAAAAGGCTCAAAGTTTCCTAACTATATGATAATGCATGTAGGAGTTTTTGCCCCTGAAATGTTTTTTTTTTTTTTTTTTTTTTTTTTTTTTTTTTTTTTTTTTTTTTTTTTTGCTTATAAAAACTAAAATTGTGCATAAGCTTGAAAACTGTTAACTTTTTGCATAGGCATGTATATTAGAATATTTTAGGTATTGAAATGACGATCATTTTGATATATGGCTCAAGGTCATACATTCAAAAGTCAAGGTCAAAGGTTCATAAAAAGAATGAAATTGTTAAAAATCTTGGAAACCATTAACTTTTTTTATAAAGTGTATATAAGAATATTGTAGGAATTGATATGGCGATCATTCTGATATATGATTCAAGGTCTTACGTTCAAAGGTCAAGGTCATAGATGCACAAGAAGACTCAAATTTTTAATTATCTTAAAAACTATATATTTTTTCATAGACATATTTACTAGAATATTGTAGGTATTGACATGACGATCATTTTGATATATGGCTCATGGTTATACGTTCAAAGGTGAAGGTCATAGGTGCATAAAAAACTGAAATTGTTTATTAATAATCTTGGAAACTATTAACTGTTTGCATTGGCATGATTATTAGAATATTGTAGGAATTGATATGGCGATCATTCTAATATAAGATTCAAGATAGTACATTTAAAGGTCAAGGTCATAGATGCATAAGAAGACTCAAATTGTTATTTATCTTGAAAACTATTAACCTTTTGTATAGACATGTATATTAGAATATTGTATGTATTTTGCAAATGATTTTGGCTATATCATCAGGTGAGCGTTAAGGCCCATGGGCCTCTTGTTGTCTTCTAGCTGTGTTTTTGTCTTTTTTAAGCTGTGTTTTTGTCTTTTTTTTTTGAAGGTGTGTATTTGTTCAGGCCAAATGTAAAGATATAACATTGGATCAGGCGTATGATGGACACTGTAGGAAAACTTACATGAACGTAATTGAGCTTCTAATCGCAGAAAACAAAATTACTAACGGAGTCACAAAACCCAGCCAACCAGCTTCCAAGAAAAATGCAATCCAGACCACAACTAGACCTCCTATTCCCGGAACCGGAAGTCCTATAACTAGGGCTTTAAGTGTTAAAGCTGCTTCCACAACTCTTACAGTTATTAATTCTTCTGCTTTATCTTCAAGTTCTACAAATAAGATTGAAAATCGTGAATTTTGCGACATTGGATACGTGTGCCCGGATACTCTATTTCCGGTTTGCGGTAGTAATGGCGTCTTTTACCTAAACATGTAAGTTATTTCAACAAATAACTTTTTATCTGTAACACATTTATTATTCAAGACTATTGACTCACAATGATGAAATTGATAATATTTTTATAAAAAATAAATGAACCTCAATCGGTACAAATATTGAACTTTTCTCATTAAGATTCATTGAAGCTTTTGTAGCGACTGACTAAATTTCCATTTCTAAAAAAAAACTTTTTGGTTTTGCAAAAAAAAAAATGCAACAATGTCAAAAGAGAATTTGGATTATTTGTTCTTTTTTAAAAATATTTTTATACCAAAATGATTTTAATTGAAAAAGTGGTTAAAACACGTCATTTTCTGTGTCGTAAATTTTGTCAAAAATAATAATAATAATAATTATAATATAATTAAAAAAATTTGTGTTAGTAATGTCTGGTGACACAGTAGTCGTGGAGTGGTGTTATTGTTAATTTAAAATAACTACATGTATTTGGAACATCTCCAATTTAACCAGAAAATACAACGGACATATACTTGGATTACACCTTTACCCGATGTTCTGGTCTGTCATATACCACTTTTTGAATGTATTTTTATGTGATTGAATTCAAAAAGTTGTATATATATGACAAGTCCATCAAACTGAAGTTTCTAAGATTATTTAGACATGCTTCTGGTCCACCAAATGAAAAAACAAATCTAAATCTTCCTTCCTAAACATTCTATTTAAAATATTCATATTTATGACAAAAAAATCTCGAAAACCTCGAATTTTGTCTAGGAGTTTGAGTTTCGCATTTTTCTCGTGTAATATTCAAGTTGTATATTTTTATTCTGTTATGTCATGTTCTTGGTTGATTCATCTATTCTACAGTAAACAGTATTAATCTTTTTTCTTGTATTCCAGCTGCGAATTTGAGCTAGCCAAATGCAAAGATCCAGAGTTGAAGACGCAGTCAGACTTGACAAACTGCGAGAACGAGAACAAAACATAATGAATTAATTTAAAGAACAAAAGACAAAATGCGTCTTTGTCAAAACAGTATATTACTAGTTAATCCAGATGCAGAGAAAAATCCCTCGATTTATATTTTATATATTTTTTTCAACTAATAGCACCATGTAAAATATCTTTGTTATCTTTATTTGTTACCTATAACCTTTTTCATGGTCATTACATAATACAGTGATGACACCCATTTTATTGTTGTATGAATCTCTGTGATTTCTGTAACATTACTTTAACAAAATTCACTTTATCATATAAAAATGTTTCCGGCACTCAGTGTGACACAGAATCCTTACTATTTCTTTATCGTCTCCTCCATACGAAGTATGAGCGACATATGTGTACGGTTTGGCTACGTTACTTCCATTTCTTCCGCATACTCCCTTGTCCGGATATTTCCGGAGATTAATTGTCTAAATTTTTAAAATCTAATAGAAATAATATAGAGCGATGTTATTGCGCTTTTGTCTTTTTTGTATCGGGGTCCATTTGGTAAACTAGGAACAACCTTTGGACCTAGCTTTTGTCTTTTTTTGAATCGGGGTCAATTTGGTGAAGTAGGAACAAACTTTGATAACATATTTTGATAATATCAATTGAATGCATTATTTTTTAAAAATAAATTCCAATAACTAATACAGGAGACGCAAATATTTACTAACGAACTGATTAGGCTATCAAGCCATTGAATAACGGGGCTCGGGTCTATCAAATCAATTCAATCAATTCAATCTTTATTGCATTAAGCATACACATGCTTTTTGCCACAAATATATTTTACATAGCTGGTGGCAGAATATGATACAAATTACATGTAATACAAAGAGAAACAATGAAGATGGTAAGAGAACATCACATATAACAATAATATATATATATATATATATATATATATATATATATATATATATATATTATATATATATATATATATATAAGAAATATATAATATTTCCATTTTACATGTATAATAAGTTACACATTTGTCAAAAAAGTGTACATTATATTAAACATAATAATTATTTCGTCCCTCAATTTAAATGCATGGTATAAATATTTTGAGGTTTTCTTAATTAAAGAAGCATTTTTTGAAGACAAAATACTTGTAAATTTTTGTATGTTAGGCCAGTTACAATAATAGTTAGAGAAGTATTTTCGCCGTAAATCAATATAGATAGGACACACTAACAGAAAATGATATTCATTTTCTTGAACTTTCATATTACAACAATTACAAATTCTACTACTTTTTTCCACATTATAAAACCTACCATACTCAATTTCTAAACAATGTGAAGATATTCTAAAACGAGTCAATACAATTCTAATTTTTTTTTTTTTGCAATAACGTTTAAATATTCTTCAAATTCAAATTCTTTTTGAAACCTTTGATAATAATATAATTTATTAAAATGAGACATATTACCAAACCATTATTGTATGGATTGATCATTTAATCTTGTTTTTAACATATTAAAATCAGGTATAAGGAAATCTTGTTGAAGCCATATGTCGTGCATTCCCATAGAACATAACAAATTCTTTAATTAAAATGCCCAATTAAGACCTTTATAACTGTTACCATTATCAGCATCTCTCCTCAACATATTGTAAAATTTATATATAAAGGCTTCTATGTTTTTAATAATTTTCAACCAATACTTAATAAAACGTAACTTTCTGATGTAAGATAATGGATGTCTTCCGAGTTCACCATACACAGATACATTACAGGAAGATTTTTTAACACCAAGTATAATTTTACAGAACTTCAAAAGTATACGTTCAATATCATCAGCTGGGTGAAATACCCAGACCTCAGCTCAATAATTCAAGATAGAAGATACAATGGAATCAAATAAATCTAATGAATGTTTACATGACAAAGAAATATTTCCAAATACATTTAAAACATCATTTTGAGCTTTAGATCCGAATTCACATATTTTCTGCTGTGTTTTGTTCCATTTACCATTTCTAAAGAATGTAACACCAAGATATACATAACTTTTAACCAGCTCAAGTTTTAAACCATAATATGTAATAGAAGAATTATGAACCTGTTTTCCATTCTTAAAAACCATTTCTTTAGTCTTATCTGTATTAACATCAATATTCCATGTATCACAATAAATAAACAGTTTATCTAATAACAACTGTAGCCCTTGTATAGATTTAGAGAATAAAACTGTATCATCAGCATAAAGTAATAAAAATACATGAATGAAATCAAGATCAAAAAAGTCATCACCATCGGAATACAAACTTTCCTTTATATCATTTATAAACATTATAAATAACAGAGGTGACAAAGGTTCACCTTGTTTAACACCAGAGTAAGACTTAAAAAAAATTCAGAAAAATTACCTGAAAACTTAACACATTATCTCACATTATTATACATTGATTTCAACATTTTAACCATTTTAGTACTAACACCAGAACACAATAATTTATGCCATAGAATATGTCTGGGTATTTTGTCAAATGCTTTTTTAAAATCAACAAATGCGCAATAAACATTCTGTTTCATACTTAGTGCTTTAGCTATAATTGAATGTAATATAAATATACAGTCTACTGTTGACTTATTTGGTAAAAAACCAAATTGATTTTCGATAACGATATCATTTGTATCTACCCACTTTAATAATCTATTATTTAAAGCTAATGAAAAAATCAGACATGGTAAGCTTTTAGGTCTCGAAACAACTGTAATGGAGATAGCGAGCAGGAACTTCAGAGAGAGAGAGAGAGAGAGAGAGAGAGAGAGAGAGAGAGATGTATGTGATTGATATAGAGACCGTGTGTGTGTGGGTGCGTGAGAGAGAGAGAGAGAGAGAGAGAGAGAGAGAGAGAGAGAGAGAGAGAGATGTGATTGATATAGAGACCGTGTGGGTGCGTGAGAGAGAGAGAGAGAGAGAGAGAGAGAGAGAGAGAGAGAGAGAGAGAGATGGATGTGATTGATATAGAGACCGTGTGTGTGTGGGTGCGTGAGAGAGAGAGAGAGAGAGAGAGAGAGAGAGAGAGAGAGAGATGGGTGTATTTGAGATACAAAGAGAGCGACTGTTTTTGTGTATGTGTGAGAGACGGGGTGTTTGAGATAGAGACTGTGTGTGTGTGTGTGTGTCAGGTTTTTTTTTAAGAGAGAGACTGTGTGTGCATGTAAGACAGAGATGGTATTTTAAGAGAGAGAGAGAGAGAGAGAGAGAGAGAGAGAGAGAGATTTGAACTTCATTGCCGTGAAATATTAAAATAACTTCATACTTCCATCGTTATTTGACTGTTTTGATAAAGTCCTGTATTTGACGTAAGTTTAAGATAAACCACTGAGGGTGAAGTAAGGTCACTGATCAGTTTAAATCAGAAGATTTACGACTGAAGTAGAAAAAAGCGCAACATGAGGATTGTTTTAACGCTACTATTATACCTAGGTAAGTTTGAAAGTAGTTTTTTTATTATTTACTTATTTATTTATTTATTATATTCAATTATTTATTACTTTTATTTATTTTTTTTGTTATTTATTTTTCAATTATTTATTTATTATATTTAATTTTGTATTTTTTTGGTTTTTTTATGTTATTTATTTTTGCATTATTTATTTATTTATTTATTTATTTATTTATTTATTTATTCGTTTATTATATTTAACCTTTTATTACTTTTATTTATTTTTTGTCATTTATTTTTACATTATTTATTTATTTATTTATTTATTTATTGTTATTTTTTTTCATTATTATTTATTTATTCATTTACTTATTTATGGTATAGCAATTATACATAAATATGTTATAGAAAACACTGTTACCAAATCTGATCCCTTTTAGTTGCATATTTGTGTAATTTAAAGCAAAGTTATTATTACTGTTGGCGTCGTCGATGTTATTGTCGTCGTCGTTGTTGTTAATATTATCACAATTATTATTTCATTTGTTGTTTTTTATATTATTATTATAATTATTTTTATTGTTGTTGTTGTTGTTAAATCCGGTACCTGTTCAAGTCGAGCTTTCATTTCCAATGGTCCCTGTAATATTACTGATATTCCTTTTATCCTTTTTAAGTGAAAGGAGACCTTTTTTAAGCAGTTAGCGCATGTGCTAAACGCTGATAGGATTGTAACCAAACAGGAAGTGCGAGGTCAATGCGGCTCCTGGTGTGACCCTTTGACCTTTGACCAAAGATTCAGAGATTCTGCTTGGAAAGATATTTACTATGCCACGCCTTGTCCCGTCATGCATTTATCTGACAATGCGATAAACAGCATGGTGACTGGTGTCCTTTGAATTAAATCTCGTTAACCAACGTTTTCAACAAGATAACTGAAGAAAATCTCATACGATTTATTTTAAATTTTTGTCTTGTTTAAAACAGGTATTTTATTTCATGTATCTGCCTTACCTGCTCAACACAAGAAGCTGTGTGAGAATGTACTGGCTGTTAATTGTTTTGATGAGTACATGACATCTGGGAACGAAGAAATCTGCGCCAGTAACGGAGTACGATACCTAAATAAGTATGATCAATTACTCGGTATTTTTGTTTTTAGCATTTTCGCGCTCAACAAATATCGCTAATTCATGTTAACCGTTTATATTTATTGATTAAAAAATGAGCTTAGTCGAATCATGATTGCGCCAAGTGATCTTAGCAAGTTAGCAAAATATTAATTTTTAAAGTTTAATTTATTGTCCGAGTTCCCAGCACCGACCTCCCGAAGTGAAAACGGGCTGTATTGTATAGTCTTCATAAGTTTAGTAAGACCGAAGAAACCCAGACCTTACTGAACAATATTTTTATATTATTTCTTTTTATAGAAAGAATAGGTTAGCTAAGTCGAACGAAACGCACACAAGTTAAAGTAAATTACTTCTGATGCCCGATTATCGCAATCGTCAATACTCGCCCAATTCCGTGACAATCGGAGAATAACGAGTTTTCCCGAGGCTTGACGCCGAATGCCATTTTATACCGCTAGAAGTCTCACAGTACAATTTAGTCATCTGCTTAAATTAATTAAATCTTTCTTGATCTTATTTGAATAGATGCCTGTTTGTACAAGCAAAGTGTAAAGACCCTTCAATAAAAGAAGAATTAAATCTTGACAAATGTGAACCAACTGATGTCTCCAGCAACAACAGTGAAAGAAAGACATCCTTGTCGGTAGGCGAAAACTTACCGGAAACAAAACCAACGCCACCTACCGAGAAAGACAAATTTTGCAACAACGAAACCCCGTGTCCTGATACATTAGATCCCCTCTGTGGTAGTAATTACATCTTTTATTTGAACATGTAAGTTTTTCCTGATTTTGTTTATTATGAATTAAAATGTCCATTTTCATATCTCACCGTATGGTATTTTAAATTTTCTGTATAAAATATTAAAGGAAAATTAAATATTACTTCTTGGCCATGTTTACATTTTACTTTGGGCTTGAATATTTAATCTTTATTGACTTTCAAAGTCCATTTCAATATAGTTTCCGGTCAGAACTACGTTGTGTATTCAGTTGTTTCTACTTGATACAGGGCCTCGCTGGCTGAATGTCAAATGAGCGCGTATAAATCACAGAGCCCCTTACGGTTAAGGTTCAAATCTCGCTTGGACAGACCCTAGTACGAAAAAGATTTTCATTTCGTCTGTCAAAGGTTAATGGTTGTCTCCAGGTACTCCGGTCATCTCTGCCATCTCAGAACTGACTACCTCGATATATTAAACACAAATACTCCACTCCAAATGTTTTTGATGGTAAGTTGTTAATTAGTAAGCGGCCACAGGTGAGGGTTCAAAAGCTATATGAATGACTGATACACTGTTACACCAGATGAGGGCGTTCTTGTAGTGCAAGTGCAAAATTTCTAATACCCGCGAAGGTGATCAAACAAGAACGGAGAAAGTTTAAATCAGTGTGTAGTTATGGCCAATCAATCTTCTCTTGTTTTGAATTGGATTTTAATTTGATGTATACATGTTCTTTTCAGATGCGAGTTTAAAAAAGCGAAGTGTAAAAATGAAGAATTATATCTACTATCTTCGTTGGATTATTGTTAAATTTTGAATGACATTGACCCAAATTAAATGCTTTTGCATTAAAAAAGTCCTTGGTTAAGAAAAAGAATTACTATGTTCAAGTTTGAAGATGTAGTCTTTTCTAGACAAAAATCAGCGTCTTTCCGAGGACCCACGAGACTGTGACGGAATGAATTACGGGGACAAACAAGTCACTTCAAAGAACATTTACACATAAATTACCCAATAATAAAATAGCATTGACGTCATCAGGAGTGAAATTAAACAGTTGGAAGAGCCATGTTATTTCGTTTTTATAACATTGGTTGTTTTATTGTTTCATAGAAAAATAAACACCAAAATCATTTTTTCATTAACTTGAAATCGAAAATAAATTTTTTTGTTTTGTGTTTGATAACATCTGTTGTTTTTTTTTTCTCAAAGATTTTAGATAAAAATGATGAAAGGTTTTTGCGAAAGCTGGATGATACTTTTGCAACATCACCTGACACTATTTTGTCAGTTGTGTCATGCGCAAACTGATTTTGAATTTTTACAAAAAGAAATATTCAAAATTTTTCATATGGAAGTTTCTAAAGTAAAGAAGTTTCATAATATGTTGTCTTAAAACTACGAACTACTGCGTTTGTGACAGTGAAATATGTCTATTTTTCATAGAAAATGCAATTAACTTAAATAAAGTTCGGTATTTTTCACTTACTTGAGTCTAGTCGTACTGAAAAAATCGCTATGCATTGCCGCTATTGCCATGGGATATATCTGCACACAGTTAAAAGTTGCCGCTGTGGGAATTTTAGATGTTAAATGTGAAATCTTTAGTGCATACCACACAATGCGTCACCAAAAACATAAATTCTGGTACAAACATCGCCATGTAAAATTCCTGTAGTAGCAAGTTTCCTATCTAAAGAAAATATTCCATGATAACGCAGATGCGAAAATCTGAAAAGTACCAGAACAAATCCTCCAACTATGACAAATGATTTGACAACCTTTCTAAACGATTATACACTCAAGTAGGCTTTCGAACCCAGGCGACGAGGGTTTTGTCATTCGTAAGCAAGCATTGTAGACCAGGCCCCGGTTTCACAATCATTCCTTAACTAACATTTTCCTTAACTTTAAATTAGCAAATTTTTCTAATCTCATTTTAAATTATAAATTTAACATTTGTGATAAAACTAAATAATGATGTTACAAGCTTAAAGTGATCTTCCAAATGGCATCTAAAACTCCTGAATATCTTAACAATTAGCTAAATTGTTAAGATTTCAAATTTGCATGGGAAATCTTAGTTAAAATGATTGTGAGACTGGGGCTAGTTGGCCACCAACGCCCCTAAGTAGATGCACGAGAAGGCGGTGATCTCAGTATCACCCGATGGAGTTTTTAGTGTAGATTCTGTTCTATCAGACTGAAGATGGTCCATCAACACGGAGAAGACGAACTATTTTAGTTATGGTTATGACCCACCAAACTAGAGATTATAAGCAGAAATGCATTTTTTTTTGCATAACTATATGTAGTTATATATATATATATATATATATATCACAAATACCTGTTCAAATTTGATGTGCTATATGTGCACATTTCGGAAAATCATTCCTCATCAGTGACAATAAGACCGAAAAGTTTGATAGATAAAAAACATAAGCTAGAAAGTTGAAAAATTATGAATTTAAAGTTCAAAAATTATTTAAATCCAAATCCAGCTAAGGATTGCTTTGCATAAGGGAACAAACCTTAGTTTTCAATGAATTTCAAAAATTAAGACCGCTGAAAATTTTGCTGAATGGTATAATTTCTGACAGCACAAAGAACTGCCTACTGAGTTATAGGTACCCTCGGTGAGTTTTACTCTACCAGCAGCGGTACCAGCTCAGGGGTAGTAAATATATAACACAAATACCAGTTAAATTTTGATGTGCCAGATGTGCACATTTCGGAAAACCATTCCTCAGCAGTGACACTGGGGGCCAAAAAGTTTGATAGATAAAAATGATAAGCCACTTGGATGAACATTAATTTATCTAAAGTTATGGTTTTTTGTTATTGAAAGCAGAGATTTATACTTTTTGTTTACATAATCAACTATTTTTCTGATCTAACCGGATATGACAGGCCTTTTGGTTTACATAGTTGTTATAACCAGATGTAACCTGTTTAATTTACAGAATAGTTAAGGTTCTTGATATTAAAACCAGATGTTGTAAGCTATTTGGTTTATAGAATAGGCTATAGTTTTGACCAAACATTTTTAGAAACTTTTCCGAAATTATTCTCATGTTAATTAAATCACCTACCGGTATTAAATGGTACTACTTCAAATTTATTATCACCAAAACTCTTATCAATTTAGGTCAGACACTTATCTATTGTTGAAATATAGAATACAAACGAAACGGTACACGCTTGTAAAACATGAAATTATCTAACTACTACTACTACTACTACTAGTAATGTCCTTAAATATATTAAAATTCAAACTGGAATGTCATTGTTTTGTTCTTAAAAACGGCCGCAAAGTTTTGAGGTTTAAACATGGAGTCATTGTTTCCAAAACGTAACATTGATTTTGGATAAACATGTTCTGGCACATGTATGACGTCACAGATTGCGTGGTTGTCGTAAACACATGAAATCTGTACATAGATACTGAATGGAGTCATTGAATGGTGTTGTCTTTTTGATAATTCGATGTGTTAATTTTTACAAATGAATTTGTGGTATGTCAGTCACTGCTGGTTGGTGACAACTTTTATCTCAAATATTGTTCCAGGTAAGTTGTATAAGGAATGGAATTTAACCAACCGTCGTTCAGATTACATCTGCTTAAGGGTTCAGAAAAATGTTTGATGAACAGAATCAGTTTGTAATGAAAAACATCAAGTACCAATTGAACATATATTTCTTGTCGCTAAATTCTACACATTTATTCCCCTTAGCCGCTTAGAGTTTGATCAGCTGAAATGTACCACGTAATTTGACGAATCGAGTGTAGATATTGACCCGATCCTTTCTTTGAATGAATACTTTGGGATGCTATTAAACCGACCAAACAAAAAGTGATAATTATATATGTAGGGGAGCGAGGTTTTATTGAGAGATATTTCCCTTGACTAAGTCAGCGCTTCCATTGTCAAGTGTTTGAGTACTGTAATGCGTTAGTCTTCAATTCAAGGCGTTTTAACGTTGTGGGTTCGACCATGGTCGATCGCTAGTAAGTGTCGTATGTTACTGGTTGGCTCATACCAGTATAATGAGCTTAAATGTTATGCGATGTTCATCTCCAAATTCATCAATATTTCGGGCAAGTGTACTCGCACTGTAAGGATCCCTCTATTTGCGCATTAGTATAATGCAGATCAAACACACGTGCAAACCCGGACAACACATGAAGCTTTGATTAGATAAATCATCGAGGTTAATAAAACATTGTCTCGTCACGGAAAGATGAAAAATTGTTGATGTGACGTAAAACAACATTTAACCAACCGTGAAACCCAAACCCTTGATTGGCGAGACAAATCCCTAAATGCTTTGAAAGGCGAGTTGGCAAATCCCGAGCTTTTGGATGGCAGCATCTCTCATATCTTTTAATGTTTGAAGAACGAATGCTGAATGCGCATGCCTATGGATCACTTCCTCTCACCACCTGTATTTCAGAAAAAAAGTTTGTCGGATTGGTCGACCGAAGTTTCCTCTTTTTTTTTTTCCTTATGGGGGGGGGGGGGGACTCTAGTTTCCTTCCACAAAACTGATTGCCTAAATATAAAAATCACTGATCTCGAGTTTACCATGTTTTATATTAAAAAAAACACACTAAGAACGAATATAAATAAAATAATCTACGGTGGTCCTTTTAAAACAACTTCACTTCTTTATTTGTCAAATCTCAACTCCATCAATGCACTCGCGTGAATGAGGGATCAATTCTGTCCCATGAGTATATCAACTGCTATTTTCCTTAATGTTAAGAAACCACTTGATTATACAGCAATGCACCTCCTTAAAACACTTCTGAAGTTTGGGTTGCCATATTTTCATTATTAAGTGTCATTTGAGTAGATATAAGTTTCATCTTCAGTGTATACAATGTATATAAGTGGCCAACGGAGTTGATTTAATACGGGTTGAATGGAGCGAGGGTCATATGATAGCTTTCATCGATACAGCCATAAAAAGATTCAAAGTACTGAAAGTGCTGAAAGACGGGACTGACAATGGCAAATGTTGTACGATATTTTTCATATAAATGAAAATACATTTTAAACCTTAATTAAAACCAACCTACATGCTTATCAACAAACAAACCCTGACATATATTCTGAAAATTAAGTGTCCAAACCCTACTCAAGATCCTGTAATTTATTTCGAATTGGCATGTTGTTGGGTACTAGAGGAAGCCGAAGACCCTAAGAAAACCATAAACCTTCAATAAGCGAACTAAAAGCTTTATTCAAATAAGATTTGGATATCAATTCGAACTTTATCTATAGTTAAGCAGTGTTTATTTCACTACGACTTTATTATAATATACATATATACGTATTTTTCGGAATTACACTGCATCTCAGTCATGTTGTTGCTATTTTGGGGTTTTGGGTTTTGGGTTTCAGTCCTATTGTTGTGTTTTTAGGTTTTGGATTTCTCCTAGAAGGAGCACTTCAACATGAGATTGAACATCTGTGTTTTCAAATAAAACAAGTAAACTGTCAGTTGATGTATTTAACGCAGGATTACGAGGTCACGTGTGGATCTGATGGCGTCACCTACCCTGATTTGTAAGTTACATATTAATTGTTTTTTTAAATTCAATTAATAATTTATTTATTTCTAGTTTTGCTTAATTTTTTTTGGGGGGGATGCTGATTGTAAGATGATATTAAGACCTTTTTAACCATACCGTTGGACAAATTGTATCGAGTACTTTTCAATTTTAGCGTGTTTTATAATCGTTGGTAACATGAGGTTTCAATCGCGTGTAATTCTTATTGTATTGTTTCCAGTCAATCCTGACAATGGATATTATTAGTTCTTTTTTTATTATTGCAAAACGAGTTAAAGTATTAACCCTGTATTGAAAGACATCCGACATGAACTAAACAAAGTCGACATAAGACAGGTGGTTTTTAAAATTGAAAGTCTTTAAGTTCGAAATGTGAATTAATCCAAACCTGTTTTTTTTAAATTTGAAATATCATAATTGTCTTTATAAAGATTTTGCCACTAAGCAGGTTTAACTGAATAGAAAGAGGATCTTTGTGTCGATTTGGTTAAAAACGGTTTTAATTTCAAGACATATCAGATTTCAGGCTACCTATAACTAACCACAAAACTTATTTTTTCCCCACAAACGTATCATTTTCTTTCTTTATTTTTTTAGCTGTTTATATGCCCAGGCCAGATGCAAGGATAAAACGCTATCGATACAGAATATTGGTGAATGTAACACGGACGCCACAAACTTATCACTTCCAGATCACCCGGAAGTTTCGATAAAGTCAACGGTATTTATCAAGGAAACAACGCCGCTTCCATTGTCAATGGTAACGGTAAACGTCATTGTGCAGGTGTTTTGTTCAAATGCAGATCATCATAATTGTACTCGGGAACTAAAACCTGTTTGTGGATCCGATGGTAAATTTTATTATAATGAGTAAGTTCTTGACAATGTTTAACGAAAATTGATCTTGTCTCTTTTGTTGTTTAAATAAATTGATCTTGTGTCTGTCAGCACATGCTCCAAACTTATGTCGTTAATGTCAGCGTACGCCGGAAATGTAAAACTTCAATATCGTTTTCAACAGAAATTTGACACGCCATACTGATCAATAAATTAACCTTTTCGTTATCAGAATTTTACGCAGAAAGTAAGGTATGTTTTGACAGTTTAAAACATGCATAAAAATCTTTGATCAAAATATTGTTGATTTTACATACAACTTTGATAAGAGTTGATGTATTTACACAATCATAAACAAAGATTTTACTTCCAGAATGTCTTTTTCGGAGATTTTTTTTTAAATTTTCAATAAAAAAATAATCGAATGATATATTTACTATTTAAATTGTAATTTTCTTTCTTTTTATAGCTGTGAATTTGCAAAAGCGCTTTGTAAAGATGGAACTTTAATCAAACAAGATTTGGATATTTGTAAGATGGTTTCCATAGCAACAATAATTCCTACACAACCTCCAGTTATCGATCTTAACAAAACAGACCCAGCAAATCAATGATGTTAAAAGCACACAACAGAATGTACTCGGGTGATTGTTTATTTATTTATTTATTTATTATTATTATTATTATTATTATTATTATTATTATTATTATTATTTATTTTGGAATGCCAAAATTACTTAAGTTTGAACTTATTATTTTGCATTTTGGAGACGTCCTAAATTATTTTACAGGATATACCTTTTTTAAACAAATATTAAAATAATAAAAATCAAATTTTTGAAAAACAAAGTAAAATAAAATAGTAATGTAATAATTTATTTTATCTTATAGTTTCTTGCATGTTGATAACAAATACGAGACTAGGGGCGCCTAATTGGATACTGTTGAATGTCCTCTTGTACGTTTTTTATGTGTTGGCAACCATCACACCATATTTGGTTAGATCAAATATTTATACTTGGTCAGGCCACACCAAATCAATTTTTAGTTCTATGTATTTTTTTGGAATAAAAATAGAGGCGAGCGAGCGATTAAACATCAAATACATTTTTTTCTAAAACATAATATCCTTCAGGCGAACGAGTAAAATGCACAAAAGGCAAAAAATTAAAATATAACTGATAAAAGCAAAGAATATGCTGTTCTCCCTTTCAATATAGCAAATAATAAATTAACCAAGAGCTGTTTAATAGTAAAACACTGGACAAATGTTGCCCTGATATTGTTAAGTCTACACTGAATGCAGCCAAAGATTTTGCAGAAAAATGGATGCGGGATTTAACCTGAAATTCTAGACAGGCGGAAAACGATTCGAAAATGAAACTAATCAAAATTAAAGAGGCGGGCGGGTCCGACGAACTACAAATTAATTTGACATTGCCTTATTATAACGATTCTTGTTACAAGTCAATTGATGACGATGAGATCTTATTACCTAACTTCCGGTTATTCTATTTTTTTCCCCCCGTAAAAGTCCCGATCCCTTAAATCGGTCGTTATGTATAAGGACAAAACAGCGAGCATCACACATTAGTCTTTGAAAAATAAATAAAATTCTAAATGAAAGAAGGAATTTATCGCGTCGGGTAGTTCAATTAGTAGATAGCGTATAGTAAAAGGTGATCTCAGGTTAGCCTGATAGCCTGTCCATTTCAGCAATTTTCACATAATGTTACAAATGCTTTTACGAGTAAGCTTTTGCCTCAATTCTATAATGACAGAATGACCAAAAAAAAAAAAAAAAAAAAACAAAGAATCTCTAAAACACTGACTAATATCTTCTATATATAAACCTCCATTAAGTTATGCCAAGTATCTCAGTTACAGTCATAACAACTTTGAATCTATCCAACAAGCCCAGCATTAAGAGGTACACACACGGAAGACACGGGATCGAACACATTATTTGGAATACATGACTGAACATATGCATTGCCGGAAATATCACAGTGAATGAATTTAGTGGGATCTGGAAGAGGAAAGAAATATTGTCCATTTTGTAAAGCTTCTTTGGTACATGGATTATCAACACTTCCGGTACTTCCGCCATGATTGATCGCGTCTGGTGTGCATGTGTGTGCTGCCTGATTCCATATTTGCCCAGTTGGGCAATTTAATATCCAGGCATGTCCCCAAACGTCACAGTGTATAAACTTTTTACTGTCTCTCGGGTAAGTGAAGAACAAATTGTTTGCCAATATGGCGTCTCTTGTGCAAGGGTTTGGAAGATCAGGATCAAGAGGGACCTTGTCAACATCTATTGTTTCAGAAACCGTTCCACATGAGTGAGTCGCCTGATGATATCGTTCCCCTTGAGGACACAGCGTGACATACATTTTCCCTTGCAAGTCACAGCGAATGAATTTTGTATCATCTAATGGATATGGATGGTACAGCGAATTATTTTTCAGTGCTTCTTCTGTGCAAGGATTTGGCAGGCGGTCTTCTTTATTTTCTAAAAGACAAACATAATGTTTTAAAGTATTAAAATTTATTTTTGACAAATGTATACAGCTTCTAATCAGGCATTTTTAACCTTTCTCTCTTAACCATCAATAGTCAAGTGGTTAAAGAATTCTGCTCCATATGAGTTGAGTCGAGTAATGGTATTTAACGTCCCAGGCAAGAATATTTCACTTATATCGAGACGTCGCCAGCTATAGGCAAAAGTGCAGAAATTTTTGCCCATAGATTGCGCTGATGGCATTATACAGCAGGGTTCTTTATCTTATCACGCCTACCGTGACACGGGACCTCGTTTATTTTAAGTTCTCGTCCGAAAGAACCGTGACTTTCATTTCGTAATGCCGAGTGCTTTGCGAAAGAACAGTCACTATCCACTTTTAAGTCTTGTGTCAGACCCGGCCAGGGTTCGAGCCCACGACCTTCCACTTAGGGAGCGAGCAACCTACCAACTGATCTACTGCAGCGGTCTGCTCCGGATGAAATTTCGGAGACAAAATTAGACATGTTGCAAGAATTTCTTTTTCTGTTTTTTTTTTCCGATGGAACATTCTATAAAATGATTAATCAATGTGACTGATATCGATTAGATTCAACCCCCGTTTTTTTTTTAATTTAATTTTATTTATTTATTAATTTATTACGAGTGATGGAAAAGTAAAAAAAAACAATTTCACACAATTGGTTATTGCATTGTTAGGATACTTTTTTCAAAAAAAAAAAAAAAAAAAAAAAAAAAAAAAAAAATCACTGAAAAATCACGAACCTTATTTTGTTCGTTGATATTTAGAATCGTGAGTAGACATGAAAATCACAATCATGAAACTACGAACATTGCGAGAATTTAAATACCTAAAAAATTGTACCTAAAATTTGTACATTATAAATATTAGCACAAAAGCTGTCGATGGCTAGTTACCTTTTAAAAATTCGGACATTCGAATAATAGAACAAAATCATGCAAATTGGTAAAACACAAATATTTGGGACAAAAAAATAATACTCGGCGAAAATTGATACTAAAAAAGAACATGGAGAACATGGACATTGGAACTAAAAGTGATTTTACGGTAACTATGGTAACTATAGTACATACCTGAAGTACATAGCCACTGGGAATATTGGGGACTTAGAAGAATATCCGTTTTTGTACATTCCCTCTCTCCAAAGTTATCTCTGCATATAACATCCACACCTACAAAAATTATACATAGCAATTAACATACACGGCTAGGGGTGTCTATTTATTCATTTTGGTTTTTTTGTTGTCACATTCTATAACATGTTATTTTATGGGAAAAAGGATAAACCACCTGGATTTGATTCCTATGCGGGTAAACCATAGTGGGAGAGTTTGCCAGTTTGCCTGGCGAATGTTGAGTTGATACGATTAATAGTGTTTTACGCTTACAATTTTCACTTAAAACGTGATCGTGAAGAAAACCGAAGTGTACGGAAAAAACCACCAACTTCTGGCATCTATATCTAATCAATATTTCACGAAGAAGACCAGTGTGTGTATCAAAAAATTTGGACAATATTGAGGCAAAAGCGGCTTCAACGCCTTGTTTTGAATTCTATCCCTGTATGAACGTTTGTCTTTTCACTTTTCGAAAACCAACATTTCTTCTTGGTACTAGACGCGACTTCCTTCAACAGTGTATAACTAACAGCTTTCGATGAAGGTCGATTACGGAGCACAGCGCCTATTATCGTCGAGGTTCGATTTCTACTAGGGCTGATCCTAGTGTGATAGTTTGTCGGTTCTTTTTCCGAAAGTCGATGATTTTCTCCGGGCTCCGTTTTTTTCATCTACCCTGCACTGACC
>CM056611.1:2537727-2555227 GCA_029721355.1 Tegillarca granosa | reverse complement strand
TTTGAAATGGTTTTTTGTACAGAGGCATACTTATGTCATATACCATGTTTGAAATGGTTCTTTGTACAGAGGCATACTTATGTCATATATCATGTTTGAAATGGATCTTATACAGAGGTATACTAATGTCATATACCATGTTTGAAATGGATCTTTATACAGAGACAAACTAATGTCATATACCATGTTTTCAAATGGATCTTATACAGAGACAAACTAATGTCATATAACATGTTTGAAATTGATCTTTGTACAGAGACATACTAATGTCATATACCACGTTTGAAATGGATCTTTGTACAAAGACATACTAATGTCATATACCATGTTTAAAATGGTTCTTTGTACAGAGGCATACTAATGTCATATACCATGTTTGAAATGGAACTTATACAGAGACAAACTAATGTCATATACCATGTTTGAAATGGATCTTTATACAGAGACAAACTAATGTCATATACCATGTTTTCAAATGGTTCTTTGTACAGAGGCATACTAATGTCATATACCACGTTAGAATTGGTTCTTTGTACAGAGGCATACTAATGTTATATACCATGTTTGAAATGGTTCCTTGTACAGAGGCATACTAATGTCATATACCATGTTTGAATGGATTTTTGTACAGAAGGCATACTAATGTCATATACCATGTTTGAAATAGATTTTTGCACAGAGGCATGCTAATGTCTTTTTGAAATATATCTTTATAAAGAGACATCCTAATATCATATACCATGTTTTGAATATATGACACCATTTTTGAATGTATTTTTTCATTAAATTAAAAAATGCTATATGAAAATATTACAGAAACTATGAATTTATGACCCTAAGGGCTAAAGCTTCGAAACAGTGTCTACCATCTAGCTACTTATGCAAGAAATGTTAATGTTGGTCATTGTTCGGAGCCTTCGGGATCTCTAAAAGGCATAGGGATGGTTGAAACAGGAACGGTAACTAAAGAGACGGTAAAAAAACAAAAACAAACTTACTTCGGCAAGCACTCTTCTGGATTTCATAAACTAAGCTGCCTATTTCATCAAAGTTGGACAAAACGTTCACGTGGGTACAATCTGGTTCACTCGCAGCGGCATTCAACTCATCCACATCCACATCTCCGATACCGATGGCGAATATTGCAATCCCGTCATCCTTTGCGTGTTCCGCTGTATAAAAGGTCGTCAAAATGTTTGATACTCCGTCTGTCACAAGTATAATGACCTTGACCGCATCTTTCCTCGCGCCATTTGCTTCGCTGAAAACTTCTTTATGGGCTTTATATATACCGGAAGCAATGTTTGTCGCCCCGTACAGGTATTGCACTTTCTGGATTGCCGACTTGACTTCGGCGTTGGTTAAATGTTCATTGAGGAAAAATTCAACCTGCGAATAAAATTCAAAAGAGACCATTCCTACATGAACGGCATCCTTTCCGATATTAAGATTATCCGTGATGTTCTCCAAAAAGGTTTTCATTTGTAAAAAGTTCACCAAACCAATACTTGCCGAGGAATCTATTACAAAAACTATATCTATAGGTTTTGTTGAACTACAGCCAACTGGAAATAGAACGAAAAAATTATTTACTGAAAACATTAAGATCTTTCGGAACACCTTAACATTTTATAAATAAAACTGATAAATTTGTCCTTGTAAAGCAATCGTGTCTACTGTCCTGGTCAAGTATTGAGGCGGTCATTTCTAAAATCGTGAGTACCCGGAGAAAACTATTTACCTCTGCCAAGTGAACTGACAACCTACAGTTAAAAGGTCACCTTTGATATTTTTCGCGATTTTATCTTCAGTCACTTTCAAGGGAGATAATTCAATTTTGGTCACTAGGTGTCGCCTTGTCGTCACTTCGAAGAATTTGCATTTCAGGGTTAACGTATTGAATCATGCATTAATTTTTTTTTAAACTTAAACTTTATTATCAGCGTCCTGAATGACCTTAATTAAATATGGGTAATTATTTACCGAAAATGAGGAAAAATGGAAAATAAATTATTCAATTTCTGAATTTTGTCACATGATTAAATGATGATTTGTTGTAAATGTATTGAAGAATTAAACACACAGTTGTATTCATTACTGGTATTTCATTTTTAATGCAAAATTTGCCAGAAATTATATTATCAACAGATCGAATTTTATGGCAAGCAATTGATAGGTGGCACGAAAGGAAATTACAACGTGACTGGAGAAAATTCCACTGGTTTAAAAAATGTCAAAAAATGTTAATTAATTAAACTGCAACTTATTTAAAAGCGTAATAAAAACTAGTATCTAAATGCGAATTTGTTGGTACTGTCAAATAATTTTTTTAATTTTCTAAAAAAAATATTTTTTTTTGTTTTTATATTCAGTAATTCAAAAGTTTATAATATGACAGTTTCATTAAAATAGTTTGATAATGTATTCCTTGAAAAATGGCCACATTGTGACCCCTCGTAGCTATAAAATATACATGTACAACAAATTTTTTTATCATAAATGTTTTATATACCATTTATATATTACAGTATCGAAAACCGCATCAAAATTGTGGCAAAATAAAAAAGTTACAGCAATTTGAAATCCACATTTTTTAACCTTCCCTTAATCGTAATGTGAAACGCCTCGTTTTGAGTTACCCTTGTGTGACGTCATTAAGTATTAGAATTAGTAGCTTACATAATAGAAAGTGGTAATAGTGATGATATAACGAAGCATGGAGAAGAAAGTAACGACTCTGACATGCACCTAATTAGGATGACAGATCGTTCGTCATTGTTTGGGAAGCAGTATATCACTTATAAGTCATAAATTTTGCGTATAGCTGTCTTTATTTGAACCAGAAATGAACGAATTTGATGAACAATTTAAGTTGAGCCCCAACCTATTCGGGAATGGTGATTAGTTTCCTAGCGAATCGAAAAACTTCTATTTCGGAGAGCTTTTTATCTATAAATGCCACACAAACACTTCAATGTTTGTTTTCAGACGGTTAAATTTGGCCTTGTTTTGCATTTCTAAGCAATTTTATTGAATTTTCTTTAAAATTATTATTATTATTATCATTATTATTATTATTGTTGTTGTTGTTGTTGTTGTTATTGTTATTATTATTATTATCACAAAAATACAACTTACCATCATTTAAATTTTTTAATTTTGTTACGAAGTCTGTATTTGTCGAATCACTGTTATAGTACTGTTTCCAGAAATCGGCTTGTTTCTCTACCTGTCCGGGCGTGCTATTTCCCGCCATAACTTGAAGATACAAACTAGCAGCTAGCCCGGAATATAAAGGCATAGATAAGTCTTCCCATGTTGTGTTCTGCCATTTTATTCCGAATGCCAAATCAATTTTGTGACAAAGATCCGAAAGTACTTTGCTTTTGCAATTTAAAGTAGTCTGAAAATTCTTTTGGCTTACCTGAAATTGGAGTTATAAGTTATTTTGTTTACAGAATCGTTCTCATTCGTTAGAACTCGGTCGTATTCGTTATGACGAAGTTTGCCGAATATGGCGTAACAATACGACAAATAGAATGAGACGTCATTGTTTGATTTGAGTTGAGTAATGGTGTTTAACGTCCCGGCCCCGGTTTCAAAATCATTCACTCTACTCAAATTCGGGAATATTTCAATGTCAATTTCTAAGACATTACACAGTTAAAATTGAATATCTTATGTAATATTTAAATTGTTTAGTGAAAGTTTGTTGAACAAAACAAAACATTCGCTCATAAAACTTACATTTTTTAAAATATTGATGAGAGAAAGATGGGAATATTTGAGTTGAGTGTACACTAAGTTGAGTAAAAGATTGTGAAACTGGGGCCAGGTCAATAATATTTCACTTATATCGAGACGCCTACAGCTATAGGCAAAAGTGCAGACAACTTCCCTGTGTGTTGCGCTAATGGCATTATTAGCACGGTTCTTTATCGTGCCAAGCCTAACGTGACACGTGACCTTGTTTATTTAAGTTTCTATCCGAAAGACTTATTTGGTAATGCCGAATGCTTGGCGAAGAACAGTCACTACCCACTTTTAAGTCTTGGTTCAAACCTGGTCGGTGTTCGAACCCACGACCTCCCACTTATAGAGCGAGCACTCAACCAATTGAGCTACCGCAGTGGTTGCGTTATCGTTTGATAATACCTCCAGATGTTCAAATAGATCAACGGAAATGACAAAAATAACATACTTTGTTGGAGATACATAAACGCATCCAGTTATATTTAGTTCGAATAAACACGGAACATTTTTGTTCATGAAGTATCGGGTTTAAGCAAGAGTAGGTGTTTTTTCGTGAATGTGGGAGGTGGCTGAAGAAGACAAGAAAATGCGAAAATAAATGGTAGATTTGTAAATCGTTAAAACGAAATTGCACAATACGTGTTGTACGCAGCATGTTATTTTACATTTTTATATACCAAAATAATATAAAATATTACACTGCTTGTTGGTTTCTCGGGACCGAGTGGTCTGAGGAAAGCGCTTACGGAAAACAGAACCAACTATTGCCTTGTTTCGATTTCCACTCGTCCTGATCCTAGTGTGAGAAAGTTTGTCAGTTCGCTCGCCGAAAGTCAGTGGTTCTCCCTGGGAACTCCGGTTTCCTCTACCATTCTAAAACTGGCAACTTAGAAATGAGAGAAAAAATCTTGATACGGGCGTTAAACATGATTTATCTAATCAAATACACCGATTGTTATTTTTTAATCTGTGCGTTATTGATGACTTACTTGCCAAATCCCGCCAAAGTATCCAGGTCGAAATGTTTTTGGGTCCAGTCCGTCTTTCGATTCTACATATGCCAATCTCCTCAGAAAGAGTCTGTCGTCTGAATATATACAGTTGCTCCGGATTTTATCAACCACAGCCTGGACAACATCCGGGCCTTTTGCAAAACGGGAAAGTGTATTATCAACATTTTGTGCAATGCAGCATAGAGCTAGAACGCCAAACAAAAATATAAAGAGCATTTTTATATTCAAAACTCCCATTTTTTTGCTTTAAACAATAAAATTTATACAAAAACTGCAGTAAATATATATGTAACAAAAACCGGATCTTGTAAAATTGATGACGTCACAAGGAGACGTATGCACTAACGTCAAATTGTTTTGGACCGAAAAAAAAAAATATCCGTCAATGGTTCTGCGTTGTATAACCTTATTTATATGGTTTGAACTTAGTTTATAAGATTTTATTAACCGTTTGTGTGACCTCATGTATCGCGGTGTTTATTTTTGTTTATCCCCCTAATCTGTCTTTTAATCCGTCACTGATCCCATCTTTATTAAAACTACTTGTACGCATGTTGTCTTGGCCTGCAAAATTTGTTAATGGTTAGGTCCCTGGTAATGTTGGCATTGCTTACGTCATTATGATAATACAATAAAAGCCGAGGAAAATGCTGTTAACGATTCTCAGTCGAACATTTCTATGTTTAAGCTCTTGGTTAAGTTTCTTTTGATATAATAAGGCGGCGAGTTATGGAAGAGAAAAACCGGGAGTTCAAAAAAAATAAAAAATAAAAATAAATAAATAAAAATAAAAATGAAATTGACAATTTGGCTATCTTGGCTCTAAAGTATGTTCAGGCGTTTAGCAACTACGGTTTGCTGTATGTAAGAGGTTATAATAATTAAAATTATAATAAAAAGTATTGTCTTTTTCCACAAGCCCATTTCAACCAAAAGAAGAAAGTAGCGTAATTTGAAAAAAAAAAACAGTTTTTAGATACTTTTTAACTCTCAATTTTTTATCCTAAATATAATTCGGTTTTGTCGAAAGCACGCTCTTAAGAAACGCAATGTTTCTCCCCACCTTGATCGGACAAACCATTGTGTAAGAAAATTATTCAGTTTGCTTGCCGAAGGTCGGTGGTTTTCTCCAGGTACTCCGTTATCCTCCACCATACCAGGACTAAAACTTGTTACCTGGGCGTTTTTGTCTTAATCTGTTGGTTGATTCTTTTTTAAAAAATATTTCACTTATATCGAGACATCACCGGCTACAGGGGAAGTAGCAGAAATTTTGACCTTTGCAGTAAAACTTAGGGCAATGTGCAGGAAGGGTTCTTTAGCGACCCACGCCTGCCATGACATAGGATATTGTTTTTAAGGTGTCCATCGAAGGACTCCTTGACTTTCATTCTGAATGCCGCGTGATTGGTAAAAGAAAAATCGCTACTAACTTTCGAGTCTTGGTCAGACCCAGCCGGGGTTCGAACCCCGACCTCCAACATACAAAGCAAGCACTCTACTAACTGAACTTCCGTAGTGATTTGATCTGTTGGACACAAGGTTTTATCTACCAATCACCAACACAAAAACTTATTACACCATTATCGTATTGAAGAATCTGAATCACTTACGGCATGTTTTTTCGGCTTTCATTATGTTCTTGTTGTTCTGTCCTACACAAGGTTATTACACCAACTCAAAATTTTAGAAATTAACTTCTTATAAAGATAAAGCATTTTATTTAAATCACCCGGTAAAGTAAATAAAGATTGTATATATTTAATTTTGCACATCTACTATGGTGGCCACCAAGTGGACGTTAGCCCTTTCACTCTTATGGATTGGGTTAAAAGTGTTTTTACCCCAGGTAATGTGATCCGTCACCTCGGATCTAGGCGGTGAGAGTCAATGTGATCCGTACGCCTCGGATCTAGGCGGTGAGAGTCAATGTGATCCGTACGCCTCGGATCTAGACGGTGAGAGTCAATGTGATCCGTACGCCTTGGATCTAGGCGGTGAGAGTCAATGTGATCCGTACGCCTCGGATCTAGGCGGTGCTAGTCAATGTGATCCGTAATCTCGGATCTAGGCGGTGAGACTCAATGTTATCCGTAATCTTTCGACCACTCAGTCACACAGCTGTACTGTATATTAAACACCTGTCCCTGTCAATTACAAGTGAAAAGTATCTATACCGATGGCCTATAATATCCTGCTCGTTTCTAGTTTGCAAACGACATTGCTTTTAAGTGCATTTGCACTTACAAAGTATCCAGGTATCAAAATAAATAAATAAATAAAAAAATAATTAAATAAATAAATAAATAAATAATTTTTTAAAAATCCTTTAAAAGGGAAAAATGAAGAATAACTGATGTGACGTTAAACATAGTGTAAAATTATCAGACAGAAATTTCACGTTATATTGATTACAATAAAAAGAAATTTTTAATTATTAAATTTGATTGCATTTTTATGTAGGTAAGATCCTTTTAGCTATGTCGAAGGACACACAATTGTATGTTTTATTTTTAAGTTTTTCAGATAAAATTTATCTATAATAATAAGATTTTCAAAAAATGAAAAATTTTGAAATTTAAACTATTTATATGTACTAAGTGATGTTTTGAAACCAGTGTGTGCTTTTTGTTCGCACATAACTGCAAAAATGCTGATAAGGCTTCAAAGGAACACTCACCACTCACTTAATCATTTATTCACTCACTGGTATTTGTGTTATATATTCAATCACTCACTCACCTATTTATTCACTCATACATTCATTCATTCATTCACTCAATCATTTACTCACTCACTCACTCACTCACTCACTCACTCACTCACTCACTCACTCACTCACTCACTCACTCACTCACTCACTCATTCAATCAATCACTTACGCACACAATCACTTACTAACTAACTCACTCACATACTCACTCACTTAACATTCACTGACTCACTGACTCACACACTCACTTACTTACTCATTTACTCACTCAATCACTCACTCACTCATTCATTCATTCATTCACTCAACAGTCGCTCACTAACTCACTCACACACTCACTCATCCACTCACTCACTCACTCACTCACTCACCTTCTTACACATTCATTTTCGTTTCTTTTAATTTTTCATCGCAATTCTGTAAGTTTAGAAACATTAAAGATGAAGAAAATAGCCCTTGCTTGTGAAGCGTTATATGTAAATTTACTCAAAATTTTCCGTACTTTCAGGTACTTTTGAAGCCTAGTAATCTTTAGCTAGCACTTTTTTTATCACAGCGCCTTTTGTCGGCTAGGTTTGAATCATTTTCGGGGAAGACTTAAGGTTGTGACAGTTTGTCATTTCTCTAGCCGTTGGTTTTTCTCTAGGCATTCCGGTTACCTCCACTATACATTTAAGCGCTTCGATATAAGTGAAGAAATCTTAACTGAGGAATAAAGAACAATTTCTATATTCTAGTCCACTAAATTTTTAATTCGCTTTTAACAAGTAAGGACATATGATCGTAAAATAACCATAATTATTCCCGAGTCAGAATCTATATTGCACGTTTTACTGTCATAGTTTACTAGGGTTGTCATGTGCTGCTTTTTAATTGTATTATTTTATAAAAATTCAAACGTATCGCATGACAGAGCATATAGATCAGTGAGTAGGGCGTCGGACTCAATATCATAGTGTAATGAGCTCGAACCACGGGCGCTTGTTTCGATATTAAAAAAAAATTCCTTTACCCTAATATAAGACTTGGTGTTCAACTTTCGCTACCCTAATTTTTGACCTACCTTGGTTCGGTCGTTTTTTTTTCTATTTATTGGTGGACAATAAAAATAATAAATGAATATCTCTCAAACCTTCATTCACTGCTCTACAAAATGGTTCATATCGGAACTGCCGTCGTTGTCTCTAAACTATATAACACGAGTAAAACAGAGACCGTCCCTGGTATCAATCGCCATTTCACACTTAGAATTGCAATCGTCATCCCGTGCTGAATCACGACGAACTTTCTGATTGGTCCATATTTCAAAAGTAAAAGTAAAAATTCCCGGATTTGTTTTAAGGTAGAACAGATTGACCAATCAGAAAGTTTGTCGTGATTCAGCACGGGATGACGATTGCCATTCTAAGTGTGAAATGGCGATTGATACCAGGGACGGTCTCTGTTTTACTCGTGTTATATAGTTTAGAGACAACGACGGCAGTTCTGATATGAACCATTTTGTAGAGCAGTGAATGACGGTTTGAGAGATATTCATTTATTATTTTTATTGTCCACCAATAAATAGAAAAAAACGACCGAACCAAGGTAGGTCAAAAATTAGGATAGCGAAAGTTGAACACCTTGTCTTATGTTAGGGTCAAGGGGTTTTATTTTTCAAATATCGAAACAAGCGCCTGTGGCTCGAACCCCGTCAAGCTGCTGTGTTATACTTATTAAACTCAAGTCCGAGGTTACTGAGAAAGCAAATGCAGAACCTGCTGTCCCCACGGTTAAAATGTCATTTCCTCGGGAAAATCAGCAGCAATGACAAGTGTAGTAATTTTCTTAAAGTCACAATATGTGTCATCTATCTATCTATCTATCTATCTATCTATCTATCTATCTATCTATCTATCTATCTATCTTCATGTCTGTCTCTCTGTCGGTCCGCCCATCCATAAATTCATCGACCTATCAATTCATTTGCCTGTCTATCTATCTATCTATCTATCTATCTATCTATCTATCTATCTATCTATCTATCTATCTTTTCTGACTCTCTGTCTGTCTTTTAGTTCATAAATAATTCTAATATTTGTATCTCAAAGGACATGTGTTGTATAGTGAAATCTTCACTAAGTGCTTAAAGTCAATAAAATGATTTTTGATAGATTTTGTATATTTTCCAATGTCATGTTGATATTATAGACCCATCTTAAGTGTCGGTATTTCCGGTTTGTGGATGGTCAAACACAAACGTATTTCGATTTTTTATTTTCTATTTTTAAGAGTACATTGTAAAATTTAAACAATTCAATTTTTATATCATTCCACGCAGGCATTTTAATGATTTTTTTAAAAGCTTATAAAAGTAAAAACAATATAGGTTATTACTAAGCATGTTCCATTATTCTGTGTTTATTAACATGACATTTAAAAAAAAAAAGATTTCGATATGAATACAAACAAAATATATGTTGATATAGACAGCATTTTATAGAGTGTGACGTTGATAACAAACACAGCAGTTCCATTATTTAATTTGTATCGTTTTATATATACATGTTGGAGTTTGCAGCATATTTTTATATAAGTTTGTGAAAACTTATAGCAAGTTGAACATATTTACTTTTGTATTTAGCAGCATATTTTTATCTAATTTTGTGAAAACTGATAGCAAGTGGAACATACTTACTTTTGTATTTTGCAGCATAATTAACATTATTCTTGAAGAAGAGGGAGGACGTGGAAAATGTGGAAATTGTGGAAAAAAGAAAATGAAGTAGTGTTCTTGGTATACATAATATTGTCTACAGGTCAGTTAAAGTTGATCTACTGTACAATCAATAATAATCATTGGGTTAAAATTTCCATTTTTGCCATTTAAATAAAAAAAATATCTTTTTTGGAGAAAATTTCTTGAATTGAGTTTTGTGGAAGTAAATCCCACTGAGGTACTGGTTATAAAACTTTTCAATTACATATAATTTTATGGTTGTCTTTAACCCAGTAAAAATGGGAAATTTAATCCCCCACGAACATATTTTGCTTTTATAGAATTTTATTTATAATTTTTTCTGGTCATCTATATATATATATATATATATATATATATATATATATATATATATATATATATATATATATATAACTTTATATATATATCAAAAGAATCTATCACTACTTGTGGTGCCAGATAGAAAAATCTCAACCAGAGTTCCAATATATCCGGTCCAGAACGAGGCTTGCCGAGTTCTGGGCCAGATATATTAGAACCAGGGTTGAGATTTCCCTATCTGACACCATAAGTAGTGATTGATTCTATTTCTTGCACCACAAAATATACAAGTTCAAAATTCAACATATGAAGTGGCGTGTGAATACAAAAGACAGGAAAAAGCGTGACGTCATAATACATTATTATTAACATTACGTCATATAAAAATAATTGTAATATGAAATAAATTTGTTACTGATTAAGAAAAAAAAGTTTTTAAAATTACATTTAAAAAAAAAACTGTAGCATTACCTGTTCCATTTATTTTTTATGCAAAGGTATGCCAGATTCTTGGGTTTAAAAAGGTTCTCAAAGTATCGACACACCTCTGATTTCATTGATAAATCTTCGCGGGAAAAAGATCGTGTAAGCTATCTTGTATAGGGGGGTGCAAGATGGAAATATCTAGCACCGCTTTATACAGAAATTTCCATCTGGGGTGCAAGAAAAAAAAAAAAAAAAAAAAAAAAAATATATATATATATATATATATATATATATATATATATATATATATATATATATATATATATATATATATAATAATAATAATAATATAAAGTTAAATATTGTCAATTTCTAGACTTTATTCGGTGAATCGGGTTGTACATTTCACCTGATACTGTTCAACGCTACCTCTACCCTTCTTTTTTCAAAATGTCATCAGCATGTGTAGTTTGTCTTGTAGAATTTTGGTAAAATAATTTTATTTTCATCTTAAAATATATGCTGATTTATGAGCCATTGTTGTAAAATAAGTTTTGGATTGCAGGATTTCTAGATAGGACATTAAAACAGCAACGATAAACATTTTCTCTAATGCAAGTCAAGTTTCACTGGTTACTATGGCAATTCAATAGACCAGTTTTCTATTGATTGTTCCTCTTTCTGGTTCTCTCTTTTAGTTTCTCAAAAGAACAACCTTTGTTAGTATTGTTACTTCCGGTTTACAAATTTTCTGAGCTTACCGGTGGAATTGAAATGGACTATAATAAACACGCCCCAAACGTCGAGAAAAATTTTTGATATTTCTTCTAAAACCTTGAAAAACTAGTGCTACGGCAGACGTAAATCAGACAGTAGATATAGTCCCCCGACATCTTACTATAGTCTCTACAAAACAATCTATCATACATTTGGTACTTTGAAACTGCATTACCATGGTGATCACACGACAGGTCACATGACGAATCTTGCATACCCTTTGTATGATATCTTTATTTATGTGAAGAAAGTGTTTAGAAGACATGATTGACCATTAAAACTGCTGTTGGTTATAAGTTTTTTATGGATCACAAAGTTTTAAACCCTGGAAATCTTTAACCAAAATAGGATTTGAAGTTTTTATGAAATAATGTTTTTGTAACTCAGATTGTTAGTTAAGAACAGGTTATACAGCCTATATATAGTAGCCAGCTACCCCCCAGTAAAAAAGCTGTGAAAACCCTCTTTTCCATTGTACATGAACTCAGCAATTATGAGATGACATTAACTATTGGTAGAATTACAGAAAGATAGACTACAGAATAGCTGGGCTACCCTAGCAATTACATATATTTTCATCAATAAGCGTGCAATACTTACTTGTGTTAAACAATTATAGTTTTAGCATTACCCGCGCCATCATATGTGAGCAACTGGGCAACAATAAGATCACAAAGTGATAACCAGTCTCAAGTGATGTTCTATCATAACCTAAATGAGTGGCCAATCAAAGTGCAAGCAGAGGTGAAAGTTCATAGCCATGGCAACTATATTATATTTCCCGGAATGGGAATGGCAATGACCGATGATGATCATTGTGTTCCGTATGGTGAAGTAGTTACGGTGTACAATGACAGTAGTGTGATGTTGTTAGTGCCTAAAAAAAGGAAGACGCAATCTGATTCTGGGCTGGTCATCTATACAGGTATATGAAATATTTTATGACATTTCATTTTCATATGGTTAGAAGTTATTACATCCATTACACTTTTATCTGAAATAAAATCAAGTCAAAAATGAAGTTAATACACTTAAAGTTGATGGTTAAATGTGAGCAGAATAGCTATTTGAAAAGAGTGGAGTCCCTGGACAACGTTGCAACCACGCGGTAAAGCCTCTCGATAATTTTATCACAACGTTGTAAAGCCCCTTGATAACTTTGTCACCTCGTTGTAAAGCCCCTCGATAATTTTGTCAACTCGTCGTAAAGCCTTTCGATAACTTTGTCACCTCGTTATAAAGCCCCTCGATAATTTTGTCAACTCGTCGTAAAGCCTTTCGATTACTTTGTCATCTCGTTGTAAAGCCCTTCGATAATTTTGTAACCTCGTTGTAAAGCCCTTCGATAATTTTGTCACCTTGTTGTTAAGCCCCTCGATAATTTTGTCACCTCGTGATGCCCTTCGATAATTTTGCCAACTCGTTGTATAGCCACTCGATAATTTTGTCATCTCGTTGTAAAGCCCTTCGATAATTTTGTAACCTCGTTGTAAAGCCCTTCGATAATTTTGTCACCTTGTTGTAAAGCCCCTCGATAATTTTGTCACCTCGTGATGCCCTTCGATAATTTTGCCAACACGTTGTATAGCCACTCGATAATTTTGTCATCTCGTTGTAAAGCCCTTCATTAATTTTGTCAACTCGTTGTAAAGCCCTTCGATAATTTCGTCACCTTGTTGTAAAGCCCCTCGATAATTTTGTCACCTCGTGATGCCCTTCGATAATTTTGCCAACTCGTTGTATAGCCACTCGATAATTTTGTCAACTCGTTGTAATGCCCTTCGATAATTTCGTCACCTCGTTGTAAAGCCCTTCGATAATTTCGTGACCTCGTTGTAAAGCCCTTTGATAAGTGTGTCATCTCGTTGTAATGCCCTTCGAATAATTTCGTCACCTCGTTGTAAAGCCCTTTGATAAGTGTGTGATCTCGTTGTAATGCCCGCAATAACTTTTTTCGTTATGTCCCTATGTGGTTTATTCACTTAGATGTAATGTCACTCGACAATGTTGCTACCTCGATGTAATGCCCTCGATAATGTTATCATATCGTTTTAAAGCCCCTCAATAACTTTTTCATGCCGATGTAATGCCTTCCGATAAATTGTATTGCGCAATTGTATATTTAACGAGTTAGATTTGAACTTATCTTATAGTAGATGCACGTTTGTGACTTCCGGGGACTCCTCTTTTTTAAAAAAATAATTTTGTATTCATTTTGTTATTCATTTATTTATTTATTTATTTATTTATTTATTATTTATTTTGAAAACATTTATTTGATAATATACCCCAGAGGTGCCTAAATAATGAGACGGTTTTCCTTTTAACCAGTTTTGTGTTTGTTACAGGAAACAGTGGGTGGGATGGTCCTGTAAATATTGATCATAGCTACTCTGAGGCAAAGGTGAGAGTAAAAGTTTGGTTGAAAAACGATTTTCCTACTCCTGATTTTGAAACGTCGTGGGAAACAATAGACGTACAGGATGGTACGTATATAACTAATATGTTAATAAATGTAGCACACCACATCAACACATTCACTCTGAGAGAGAGAGAGAGAGAGAGAGAGAGAGAGAGAGAGAGAGAGAGATTTTTGATTAAAATAACAAAAATAAATCAATCCATTCTTTCCTTATGATTTAAACTGTTTTGATGAATTCATGTCTGGTGTATCGTTATAAATATTATGAAAAATAAACTTGCGTCAGATATACAATGTTATTTTACGGTATGGCAGATGTTGTTCCCAGTATGGGAATTTTCTACAATCCGCAAGCTGATTACAAAAATGGCGACTCAGGGATATTGCAATCTTAGGTTTATCAAGGATCTCAAAATGTTTATGACAGTCATTACAATATTGTTGATAAGTACGAAGTCGCTGTATCCAAACTTGCACTGGATATATAAAAATATATCAGTATATACCATTTACCAAAATTGTCAGCCGTCTTCATTTTAAACTAAGGTTTGTTCTCTCATGCAAAGCATTCCTGAGCTGGATTTTGATTCAAATAATTGTGGAACTTTCGATTCAATTATTTTTAACTGTTTGGCTTATCCTTTTTATTTTTTGAACTTTTGGGCCCCAGTGTCACTGATGAGGAATTAATTTCCTAAATGTGCACATATAGCACATTACATTTTAAAAGGTATTTTTGTGCTCAATATAATCATTATGTACAAAGGATAATGAGTTTAATTGTTTCCTTATAATAGTTATACTATAGAACAATGTCTGATAAACAGAAAAAATGGCTATTGGCTTTTGTTTCAATTTTTAATAAAATTACATTTCATCGTAAATAAAATAAAATACCAGTTAAATTTTGATGTGCCAGCTATTCACATTTTGGAAAACCTTTCCTCATCAGTGGCACTAGGGGCCGAAAAGTTTGATAGATAAAAAAAACTTAAGCCAAACACAAACAGTTAAAAATTAATGAATCTAAAGTTCCAAACTTAAATGAATTCAAATCCAACTAAGAAATGCTTTGCATGAGGTAACAAACCTTAATTTTGAATAATACCAAAATTTGAGACGGCTGAAAAATTTGCCTAAAGGTACATTTTCTGACAGCACAAAGTACTGCCTTCTGAGTTATGGATACCCTCGGGGAGATTTATTCCACCACCAGCAGCACCCGCTAATATATTTTTTGTTGTGTTGACTGTTGCCAAGTAGGTGTTATTAAATTACAGATTTATTTTTTCAGATCCGACCTATAAGGAAGTTCAGCATAACCTACTTAGTTATCCATCACTGATAGTTGTACAAGTAAAGGCTGTGGGGCTGATGTTTGAAGCACAAGGTATAACATGCAAATATCACAACTTTATATTTAGTTCTTCTTAAGATGTGTAATGAAATGTACACAACATCTCTATAATTAGGCACGTCTCAGTATAAGTGAAATATTCTTGACTGGGACGTTAAACACTATTACTCAACTCAACTCTATAATTAAGCACAGAACCACAAAATTAAATTCACTTTTAACCAGCAATTAAAACACGATATTGACACTACGCCGCAGCTATCTCTGAACATTACATTTATTGCTTATAATCTGTTTTGACATCTCAACAATTAAACATAAAACTGCTAGCTAGCTAAGAGGTGTTTACTCTCCCATAGCACCTAGCCTCACTCTCCTGGTGGAAATTAATATGCTGTTTAATTTATTGCTTATATTCTGTTTTGACATCTTAATAATTAATCATAAAACTGCTAGGTAGCTAGGAGGTGCCTATCCCTCCCTTGGCATCAAGCTTCACTCCTGTTTGAACCTAATATGCTAGTTTTCAAAGTTTTGTATTGTGATCTGATCATTGTATGTTTGTGTTTAATTTATAACATTTTATAATATTCCATTGGATTATCAATAATTATGTGCAAAACAAACTCCATGATATTGATTGACTGATTAAATGGGGTGTTACGTCACAGTAAAGAATGTTTCACTTATATCGAGACGTCACCAGCTTAAGGTAAAGTGCAATATATTTTGAATTTTGCAGCGCGCTTCAGGCAATGTGCAGGGAGGGTTCTTTAACTTGCCATGCTTGCCGTAACACGGGGCATCGGTTTTTAAAGTGTCATCCGAAGGGCCTCGTGATTCTAATTTCTAAATGTTGAGTGCTTGGCGAAAGAATAGTCACTGCCAGTTTTCAAGTCTTGGACAGACCGGGTCGGGTTTCGAACCCTCGACCTCTCACATACGAAGCGAGCACTCTACCAACTGAGCTACCATACTGGTTATTCATTAGAAGAAGCTCTTAAATTATTTGACTTTATTTTCTCAAAAATCATAAAAAGGAACAAGTGTATGTTAACATGTGTCATATTTACTAAAGAATTACATATCGTAACGTAATTTTTGAACACAGCGAAACATCGAGAGATGGTGTTTTGAGTTAAGTACCCTGTTTAATAGGAATACTCCCATCTAATTAATGAAGGGGGTACGTTGAAAATGCGATATGTCAAGCAACTGTAATACTAACCTGTTGGCGTGACGTTTTAATATAGTCAACTTAAACTTCAAACGTGCTCTTTGTGGAAAGTTACCTGTTGTATGCTTCATCAAGGAAATATAGTCAGGAAGAGTAGTATTTTCTTCAACGATCATTTTACCAAATTAGTGGCTGAGTGATATAAAGCGCGAGAGTCCGTATCACAGTGCCTCTAACCGCCGCGGGTTTTATTCGTACTCAGGCTGATCTTAGTGCAAGAAAAATTTTCTGTTTGCTTGGTGAAGGTCGGTAGGTTTTACTACGGTTTCCTACACCATCCGAGAACTGGCTATCATGATGTAAGTAAAACAATCCTCCAAAGGGCGTAAAACACTATAAATCTACTCTTATTTATTACATAATTAAATATATAACACAAATACCTGTTAAATTTAGAGTTGAGAGTTGAGTAATGGTGTTTAACTTATATCGAGACTGTCGCCAGCTATAGGCGAAAGTGCAGAAATTTTGCCTCTGCTTTACGCTGATGGCATAATACAGCAGGGTTCTTTATCGTGCCACACCTACCATGACACCATGCCTTCGTTTGTTTTAAGTTTCCATCCGAAAGAACCGTGACTTTCATTTCGTTATGCCGAGTGCTTGGCGAAAGAACAGTCACTACCCACTTTCAAGTCTTGGGTCAGACCCGGCCAGGGTTCAAACCAACGACTTTCCCCTTACGAAGCGAGCACTCTACCAACTGCGCTACAGCAGTGGTAACTGTTAAATTTTGGATGTGCCAGATGTGCACATTTCGGA
>CM056611.1:2420227-2532727 GCA_029721355.1 Tegillarca granosa | reverse complement strand
AGTTAATGGTTATCTTCAGTGACTGGTTTATTACTTCAATATGTTCACTTCATAACTTGTTCATGTTTGAAAAGAATAACCTTTTTCCCTAATGTTCTTATTTTGTTTTAAATATTTAATTTACCAACTCTTTTTCATTAGGAATCGAAATTATTCGAAATCCGATATCATCATGTGTCAGTAATGAGTTCCATATACTAGTATGTCAATTCAAAGACACTTAAATGTACTCGCTCTCTCTCTCTCTCTCTCATGCTTTATTTGCATATATGCATAACACTATCCCCTAAAAAATAAAATAAAATAAAATAAAATAAAATAAAATAAAATAAAATATAAGACATGCTTAGATTATTTTGCGATAACTTTTATTTCTTTAGTTAATGTATTTTTTAATATTCTAATATTGAAATTGTCTCTTAAAATCTGCACGTGAAATCACCTGGGTTCGATAATCAAACAAATACCGCTGTATACAATTTACAAATACCGTTAATTACTTATGCTTACTGCCGATCTGATTAATACACGGGTTGTATCTATACTGTGAAAACTGCACATTTTTATCTAATTCATTTATGAATTAAGAAACAAGTATTATTAGGAACCGACATACGGCTCCTCTACAAAAACTTAATGTAAAAACTAGAATTCAGACAGGCGTTATTTATGTCTCCTATGTTACATAAACTATAAAAATTCAAAATATACTAAAAACAAATCATACTTTTTAACTGAATTAATGTAATAGCCATCGTTACATAAATAATTAAAAAAATCGAATTTTTCATGATGAGACATCTTAAGGATCCTTAAAGCCTCCTTAAAGATTCTTAAAATTTCAGTTCCATTAAGGCCAGTTTCCATTAAGGATCTTTAAGGATCCTTAAAGATCCATAAATATGTCCTTGAAGAGTCCTTTAAGGTCCCTTAAAGATCCTTAAAGAAGGAATGGCGTTAAGGAGGCTTTAAGGCCCCTTTAAGGATCTTTTAGGACATATTTAAGGATCCTTAAGGAGGGGGTTGGTCGTGTGTGTGTGTGTGTGTGTGTGTGTGTGTGTTTATTTCCTGATGTGAATAATAACTCTACGTTTAAAGCTTCTCCTGGAATGCAGCATTTTATTTAGAAAGTAAATAATTTTTATAAAGGTGTTTGTGTTTGTGTGTACATGTTGTGTACGTGTATGTATGTATGTGTGTGTTAATTTTTTTTAATTATTTCTTCTTTTTAGACAAAATTTTGTTTCCTGTAACTATAAATAAATAAAAATTACTGAAAGTCAATTTTTTCTGCAAAAATACGTAATCTTTATTTCATAATGGTAAAATAACATTTAGAAAAATTTTCAGCCGTCTTAATTTTTGAAATTTATTTAAACTAAGATCTGTTCCCAATGCAAAGCATTCCTTAGCTGGATTTGGATTCATATAATTTTGGAACTTTAGATTAATTATTTTTGAACTTTTTCGCTTATGTTTTTTATCTATCAAACTTTTCGGCCCTTAGTGTCACTGACTGGGGAATGATTTTCCGAATTGTGCACATAAGACACATCAAAATATAGAAGGTATTTGTTATATATTGAAAACTAATAACTGAAAGTACCCGTTTATTGAATTTGTGCGTATTCTTTATCATTTTTTAAATATTTTTTTATCAAAGTTAGTGTTTTCTGTCTTTTTACAGATGGAGGTCCATGTTCATACGAATAGTCATATGTGTTTTATTTGTCAAAAGAGAAGTTAAGTTATCATTTACTGTAAACGACGATATCTCAATGGACAGAGAAACATGTTATCTAGTTTTATTCAGTATATCCCAAAACGGATTAAAACGGACAAAACTGAGAAAAAGCGTAAAATTTGTTAGAATTGTAAATAATCAGAGTTAAGACATTAAGTAATGATGAATTTACATATTATCATTGACGATTCATATATATATATATATATATATATATATATATATATATATATATATATATATATATATATATATATATATATATATTAATTATTTTTCAACTTTTTGGCTTATTTTTTTATCTATCAAACTTTTCGGCCCCTAAGTGTCACTGATGAGGAATGATTTTCCGAAATGTGCACATATGGCACATCAAAATTTAGCAGGTATTTGTTATATAAATATGTGTGTGTGTGTGTGTGTGTGTGTGTGTGTGTGTGTGTGTGTGCAGTTTTACGGAAGGATAAAATTTTTATACATTATTCCGACTTTAAAACTGTTTACAGTTTAGCATAAAAATTTGTTTTTTAAATTTTTAAAAATGTTTCATGGTTGTTTTTTTTGTAAGTGCAATGGCGGTAATCAGGCAAATTTGTAGTATACAACTCATGTATCTCGTTGACAAGTTCAGTGTTTAAGGCGTTTTTGATAGGTAAATCAGTGATTTAAATATCAGTCTCTTATATTTTTTTTGTCTGGCATGAGTTGAGTAATGGTATTTAACGTCCCAGTCAGGAATATTTCACATATATCGAGACGTCGCCAGCTATAGGCGAATGTGCAGAAGTTTTACCTTTGCGTTGCGCTGATAGGTTATACAGCAGGGTTCTTTATCGTGCAACACCTGCCGTGACACGGGAACTCGTTAATTTCAAATTCCCATCCGAAAGAACCATGACTTTCTTTTTGCAATGCCGAGTGCTTTGCGAAAGAACAGTCAAAACCCACTTTCAAGTCTTGGGTCAGACCCAGTCGGTGTTCGAACCCACGACCTCCCATATTTTTGTCAGAGAAACATCCATTGTTCATAAAATAAATAATTTTGAACTATTTCCTATTTTTCCCTGAAGTATATATTGCAACTTGTGATCTACTCTAAGTAAATGTTATATAAGATAAACTTTTCGTTCATTTAAAATACCACAATTCATCCTTTTAAGATAAGTGCCGACTTCAAGGGAAGTAACTTCTGTTCAACAGATAAAATAAAAAATGGATAATAATAACTAGAGATAACAAAGTTTTCCGTCGTCTAAAATCGGCATGTCATTATCTGAATATTTTCTATTTTTATCTTATATTTAGTGTTAAATCATTCTTTTTAATCATTTAAGATCGTGAAAATAGTTTAAAGTGATCGTTAAGTTTTTACCAAAAAAAAAAATGGTAATGCTAAACGGTCATTCGCTGATTTTAGGGAACTAATACTTCGATAATTATAAGAGTTGTATGGTCTTTAAAAATATCTGCATGCAATTTAAATATAACTTACAATAGATTATATTGCTTATGTGCAAAAAATAAAGAAAAAAATAGGCATATGGTTTACCATTGATCCCACCTGTCAGTACTGGGTGAACATGGTTCCCAGATATATATTGACCAGATAGTGACAAATTTATGATGAAATGTATATTTTTATTATTTCAAAATAAACTTGTAATATGTCAAAAGAATGAAATAGATCGGTTTTATTCATAAGAAATTGTCGAATAAATTAAAATACTGACTTCTCAGGAAGACTGATGTGTGGTAACAAATGTGGTAATCAAATTCGAAAAACGGTTGAGACAAATTCCGGAAATCGTAATTCGTTCTTTAAGGAAAAAATACACCAAAATGTTTTTTTCCTATCATAAAAAAATATTTGTTTTTTTTAATATGCATCTTTTGAAAGTTTTACAAACTTAAGTACAATATATATTTTTTGAGAGATTTTTGAATGTTAGAATGTTAAATAGAAATTAAAAAGTAAAGGTTAAAGGAAAAACATTCCCTTATCTCAAAAATAATATTCAAAGCATATTGAAATTGTATTTTGTAGAATATGCAACATACTTCATATATGTAGATTTTGACATTTAGATTTTCTAGGTAAATTCTCAACGAAAATGAAGACATTTTTGTACACTCTGTTATAATAACATATGCTTTTATTATTAAATGCTACGTATACAACTCATTACACATCTTTTATTGAAATACTGATCAAAACCATAAAAATGAATAATAACATCAAGTTATTATTGATTTATAAATAACTTGAAAAAAATATGATGGAATATTTAGTTTGTTAAAAAATGGGGTATATTAACACACGCATCTGAAAAAAACCCAATGGATATGTTATTTTATTCAACAAAGCTTATTCTTAGGAATGTTTGTGCCAATTTTTAGAAAATCCTAATTTGTTGACTTTTTTATGTCTCAGGTGCCGAGAACTACCGAAAATGAAACGGCGACATAAGCGGAGGCAATGGTTTATTCGTTTTGGTTTTGCTCTTTAATTTATTTGTATAATGTAGAGGCCATATGTTTGGTATTTAAAGGTACAAGTTTGTCAGATGTACCAAGAAGGTATCCATAACTCAGTAGACAGTTCTTTGTGCTGTCAGAAAAAATACCATGTAACAAAATTTTCAGCCGTCTGAATTTTTGAAATTTATTTTAAAATTAAGGTATGTTCCCTCTATCAAACTTTTCTTCCCCTAGTGTCACTGGTGAGGAATAATTTTCCGAAATGTGCACATATGGCACGTCAAAATTTAACAGGAACTGACGATATATATTTCTACTGTTCTAAAAACAAGTATTTGAAATATTGAACAAAAATACCTGTTAAAGTTGGCTGTGGCATATGTTCACATTTCGGAAATTTTTCCCTCAGTGACACTAGGGACCGAATAAGACGATAGATAAAACAGATTCTTAAATCAATCGAAAATTAATGAATCCAAAGTTGTAAAATTATATGGATCCAAATCCATCTAAAGACTGCTTTGCATGAGGGAACAAAACCTTAGTTTTAGATAAATTTGAAAACCATTCGACATCATATTTTGTTTTTCAATCTACATTGATTAAATGATCCTTAAAACCCTTAATTTCTACCAACACCATTGATGTATGCACACTTCCCTTCTAAACGTTGCTGTTTAGGTTTGAAGTCTGGTGTATTTGTATTACACGATTTGTGAGTATTATTTGTTTTCCATCAACATATAGGAAAAACTGTTGTGGATAACAATATGCAAATGCAGTTGAGTTTGAATGGGAGTCTTATTATATTTCAAAGTACTTCATTTATGTTCAAACATTGAGACGATTGAAAATTTTACTAGACGGTAATTTGAGAGGAAGGTGTATTTTTCAATTTTTTCTTCTATTTTAAAATTGTTTTTTGTTTCTGTTTTTGTTTTTTTTAAATAAAATGAACATAAAGGAAAACTGCGGTGGATAACAACATGCATATAATCAACATATCTGAGGTTAAATGACAGACTCATAATATTTATAGAGTACTTAATTTATTTTTTGGATATTAAAACCAAAAGAAAAATAATAAGTGACCGCTATATAGAGGTGAAACGACGAACCAAAATCATTAAAGAAAATAAATGAGATACAGAAATAAGATACAGTAGCCTCTTTATAAAAGTGGTCACTAGCAAATTTTAGACTGTAGATCAATTTATATTAAAGAATCTGATTCTCAAATGATTTGATTATCTTTTGGTGTGAAATGTCACTGGTGATGAATGAATATATGAAAGACAAAACAAAATTAAACGGGCATATTTCGTTGTATGTCATAGCAAATGACCAGAACATTATTTTTGTGATCCTGGTGACAGAAATCATAACAAAGAAATAAACTTAAGCTGGAAAGTCAATTAAAAGGAAGAAAATTCATACTCTGAAATTATTTAATTCTACAATGTAACTTAAAACTGTCAATGCAAAATATTATTTTTTTTTCTCTAAATGCCTAAAGTTTTGAAAATCAAAGTTTTTAGACTAAAGCTTAAACCACTATTGATGGTTTATATCAAATTAAAACCTATCCTATGAAAGGCGAAATGTCATAAACACATGTTGAAGACGTGGCGTCAAACACTTGACGAATTCCACAAGACTGGACCCATGGATGACCTGCAAGGTCACAGTGAATAAATAATGTACGATTAGGCAATGGAAAAAACAATTCGTTCTTGTCAAGATCATCCTTGGTACAAGGATTTGTTGTACTGTGTGTTTTTCCGTCTTGGTTGATCGAGTCTACAACGCATGTTGTGGAGTTCTGGTGCCAAATCTCGCCAGGAGGGCATTGCATAACCCATGCATGTCCCCATACGTCACAATGAATGAACATATGTTTACGTTTTGGATAATCAAAGAACATTTTCCCGCTTAAAATGGCTGCTTCAGTACACGGATTATGTAGGCTAGATTCCAATAATGTTTTGCCACCATTTGTTTGTTCTTCCGAATTCCCACACGTACTGGGCTCCTTGGTAATACCGCTCTCCTGATGGACATAGCGTGATATACATCTTCCCTTTCAGGTCACAACGGATAAATTTTGTCTTATCATTTGGATAAGGGTGAAACAATTTATATTCTGATATTGCCGACACTGTGCAAGGATTTGGTACGTAAAAAGGAGATTGATCTGCAACAAATATATGACAAAAAATAAAATTTCTCGAAACGTACCTACAACCACACGGAAGCGACTGGGGGCAAATGGACAGATTGGTCTCAATATTATTATTTACATCGAGACATTTAGAATAATATGTTGTGTCGTTCAAGCGAAGATTCTCTTATATAGGTCATTCTGTTCAGGAGTCAATTCAAGGATTTTTAAAAAATAAAGTGGTCGGAGTAAAACACTGGTATCTGGAAAATAACAAACTTTCTCACGTTGAAATTTCTCCGAATTGCATTCAATCTGAGAAGCACTTGACCCGATGCTTTAGACACTTTGGTCACTCAGGCCTTTTACAAGTGACGATGTGACAGCTTTGGAATGGAAACTTAGGAATAAAAAGAACACTTAGGCCGGCGTTAAAAGTTCGGTCACTGTCTTTTCAGGGATATCTTAAGATGCTTCTATAAAACAAATATTCACGATAAATAAAAATAAACCTGATCGTCATCAAGAAAATAAAGTGTCTTTTACTATACCTGAACACATCCATTGTGAAAATTTGGGATTTAAAAGTAAATCAGTTTTGGTACATTCAGTGATGGCGCCATTTTCATCCTGGCACACAACCTGTTTTCCTAAAATATAGTTTACATAAAGAATTTACATAATGATTTATTAACCTTTGTATTAAATATAATTCAGTTCGTTATGAAATAGTTACTCTTCTTTATAAAACTTTCCGTTCCAACTGTATGTGGTTTTCTCTAATTACTCTGGTTTTTTCATTATAACAAAACTTGCCGCCTCGATTTAAGTGAAAAACCCTGGCGGAAGCACAAAACACCATTTTTTTTATTCGAATCCTTTAGACAAATCTTGAGTTTAGAGACCCTACATAAATAACAATTTGTGAAGAACCTTTTATCAATATCAATCGGTACAGACCAGTTGACTTAAACACGAAGCAAAGTGTTTTTCTCTTTTTATCGAGGTCGACAATCATATTATAGTAAAGCGATCGTTTTATTGCAAAGCTACCGACTCAACCACAGCAAACTGAGAAACATTCTTATACTATTTTTATTAGTCATAGTCGAAAGTAGCCACGGGCTTTATGCTACTCATTTACCAAGATCATCAGGTTTGATTGTAATTAAGATTGGAATTTCTCATACAACTCTACCTGTTATTTGTGTAATTTTTAAACTAATCTATTGAGGTATATTCATAAATACTAGTTCCTGAAAATCCCAATGTTCTCCAAGCCACGAATGTAATCACTATTTTCTGTTTTTACTTTGTCTGTTTGATGTTTCTTGTTAAGGAGCTGTATCAGTTTTTAGTTTTTCTGCTTAACTTTTAACTTAGGCAACTTAGTATTATTGTTGTCAACGAAAAATGCTTCACTTGTTACAACTCGATCGATACTGTTTAATGACTAAAATTTACCGGATGGATACTATTCGAAATCTGAACCGGTAAAATAAATGTACATTTTAAATCAATCTCATAATATATATATTTGTAAATATATAAATAAAACTAATAACGTGTTTTCTAAGGAATTAAGAATACTATATTGACTAAACTTATTTTACCTTTTGGCGGTCCGTCTGTAAAAGTGACTTTGTAGGACGAATCATTACATTTTGTAATGTCTGCTGTCGTAGATGGAAGTTTCGTTCCTACGTAAGTGATGTATAATGGTTTACCATCACGTGAGGAATTAACGTATAAAACAGACGGGTGCCCGTCTGTAGCTACAGAATGTGCTTCATGAACAGCAGGACCCGGATGAGGCGTCTTATATGACGTATAGACATGAACTATTCCACAAATCACCTCCGTCTGAAAAAAATGGAGGGTAAATCGTTTTACATTTTTCATGTGTTTTTAGGGAAATTGGAATGCACGTAAGCCATTCAGACATTGAATGTACTCAGGTTATTATATAAGTATTTCTACGAAACATAGAAAAAGACGGATTGGCAATAATGAATATAACTTTAAGAAAAAAAATTCTTAATTCTATACTTAATAATTTCCAATTCTGAGAAATAAATGTCAAAACATTTCTAAAAAGCATTCTGTTTACAATCTGAAATGACGGCAATTGGAATTTTGAAATATATTGCTATTTTTTCTACTGAAATTTCATTTATTTTAACGTTTTGGATTCACAGGCAAACAAATCACATGATATCCATCATCAACAATTAAATTTTAGAAGATTGATTTAATTGTATATGGTCTTAAAATCGTGAGAAAACTATGTATATGATAAATTGCTAGATTTTATAAAGTTTAAATCCCATTGTCAATACAAAACCCTGTCTTTAACAAAAACTAATACTCACACAACCATTACTTTGTTACTAAACTCGTTTAATAGGACATAGTTGATAATAAAAGTGGATCGATAGAGAAAATGCAATTCAATATTTATTTAAAATAATACTTTCACACAAACTTTACACATCACGCGGTATACTGATAAACCACATTTGCGATTTAAACACATAATGAACACGTAACAATTGCTACATTCACCATTATTCCGCATTATTCCGTTGTTATACGCGTATGTTTTATATATTTAACAAAAAACTTATTTAATTTTGCTATGCAATTTGTGTACATTTTAGAAATTCATTCCTTATCAGTTACACTAGTTGATAGATAATCCCAACATTTGAAAATTAATGAATTTAAAGTTCCAAAAACTATATGAAAACAAATTCAGATAAAGAATGCTTTGTATGAAACAAAAAAAAAATAAATTTCAAAAATTAAGACGGCTGAGATTATTGCTACAATGTACATTTTCTGACAGCACAAAGTACTGCCTACTGAGTTATGAATACTAGTACCCTCAGAAAGGTTTTACTTCACCAACAGCCTCAAAACGTTCATATACATTAAACGTTTATGACCTTATAATGTTTGATATATCCTCTAACAAGGGCTAAATAAAATGTCAGTGAGACGTTACAATTCGAGCATATCCAGTCTTGCAACAGTCAAGCCGGCCATCGAAATATTAAAATAGGGCATGTTGGACTCACGTTGTTTCCGTATGACCTTTTATATTCAGGGTCATATCTAATATCCAATAAAACATTACAACAACAGATGCTTTTTCCCAAGAAAAAGAAATGATGTTCTTTGACTTACCACGATTCCAGTGCCATTAGAAATATTATTGTTTTGATTAATTGCCACTGTAGTGCTAGATGTTTTATTATTTAAGGGCTTATTTATCGTGTGAGACAATTCCGGATGAGTTGCATTTCCTCCGTTGGCCGTATCGTTGTTACCAGTTAAGGGCGTAATCTGCAATACAGCTGAAATATAAGTTTGTTTTGTTTGTTTTATAAAAAAAATTAGCTAATCTCGACGAGAGCAGAGATATATCTCTTGGAAATTCTAAATACAATGCTGTATAGGTGTAAGATGTGGTTGTGTGTATTATGTTCCTTATTGTACTAAAAAGCACTACGGGCGACTTTTTCTAAAGTGCTAGTTCACAGAGTCAGTTTGTCGCAGACAATCATATCGTTCTTCAAGTCACACTATTCTGACAACAGATAATTCAGTCAAAAATCTTTCTCCATAATGCCGAGTATCGAAAAATCTGAAAGTTTAAACACAGAATGAACCAAACAATTTGATTGGAAGTTTTTGACATAAAATATTATTGGAGATTTCAGTCCAGGAGTATATGAATATAAAAAAAATAAAACAACAGTTACTGAATTAAATTGGAACTTTTTGAAGATAACAAAAAACTGACGTTTTAGCGACTTAAATGGCAAGATTAGTTAAAAATTGAAATATGAGTTCCTGTGAAAACGTCTATGTTAGAATTTTCTGGAATAAAGTCAACTTATCCAACTGGTCTTAGTTTCACAATTATTCACTGAAGTGAGTGTACACTCATCTCAAATAAGGGAAGAATTTATCGTCAATTTTTAAGACATCACACAGTTAAAATTGAACATTTAATTAAATTTTATATTGTAGGTTTGTTTAACAAATTAAAACATTTTCTTATAAAAAAAAGTTGTTAAAATCTTGATGTGAGAAAAATGGGAATATCCGAGTTTAATGTACACTAAAATAAATGAATGGTTGTAAAACTGGTACTTGGTCTATATTTGGTATAAACGTCTTGAATATCACAAAGCACAATTGCAAAAAAAGACTTCGTTTTTATAAATTATTAGAGAAAATTGAAATAACTGAAAAAAAACAATAAACTTTTTGCAAATAATCTTACACAATTTTTATTAAATTTTAAAGAGGACTTGCATCATTCATCGATGTATAACCAGGCTTCCTAAGGCTTGGCAAAATATTGTATTTTATTTACCTCTGCAAGCGCTCTTTTGAATCTGGTATATGAGACTGTCCATCTCGTTGAAGCTTGAAAGTAAAAACACATGGGTACAATCCGGGTCACTTGCTGCGGCGTTTATTTCTTCCGAATTCACAGAACCTACCCCAATCACAAAAATATTAATTCCTTCTTTGTGAGCTGCCATAGCTTCATAAAATGTGGCATTGTAATATGACTGGCCATCAGTCAACAGAATCATAACTTTTACCGCGTTTTTTCTTCCACCGTAAGCTTCGCTGAAAACGTATTTTCGGGCGGCGCGTATACCGGAGGAAATGTCTGTCCCTCCGTTTAAATAATTAACATTGGATATAGCTTTTTTAACTTCGTATCTTGTTTGATACCTTGTAAGTAAAAATTCTACCTGGGCGGAAGATTCAAATGATATCATTCCTACATGTACCGAATCGGGGCCTACATCAACTTTATCCGTAACATTCTGTAAAAAGTCAAGCATAAGTATGAAGTTTATAATTCCGATACTCCCGGAAGAATCCACGACGAAAACAATATCCATTGCATTTTGTTCACAAACATCTGTAAATAGATTATATACAATGTAAAACATATTATATATATATATATATATATATATATATATATATATATATATATATATATATATATATATATATATATATATTATTGAATATTTCAGTAACGTAGCAACTATTATGCTTTACAAAACGAAAAAACGAAAATGACAAATGAGGAAAGTAGCTATGGTGAAATAAATTTGTGTACATCTAAGTAAAAAGGCCGGTAATATGACTTGCGTGGTTTTAGGACAAAGGGGCATCTTTTTTTCCCATTTATTATACAATAGGTCCAATAAAACAAAGAGTTCAATTTTGAAAATAAGCCTGATGATCTGTTGTGTTAGAACAATTCCTGATGCAAGTAACACTATGTGCATTACAATTCAAATGATTGTTGCGTCTTTTCATATCGCTAATTATTTTTGCAGGTCACAGCAGTATACTTACAGACCTTATTTGTCTTAGAAAACCCCTCCCCTGTATATCCCCTCCCCGGTATAAATTTTTGTTCCGAATTTTACTCGCGGTAATCGGTAATAAAAAGATCGTTTAATCAAATTACTCAATTGTGTTGCACAACAAATCGTTTTGTTTTCTTTTTTTGCAAACGTGTTTTCACTTCTTTAAGAATTTGTTTTAGAAAATACCAAAGATCCCGGAGAAAAAAACTAGTGTTGTAAAAAGTGAAATAGCACTTTCTCTGAGAAAGTTGCGTACAATATTGTAATTTGTACCAAAAAGACTTTAACTAATGCTTTAACTTACCATCATTAAGTCCTTTTATTCTGGAAAAAAAATCAGATTTTGGCAATCCAAGATGATAATAATGTGACCAAAACCCGGCCTGTGCATTAATGTCACCCGGCGTATTATTACCAGCTCTCAGATTAAGATATAGGCTAGCAGCTAATCCAGAGTATAGTGGTTTGGTTAAGTCTTGCCATCGGGTTCGATCCCAGTCGATTTTTAATTTTGAGCTGATGATTTCACACAAAGTAAACAGGTATTGGCTTGAATTACACTGTTTGGTCGCCTCATACGCGATCTTGTTTACCTGTAAAGATATAATACATACAAAACACACAAACACACACACATTCGTGTTTGTTTGTGTGTGTGTGTGTGTGTGTGTGTGTGTGTTTAACAAAGAAAAGGTATTTTCATTTTGTTTTGCCATATCTGCATTTTTCGGAAAACTAGTCCTCATCAGTGACAATAAGGGCAGATGTTGAATATAAAAAGGTAAGCCAAGTATTTTATAATCTATAAACCAAAGTTCTAAAATTATATGACCAAATAATGTACTAATAATTTGAAGATAGTTTTTTTCCGGAATAGGAGTTATTGGGAAAACTAGTAACGATTGCCGTCTTTGTTTCATTATGATCCCCTTAGGCATACACTTTTAAACATTTTCATAACGGTAGACCAGGCCCCAGTTTTACAATAATTCACTCAACTGAGTTTACACTCAACACAAATATTCCCATTTTTCTCTCATCAATATTTAAAAAATTTTATGTTGTATGAGGCAATATCTTTTTTATTCAACAAAACTACACTAAACAATTTAGATATCACATTATACACTCAATTTTAACTGTGTAATGTTTAAAAAAATTGACATTGAAATTTTCTCAAATTTAAGTTGAGTGTACACTCAAAAACCAGAAAAACGTGTATATGCATTTGCCAAATTTATTAAAAATAAAGGTTTGCGAAACTTATATTGCGCGGAAATTGACATTTAAGATGCTGTTATATGGAGAAATATATAACAAATACCTGCTAAATTTTGATGAGCCATATGTGCACATTTCGGAAAATCGTTCCTCATCAATGACACTAGGGGCCGAAAAGTTTGATAGATTAAAATACATACGCCAAACAGTTGAAAATTAATGAATTTAAAGTTTCAAAAACATGTGAATCCAAATTCAGCTAAGGACTGTTTTGCATGATGGAACAGACCTTACTTTTAAATAAATTTCTAAAATTAAGACGACTGAACATTTTGCTAAATTGTATATTTTCTGACAACACAAAGTACTGCCTACTGAGTTATGGATACCCTCGGGGTTCTTTCAATATAAATTGGTTTATTGTAAAGATTGAATTCATTTTACCTGCCAAATGCCTCCATAGTAACCACTTCTGAACGTGTCTTTATCCAAACCATCTTGTGACTCCACGTAGGCCAGGCGTCTTAAAAATAGTCTGTCATTAGAGTAGATACAGCTATCCTTTATTTTGTCCACAACGGCTTGGACCACGTCCGGTCCCGTGGCTTGATTTTGAATGGTCATGTCTACACTTTGTGAAGAAATCCCGTTGAAACGCGCAAACAGGATAATAAAAAATACTCTAAGATCCATCTTTGCAATCTTCAGAAAAAGGGTTTGTATTCTAAATGCGTAAGTTTTAAGTGACCTTCACACTTTTCAGTTAAAAAGAGCACTTTCACGCTGTCCAGTGTTTAAAGGCGTTCTCGTCCTGTCAGGTATTTGTAAGGTGTTTTTACAAGTGTTTAGATTATTTTCACGCTGCCAAGCTTGTCAAGGTAAAAAACGTTTCGTTTAAAGACAACGTTTTAATCTAGTTCTCTATCTATGTAGCTTTGTGTGGTTTTGGTTATCAAGTCAACTCGGCTCCGTTCTATTATCCTTCTACCTTTTCTTAAGATAAACACACGTCCAATGACAAAACGCGTCTAGTCATCATATCTCTCTGTTACTAGGTATAAAAAATAATATAAATTTAACCATTTCTTTGTCATAAAAATAAACCTTTTCTAAAAAAAGGTTATCAAAAATCAAGAAACATGACTGAACAAGATACATTTCCCGCAAAAAACTTTGTTGACTTTATGATGTCAAGAACCCTTGAAACGATTGATGGAATTTACTCAATTTCGAACTTGACCTGTGTTTCATCAACATTTTTAAATCTTTAAAGTAACGTTGAAATTTATTTAAGATAACAAAAATATTGTTTCGAAACTTAAATATTACATGATACTATTAAACATTGGAACGTTTGCATTACGTAATACACAGTATGCTATTAATCTGCGTCTGAGAATATTTTATTTAGGCGTGTTTTCCCTCAAATCAAAAAGGGGTTTTGTACATGGAATATTTCTTGAGCATTTCTAGGTTTTTCAGTTCTCTTTTCTAAGATATGATTCTCCTGTTTCCTCCAATATACAAGAAATTATAAAATAAAGCATCATGAATTGGACATAAAGAATTTCTACTCAATTCCACTAAGTCTTATAAAGCATGCTATTACCTGAGCACCGATATGCCCGAGGTAGAACTGTAAACGAGGGTAAGTTGTTGGTTTTATTGCGTATGTTTTACGGTTGGCATTCATTATTGAATACCCTGTGAGAAATTATCTCACGACCTCAGTCCGTAGTAAAAGCATACCACTGTTCTAGTTTCTTTATCCGGATAATGGGTGAAAAACTCGATCATCTACTCTGTTGAAACCGAGTGTTAATTTAAACTCTACGAATTACTTGAACGGTGTTCGATCTTCCGCTCTCGAGGTGGATACTTTCTAATCTAGCTATCGAGACGGTCAAAGTTCATTCAATCTAGGTTTTACCGTGCCTGTAAGTTAGTAAATGTAATATAACCTTGGGCTTCATGTCTTACCTTTCTTGTTATATTCAATAATAAAAAGCTTTAGCAGAATTCTTTCAGTCAGTCGGCTTATCTTCATAATACAGTGAACGATATCTTTACTTCACACAATGAAGCCTATGGTGGGTATAATGTTTTTTCAGTGTTTTTAGCTTTTGACATTGTCCATACACAAATTACATGTATTACACAAAATAATTTAGATATAACATTAGATACTCAATTTTAACTGTGTAATGTCTTAAAACGCTTTTACATTTTGAACTGATATTTTTGCTAAAGTTTTTTTCTTTATTTCTTTTATTTATTATTTCATTTGAGACAATGTAAGCTGCTTAGACTTTTCAAATGTTTCTAATGAAGTCCAATAAGTGGTAGCGCTTGGTATTTTAATCACTCATTAAGATTATTTTATTGAATATCAAGCAGCTTACGCGTTTTTAGCTTTTGATTTTGCTTTTGTCACATTGTTAGGGTTTTTAACTTTTGATATTGCTGATTGTCACTTTGTTAGGATTTCTAACGTTTGGTATTGCTGATTGTCACCTTGTTAGTGTTTGTAACTTTTGATATTGCTTATTGTCACTTTGTAAGGGTTTTTAACTTTTGATACTGCTTATTGTCACCTTGTTAGGGTTTTAATTTTTGATATTGCTGATTGTCACCTTGTAAGAGTTTTTCTAACTTTTGAGTTTGCTGATTGTCACCTTTTTAGGGTTTTTAACTTTTGATACTGCTTATTGTCACTTTGTTAGGGTTTCTAACTTTTGATATTACTTATTGTCACTTTGTGAGGGTTTTTAACTTTTGATATTGCTTATTCTCACCTTGTTAGGGTTTTTAACTTTTGATATTGCTTATTGTCACTTTGTTAGGGTTTTCTAACTTTTGATATTGCTGATTGTCACCTTGTAAGTTTTTTTTAGCTTTTGATATTGCTTATTGTCACTTTGTTAGGATTTTTCTAACGTTTGATATTGCTTATTGTCACCTTGTTAGGGTTTTTAACTTTTGGTATTGCTTATTGTCACCTTTTAAGGGTTTTTCTAACGTTTGATATTGCTTATTGTCACCTTGTTAGGGTTTTTAACTTTTGATATTGCTTATTGTCACTTTGTTAGTGTTTTCTAACTTTTGATATTGCTTATTGTCACCTTTGAAGGGTTTTTCTAACTTTTGATATTACTTATTGTCACTTTGTTAGTGTTTTAAACTTTTGATATTGCTTATTGTCACTATGTTAGGGTTTTCTAACTTTTGATATTGCTTATTGTCAACTTGTTAGGGTTTTTAACTTTTGATATTGCTGATTGTCACCTTTTTAGGGTTTTTTCTAACTTTTGATATTGCTTATTGTCACCTTTTAGGGTTTTAAACTTTTTATATTGCTTTTAGGGCAAACGTGATATATCAAGAAAAAACCACATTCATGACCATTTATCAATTTTAAGATTTTAAATAACAATTTATTGTCTGAAAAGGATGGTATATAAACTAATGAAATAAGGATCAAATCATGCAATTCAAAGAAAGTGTTGAATGAAAGAAAAATTAAAACGTTATAATTCTGTCAATGTTATTTATTTTCTGAGGACATGATTTGCAATTATCTTTAATATTGCCGTCATCACAATATTGTTGATAAGTATGTAGTCACTGTATCCCAACTTATACTGGATATATTTGACTTACCATAGTTCTTTGTTCCTTTCATTCTCAAAATTGACTTGCACGTGACGGGTGTAGCTAGCTAGACAGGAGGTACTTACCCTTCCGGAGCACCCGGCCTCACTTCCTTGATGGAAGTTCACGTGTAAAACATATTTTGCCAGTTTGCAAAGTTTTTACTTTGTTTTTGGGATTGTGATGTGGACACGGACTGGTATGTTTGTTTTATTTTACTTTAACTAATTGGATTGTCAATAATAGATTGGGATTGAAGATGTTATTTGCAGCAATAAGTTTCAGACAGATGGTTGTAGTCAAATAGGATTAAAGTATCAATTATTTTTTTATGAAAAGTCAATACAACAAAGTCCTAGATCTAACCAATTGAGTGTACAATTAACTGAAATTAGGGAATATTTCAGTCATGTCAGTTTTGAAGGCATTACCCATTTAAAATTTATATTGAAAATTGTTTATTGTAGGTTTTATAATGTTTTCTGTTAACTTATAGTCACATGTCAAGCACTAACCAACAAACATGGACCATTTTATCAATTTTAAGATTTTAAAATTACTATTTATTTTCAGAAAAAGGATGAAGTGGAGTTATGTTGTTTTATGCCCCAGTGAAGATTTTTTTCAGTTATTATGAGGTGGTCACTTCTGGAATAGTGAAGGAAACCGTAGTATCCGGGAAAATCGACGACCTTCGGCAAGGAAACTGACCAACTTTCTCACATAAGGATCCTTGTGGAATTCGAAGACGGTGAAAAGTGCTGTGACCCGTAAGCACGCCCTTTAGACCACTTGGTCACCGAAGCCCCCTGTTTGAAAAAATGTATATCAACGTATTTAATACAGACCAAAGAAAGGGTTAGAGTTAAACCCTAACCCTAAGCAAAGTGTTGAAAGAAACAAAAATTGAAACGTTATAATTCTTCAATTAATGCTAGTGTTACTTTTTTCTGAAGACATGATTGGACTCATTATAGTCAGTGGTAGATTGGGATTGAAGATATAATTTGCAGTAATAAGTTTCAGACAAATGGTTGCAGTCATATAAGAGTAAATTATCAAGTATTTTATTTACAAAATTCCGCTTTGCACGTCTAAAATAGCTTTAATTTGTATGTCCACTTAATCCATTCAGATTAAGCCGAACAAAATTTCACAACCTTTTTTTCAGAAATACTAACTACTTTGAGTAAATATTTTAATATATATTTATTTTTAAGCCATTACTTATGTCTGATTTAGTTCAGTAAAAATGGCTACATTTTTAAATACGTCTGTAACGTCCAATGGCATATTGAACATTTAACACACCCCTTGGTAGAGGTAAATGTCATCTATATAGCCATTGAATACGGTTCCATTTGCAATGAACGTTAATGTTACCTGGAATTCAAAAGAAGAACATGTGTTAATAAATAAAAAAAGTTTAAATGCGTTATTTGTATTTAATAACATCTAATAAATAAAAACAGTGATGAATATCATTCTCACTTGTGGTAAGCTGATGCCCTCGATTTTTATATAGTAAAGGATTTTGAAGCGTATGGTTTCACAAATTTAGCGCTATCAAGTGTTCTTTGCGTTTGAAATTTTCGCCAAGATGTCCGTAACTAAATGATGTCAGTAACGGCAGCATATATTTGTGTTGAAGTAACAAAGAGAAAATAAGGAAATTAGTACTCAACTAAATCCGAGTCGGCTATCTTGAGATGACCGTAACTGCAGTTACGGGCATCATCTTCCTAATTGTGATTCTGTTTTATAGATCGAATTTTGTTTCCAAAACACGACTCAAAAGAAAAAAGTAATGCAATACAAATGTTAATTATTAACATTGAAGGTTAAAGCAGTTGATTGTTTTTATACATTTAATTATTTTTGAACTGATTCTAAGGTCTTATTCGTATTATTAGATCCCTGCAAAATGTGAGGGAGAGACAAAAGACCACTAGAATGAAAAAATAGAAGAAGGAATATGAGTATTTTAAATAAAAGCCCTCTAATAAAAAAGAATAGAGAGATGGATACAAGCGCATCACAAATAGATTGACCAGACCCAGAATAATAACTTCAGCGTTCGTCCATAGCCGATATTAATAAAATATCAATTGGATGTTTCTCCTTGTTATATCTCATTTCGTAGTATTGGTTTGGAGTTTCAATGGATTATGGTTTGAGTTGCTTTGGTTTAACAATTGTTGCACTTTATTTTATTCAAATTAAATAGTCGATGTCTTACCTGTGTGATTGATTCCCACATTTGAAAAGTTCCTTTGATGATTTCCCAATCTTTCTTTCCACATTCGTTATATTTCCATACCATACGATTTATTGTATTGCCCCAACCGAAATTGGCACAATCCGAAGCATCTGTTGCGCGTTTAAATCTGAACCAGAGACAGTAACTCTGGTTGTTATACACATGGGGTGGAATGGTAAGGGTTGTTGTTATCTGTAAAAGCCAAATTAACGTGTTTGTTTAGAAACATAACCACAAAAATTGTAATTTATGAATTTTTTTCCTCATCACAATACTGTAATAAGTATGAGGTATTTGTATCCAAAATTATACAAGATATATTTGTTGTCCGACAATTCCATGTTTGTTTTATTAACAAACTTGATTTTTGCGAGTGATGGGTAGCTAGCTAGACAGGATACAGGATGGAGTTAGGTAGACGGGAGGTGCTTATTCTTCCTGAGCAACAGGTCTAACTAACTTCCCTGATAGAGCTTCTTCATATGTGTAACTAAATTGGCTAAAGCAAAACATATGTAATCAATAAAAAAAAAAAAAAAAAAAAAACTTAATGTTCAAATAATATCAAAGATTAATATGACATAATTTTGCTTTGATCGCATATTGGACGATTATTTTCCAAAATACTCAGGGAACAGTATATTGCCATTTGGGCTACCTACTTGTTTGGATGTATTCGTTGACGGTAATACTGTTAAGAAGGAACTTCCATTCTCTGTTTTAACAGTCCAATTATAGTTTCCATCATTCACAAACTTTATATCACACGTTCCATTTTCAAAATCACACTCAAATAGTTTTCCTGAAGTATAATAATATCCTGATTAAAAAATTATCGAATGCATAACACTTTTTTTGTTTTATTTTTTCAAAGAATACCTCATTAAAAACCATATTGTATACCTGTTTTGCATTCTTATGGTGTATTCGTATTTCCTTGACAAGAGAATTGTTTTATACAAAACATAAGCATACCAGTCCATATCTATTTTGCTATCACAAAAACAAAACAAAATCTTTAAGACTGACCAGTTGAGTTATACATAAGAACTTCCATGAAGATGTTATTGAACGTTATATACACGATGTTATATAGTACACAAATACATTTTTTAGAATATTTCATCTATGAAATTTTACTGAACTTTTGGAATGCTGAAATTGTACTTCGCCTATTTTTTTACTACTTTTTTTAATTTTTTAAAATTATTTTTTAACCTCTATTGGTCTTAAATCTCATACAATTAGTTCTCAATTTTTTATTTCACCTACTTAAAACTTATAACAGCGTCTCATACTGACTAGGTTTAAATCCCATTTGTAAGTTTCTACTTTGAAAAAACTTGACAGTTTGCTGGCCGTTGATTGTTTACTTCGGACACTTCGGTTTCTTCATCAATAAAAAAATCTGACCGTCTTGATGTAGGCAAGAGAATTTTGACTGGGGCGTCAGACAGAAATCAAACTAATCAAATGTTAATTTCATAAAAATAAATTTCTCCACATTTGCTTAAAGTATAGCATATACATTTGTGACATTCAATAATTCCGTGATTCACTAATTCTCAAATTTCATTCTGCAAGTGACGAGTGTAGCTAAGTAGACAGGAGATGTTTACCATTTCGGGGTACTTTGCCTCGTTGTTTTGAAAGTTCAATGTATAACTTAGATATTTTTAATATTTCACTTTGCTTTTGGGTTTTTTATTTCGACATGGACATGTTTGTGATTAAAACACAATCCACTTTTTATTTTGGTCAGTCTATACTTTCTTTAAGCATACAACTAAATGTTATACTACTTCAATAGATTAATATTCACGACTCATCAGGATATTTAACAATTTCTATTTTACAATTTCCGTTATTTATATTGGGTATTTCTTTACACAGAAGTCAATGAGTTGAGTGAGCTTTCCCTTGTTTATCTAACCTGTTTTGTGTTTGTCATGTTCGAAGATACATTGACCTGCTTTGTGTCTGATTATTTGTTCGTAGTAATATTGGCCTGTTTTGTGGTGCTCTTTCGTAGTTATGTGGACCTGTTGTATGCTTGTGATTAATTATAATGAACATTTAAGTACTTTTTCGTAGTCTTTTGTCTGTTTGTTTGTAGTTATTTTGACCTGTTCTGTATTTGTCCTATGTTTTCTTGAACTGTTTTATGCTTGTCTTTTTCGTAGTTATTATTACATATTTCGTGCCAGTGTGTAGTTATATTGACCTATTGTATGCCCATTAATTGTTTTAGTGACTTGTTATGTGCTTGTTAGTAGTTGTTTTGATCAGATTTGTGCTTATCTTAGTCATAATGACATTTTTAATTTAAACAATATTTTATTCAAACATTTGTTTTGAATAGGATTGGACAGCAGGCATTGCCTATATAAGTCCTCTCCTTAGTCAGAGTACATATGATAATACAAGTATGTATATAATTCTAGAAAACAAAATAACATTCATAATAGTAATAATAATGATAATAATATGGCCAGTATTGTACCCATAACTGATGTTATAACTGTACCAATATAAAAAAAGAAAAAATCATGATTGTTAGAATAATAAAAAATAAATGTAAAAAAAGAAGAAAAGAAAGGAAAAAAAAAGAAAAACAAAACAAAATAGAACAGAACAAAAACAAAGAAAACAAAAAAAAAAAAAAAAACAAAAAAAAACAAATTGAGGAAAAGAAAGTAAAAGATAAATACATGTATTTGTACAAAAGAAAGAAGCTAACAGTCATCAGAGTTTAACAACAAAAAGAGGTTAAAAAAACAGAACAAAAGATGTGAATAATCAGAGTTAATGATGACATTTCTGTGCTTAGTTTGTATTTAAAACTAAGGCATTTTCCGTCATGCAAAGCATTCCTTCGCTGGATTTGGATAAATATAATTTTGGAACTTTAGATTCATTATTTTTAACTGTTTTGCTTATTTTTTTTATCTATCAAACTTTACGGTCTTATTGTCACTTATGAGGAATGATTTTCCGAAATGTGCACATCTGGCACATCAAAATTTAACTGGTATTTGTGTTATATATTTGTAGCTATATTTGTCTGAAAGTTCTTTTGAAATCACATGTTAATTCTAATTAAAAGTGGAAGAACAATTAATACCACAAAAGGACAAAACCAACAATCGCTTTGTCAGTTTTTAAAACAAACTAAGGTTTGATTTTTAACACAAAACCACTTGATCATCGTGACCCTTTCCTCTTTTCGATAATGACCACTGCGGTAACTCAATTGGTAGAGTGCTAGCTCCGTAAGTGGAAGGTCGTGGGTTCGAACCCCGGCCGGGTCTGACCCAAGACTTGAAAGTGGGTAGTGATTGTTCTTTCGCCAAGCACTCGGCATAACGAAATAAAAATCACGGTTCTTTCGGATGGGAACTTAAAATAAACGAGGTCCCGTGTCATGGCAGGCGTTGCACGATAAAGAACCCTGCTGTATAGTGCCATCAGCGCAACGCACAGGCAAAATTTCTGCACTTTCGCCTATAGCTGGCGACGTCTCGATATAAGTAAAATATTCTTGAATGGGACGCTAAACACCATTACTCAACTCAATTCAACTCTTTTCGATAATGATCTAAGTAAAAATAACATTGTGTTTTTCCAATTACTTATTTAAAACATATACCTCTCAGCGCTGTTCGGATAAGTAAAACTTGTTGAATATTTCTTTTGACCAGCGGTTTATTTTTACAAATAACGATCTTTATTGTATTTATATATCTTTCTTGACACGAGGTCTTTCCTCTTCCGGAGTACTCGGACTCACTTCCTTGATAGAAGTTCAATTGTATAACTGATTTTTTGTTTAACTTTTCCGTAAATGGATTTTTAAGTTAAATTAATTTTGCATTAACACAATTGATCAAAATATGATAGACAGGAACAGGTCATCCTTTGAGGTTTATTCTTACCACCCAACAAAAAGCATTATTTATATGTATTTTTTTAACTTAATTTTTGATTGTATTTTTAACTGGGATCGGAATCATTTTGTTTGGCTTAATTAAAAAGATAAAATTAAAATATACCTTCAGAACTGCAGTTGAATTGGACTTCAGACCATGTCCCATCAGCTTCACATGTAACGTGGCTACCAATTCCACGTCTGTGATAACTATAATCACACTTATAAATGACAATTGCGCCGATCTTTGAGCCAACCTTGTCATGATTATTGGAGGAATTAGGAACAACAGGAGGTGAACCGCAACCTTAAAATTTAATAATTTGTTTTATCAAAAAAGCCTTAATTTAAATGCAAAGAAATCTATTATATAAAGTTTAACTAATTCTTGATTTTGGTTTGTCTTGAAAAATGATTATTTTTTTTTTTGGAAAAAAGAACATTTACAGGTACCAAAACAAGAACCAAAATTATGAAGGTGATTTTCCATATAATGAAAAATATAAATGAAAATGTTTATCATTTTACATTGTTTTTAAGAATTCTATATTAATGCTCAAATCCTAAATGGCATAGAGATTTCAAATACTTTTCATTTACTCTTAGTTTCAATGTACAATCAATAAACATTTCATGAACCTAAATTCTATGTACGTTCTACATTAGGTAACAAGTACAAATTATCAGAAGACATAATAAGTTTTCTTTAAAATATGTGAAGTGTAGCAACATATACATTAAACTTCAATTCTGGAATGACAATGACAATATATATATATATATATATATATATATATATATATATATATATATATATATATATATATATATATATATATATATATCAATATATCAATGCTACCTGTGGAATTGCTGACATCAATGGCTGTCGCTATAATTTTAAACCCTCGTCCAGGCCATGCTTTTTTGAATGTTTCTGTATCATATTTCAACATCATCAGTTCTGGATTTCCAAATTCATTTGAGGAAATTTTCTTTTTAAATATCTTTTGTCCACAGTTTCTAAAACAATAAAAGAAACAATACACTTTCCATAATAATATCTCTTAAAAACAAGTTTTCAATGCAGACACCCAAGCAAAAGAAGATTGTAACTGATAAAGTAACAAAAGGTATGAAATTTTGATTTGTATAGTCCCATGACAATATGGTTTAAAAACTGCACTTATGGTTTTGCCACAGATTCATCGGTATAAAACTCTAGAATCCGTCTTTTTTATACAAGAGGTTTGGTGATTAACAACTCTACTAAGGCTAAGGGGATGGGGACAAATAGGTACACAACACACAAAACATACTATAGCCTTTGTGACACTATTCTGACAACAGGTAAATAAGTAAATATCATTTCCTCTCATTATATATGACTGAAATACACAAGACGGAAGCAGTTTCCTAACTTCAGAAGTTTTATTTGTTACCACACGAGATTTGAATTAATCACTTTGTACTCTCAAAAAGATCGATTTACGTTTGAGCACATTGATTAAATTGTTGGAAATTAAAGGCAATCTAAATATGTTATAACAAAAACTATCATTTCTAACAAACTTGCAATGCAATATAAAGATCTATCAAAATAATTTTTGTATAGAAATGGACTTTATTAACAAACTTTTTACGCTAAATATGATGTAAGAATTATGTTGCATTTTGTTTTATATAAATTAAGTTTATAACATTTAAACAAACACCTTTACAAGATTTGAAAATACAGTCTCCAAACTACAAACCCAAAACAAAAACAGTCAAAACTTGAAAAATCTGTCATTGTAGCTATATAAGGAAGATGAGAAGACCAGGTGATTCGGATGGGTATTTTTTTTCCTGTCTCCTATTGTAGAGAGAAATGTAAGACCCTTAAAAAATTTAATAAAATAGCTTAGTATCTTTGTAAATTAATTTTTTTTTAGTTTCACATATATGTTTAAGTTCAAACTTATTGTAAAAACTGTGTTTGTGAACATGACTGGGAAAATGGATCCAGTTGCCCTATGACGTCAAGTTGGTGAACCAAGCTTGAACATTTGCGTCGTGAATTATGCACCTTGCACTAGAAAAAAATAGAGAATAACCACGAACATAGTATTAAATAAAAGCATTTTGTGATTTTGACATAGACCATTATGTTTGTGTTTCAATTGCTTTTGGTATTGTGTTTTTGATATAGACCGGTATGTTTGTGATTGATTTTGCTTTGGTATTGTGATTTGGACATAGACCGGTATGTTTGTGTTTGATTTGCTTTGGTATTGTGATTTGGACATAGACCGGTACGTTTGATTCGCTTTTGGTATTATGATTTTGACATAGAACGGTATGTTTGTGTTTCAATTGCTTTTGGTATTGTGATTTTGACAAAGACCGGTATGTTTGTGATTAATTTGCTTTGGTATTGTGATTTTGACATAGACCGGTATGTTTGTGATTGATTTGCTTTTGGTATTCTGATTTTGATAAAGACCGGTATGTTTGTGTTGGATTTGCTTTTGGAATTGTGATTTTGATATAGACCGGTATGTTTGTGTTTGATTTGCTTGGGTATTGTGATTTTGATATGAACGGTATGTTTGTGTTTGATTTGCTTTGGTATTGTGATTTTGACATAGACCGGTATGTTTGTGTTGATTTGCTTTGGTATTGTCATTTGGACATAGACTGGCAGGTTTGATTCGCTTTTGGTATTCTGACTTTGATAAAGACCGGTATGTTTGTGTTGATTTGCTTTTAGTACTGTGATTTTGACATAGACCGGTATGTTTGTGTTTGATTTTCTTTTGGTATTGTGATTTTGATATAGACCGGTATGTTTGTGTTTGATTTGTTTTTGGTATTATGATTTTGATATAGACCGGTATGTTTGTGTTTGATTAGCTTTGGTATTGTGATTTTGACATAGACCGGTATGTTTGTGATTGATTTGCTTTGGTATTGTCATTTGGACATAGACTGGCAGGTTTGATTCGCTTTTGGTATGTTTGTGTTGATTTGCTTTTAGTACTGTGATTTTGACATAGACCGGTATGTTTGTGTTTGATTTGCTTTTGGTATTGTGATTTTGATAGAGACCGGTATGTTTGTGTTTGATTTGTTTTTGGTATTATGATTTTGATATAGACCGGTATGTTTGTGTTTGATTTGTTTTTGGTATTATGATTTTGATATAGACCGGTATGTTTGTGTTTGATTTGCTTTGGTATTGTGATTTTGACATACATCGGTATGATTGTGTTGATTTGCTTTCAGTATTGTGATTTTGTCACAGACCGGTAAGTTTGTGTTAGATCTGCTTTTAGTATTGTGATTTTGACATAGACCGGTATGCTTGTGTTAGATCTGCTTTGATATTGTTATTTTGAGAAAGACCGACAGTTTTGTATTTGATTTGCTTTTGTATTGTGATTTTGACATCGGTCGATATTTTAAAAAAATCCACTTACTTTTTACTCGGTTGCCCAATGAGATTATATCTTATTTCAAGCCAGTGATAACAACGAGTCGATGAAGCTGCAACGTCAAAGTCTTCAACTACAATCATAACGCGCTGATTTGCATTTTGTGCCTAATAAAGATATTATAAATTGTTAGATAAAACTTATAAATAATCATAACAGCGTAATGGATAGTCAATTATATCTTGGTATTGTAAGGCTTTTATAAATAAAACAAGAAAAACAAATTAACAACAGTATGAGAAAGTATCCAGTATCACCAATTCATTCAAAACCGTTAACAAAGGAAACACAGATCCTTGTGGCTTTATAAATCAAAATTAAAAAGCCCACTTTAAACAAACAATTAGCAGGATACGGGAAACATTCTTTTAAAATGTGTTCCAATAACCCTTAGGCTATAAACTCAATCAGGTTTTTTAAATTTTAATCTATCCATAATTTTCGGTCTTAGTATCACTGATAGGGAAGGAATTTCCGGAATGTGCACATCTGGCACATCAAAATTTAACTGGTAGTGGCGTCATATATTTACTACCCCTGAGCGGGTTCCGCTGCTAGTAGAGTAAAACTCCCCGAGGGTATCCATAACTCAGTAGACAGTACTTTGTGCTGTCAGAAAATGTACCATTTAGTAAAATTTTCATCCGTCTAAAATTTGAAAATTATTCAAAACCAAGGTTTGTTCCCTCATGCAAAGCATTCCTTAGCTGGATTTGGATTTATATAATTTTGGAACTTTAGATTCCTTTTTTTAACTGTTAGGCTTATATTTCTTTTCTATCAAACCATTTCGGTCTTAGTGTCACTGATGAGGAATGACTTTCCGAAATGTGCACATCTGGCACATCAAAATTTAACTGGTATTTGTTATATATTTACTATATAATTATATTTTATCATCTGTATATCTTGCCATGTAGTTTATCAGTAAGATGAAATGTAAGCTTGAAAAGGAATACAGTGTATTCGAAATAAATTGTAATATGAAAAAAACATGATGTCGTTAGTTATCAATCTTCTCACCAAGACAAGATAGGTGAAGTTATTTCGGACTTAGTCCAGTTCAGTGATTATTTTCTCTCTGATGATACTGAAGGAAAATAAAGCTGGTCTTCAGCAACTAGTTAAGACTTTGTGGTGATTATACAAGATCATATCTGGCTCCATATAAGAAGAGAAGTAGTTACCTATGACCTAATATCAAGTGTTATGATAAGTTATTCATTTAATATATTAATTTCTCCGAATATCAAAAAGGTATTATGCTGACCATAATTATGTAAAAAGCAATGTATTTAATCTCTCCCATATGATATTTATACCTCAAGGAAGAATAAAATGCAGATTTGAATAAAGTTACGATTTACACACTTTAATTTATAACCTTTAGATAAACATGAGTACAAAACATAGACAGTTCACTCAGTACCAGGATGTTAGACAAGGAAGAGCACTTTTTAAACCAAGCTACTAAGCTAGTTTAAAAAAACTATACAATCGGAGAACTCACGTTTACAAGACCTTGATCGATGTTTAATCTTAAATAAAATATATTTGTCTCAAAAACCTTCCAAAGTGACAATAAACAACAAAACATCTAATAATCAACAGTTCAAATGTTATAATTTTCCCATAACTTAGCGCCACTGCGGTAGCTGAGTTGATAGAGAGCTCGCTCCGTAATTTGGAGATCGTGGGTTTAAACCCCGAACGCTTATAGTTGGCGATGTCTCGATATAAGTGAAATTTTCTTGACTGGGATCATAAACACAATTACTCAACTCATAGCTTAGCGATAATTATCAATTTTTTTTATTCTTATATATCTTATCGGGGAATAAGCCACGTTTAGTAACAATTGTTGAAGTTCAAAAAATATATCGAAAAAATAAGAAAAAGAAATAAATTATTTAAAAAAAGACCTAACATAAACATATAACGTACCCGAAGAAGCCAGTAGCATTTTACGTTAAGCCAATATTTATCTGGATATAATGGTGATGTAACCGTCTTATTTTGTCCTGGTTGAAGATCTATTATACCTCCACAACCATTCTCTAAATTATATATAGATAAATTATAGTAGAAGAGAATCTATAACGAGTATGAGGTCAAAATAAGAAATTCCGAGTAATTGATTATTCTTCTAGCATATGATTTATGAAGATAACCCGGAACCTTTCTATTTAAGACGTACATGTATTATTTTGTTAGCAGATTAATACAAGACATTGTATTATAACGAATGAAGATTCACTTACAACAGAATATGAACCTACGCGACAAAACAAAATATCGATTTTTCTCTAACACACACACACACACACACACACACACACATATATATATATATATATATATATATGAGTAAAATATTATCAATAATAAAATTTCTTTTTAGTCGTTTTTTTAATCTAAATTATGTCCCTTGACAATGGAAACTACTCCCCGTTGAATTTAGATAAGCTTAATGTGCGATATGGAAAAATATCGTTCCATCAATTCAGTGAGATAAATGTATCACATATAAATTTCTGTGAATTTATTCTATTTGTTATTACTATCACTGATGAGGAATGACATATATGAAATAATATAGTGAAATAATAAAAACATTGATTACCACTTAAATTATCATCAGTGTTGCAGTCAGAACCTGTAAGACCTTCCGGACAAAAACATGTACAATTATGACTAATGAATCCACCATTTTTACAGTACCCCTCCTCCTGTGTGCAGTTAGCTATATAAACAAATAAGAATATCGTAATAATTCTTATGTAATTATTCATGTAAGACAATTGGTAAAATATATTTTTTTTCAAAATTTTATGACAGTTACAAGCTAGATATTCTCCTTGCATATTTTGGATCACTTTAAGTAAGGAACAATAACACATACAAATGAATTCAGAAATTCCTACACAGGCGTTTTTTTTCGCTATCGAAGATGAATGTATAGAAAAAATCAAACAGTTTTGAAAATTGAGATATAAAATAAGCCAAATCTAGGCTTATATTCTATTATTTTGATTATAATGCTTATTATGCTGGAATTGATGACAAAGATACAAACACTGAAGCATTAATTGAACATAGCTTTATCTTACCACTGCAATTATAAGCAAATGCGATCTTCATGGTATCGTAATAGGAAAGACCACGTGATCCACTCGTAAGAAACTGTAAGTCTGGATCTCGGGTTTCCATTGTAACCGCCCAGTCTTTATTTACTAACATCTACAATTGAAAAAAATACCGCAATACTTATTCAGTAAAATCTAGTCATAGATAAAAAATAAGTAGATAATATACATGTAGAAAATGATTAACAATTGATAATTTCACGATGATTCACAATTTCAGTCTCCCAATGCAGCTATGACTTTGACCTGTGAAGGTATGACCTTGAACTGTATATTATAATAATTGTCATATCAATAGCTACGATACCTATATAAAAAGTTTATAGCTTTTAAGATAATTAAAATTTTACCTCATCTTATGCCGCTATGAAATTAATCTTTTAAATCAATTAACAAAAACATATATCAAATATTTTGTAATATTTATACCTACAGGCTTACATGACTTCTATCAGGTGAACTAATAAGGGAAATATACATTTGTAATTGCATCATAAAAGATTATTACTTTTTTAAAATTTTATTGAAGGACCAATACCAAATATGAAACCTAATAAAGTTAAAAACAATAGGAATAATATTTTGGTTGAGTGAAATGTAAGTATCTATATTCTAATATTCTATATTACAAATTCTAATTCATTGTGGGGCTTTACCGTTTTTACTTTTTTTTACTACGTCAAAAATGATAGTGTTTTAATAGAATTGGAATACATATCAAAAAGATCGTCCAGAAATCAGAATTGCGTGGTGTAGCATATCTGCTAATTTATCAGTAATTTTAACACCTCAGTATATATTTGAAATATTGTATATTATTGTATATTTTTAACACGTTTCTTTATAACTTATTTTCTTTAAATCTTTGTCTCGGTTGTCCTAATATTGCAATGAATTGGAAATTTTTTGAAGTTAAATTCTTAAATTAAATCCATCTGCTAATTTAAAAAAATGAATTTGCTTTCAAAATATTTAAAGTACATTTAATAAAGAACGAACGGATAACTTCCTTCCTCCAATCTTACAATTTAATTAATTTGATACCTCATAAAATGCCTTATAAAATATTCTCCTTCTACTATCACTCTTTGTAACATATATATATACAGTGAAACCTGTCTATAAAGGCCACTCAAGGGAAACAGCAAAAGTGGCCTTTATAGACAGGTGGCCTTTATAGACAAGTTCTCTGATCAACGATCGTCACTGAAAATTATTATCTAAACCGTTCTTTTTTTGTTCATTTTAGTACTCAAATTAAACTGAATATAGCTAACCATATTGTTAGAAATTGTTTCTTTTATAACTTGAGATTAACCAAGAAAAAATTTTTTTTTAACATCAATTTAATCAACATTTTCAGAAATTTAAAAATCCTTTGCACCACACCGGCCTGGCAACATTCATATGTCTACATGATCTATTCTCTCTATTTTTTTTGCTAGTTATAGGGGTGTTGCATAGTGAAGTATTATTCTTATCACGCTTCCTTACACCTATACAAACATAATTAGGTCACTTCAGACCCATATCACACTCTTGCTAATTCAGACTTCAAAGGAAGTTGTTACATAATAAATTACACGGTTTAGTGATCAGAGTAGTAATTATCTGTGTCATATGTAGCTGTCAAATTTACTATTTTCATATCTTTATTAAAAATAACTATTAATTTTTAATTTAAAAATCGTACACAAACATAAAATAAATGATAAACTATTTTTTTTTTCTGGTGCCGAATTTAATCGAAATCGGTGCCGAATTGAATTTAAATTGATGCCAAAATCATATCGTTGCCGAAATGACTTTTTACACTGGTGCCGAGATGACTTGATATCGCATCGTTGTACGATTTCCAAACTAACGGAATTAATGTCCGTTAGCTGTAGAACAGCACAACCGGTTTATTTCCCAAGAAACATTTGCTTCATAGTCTGATAACACAGCTTTGATTTGGGTTCGTCCAACACCATAACTTCTGCGAGTTTTCTAGTACTTAATTTCTCCTATACAATTTTATTAAACATTTCTACTGGCTGTTCTAAAGTCAACGCATTCCGTTTACTATGACATAAAGAAAAAACATCAAATATTACTGCATGTTATAAAATTGAAAAAATGTCAATGTCTTATCGGGATGTAAGCTTTACCCAATATGGCCGCTTAGACACATATAAACAGTGTTGCATTATGGGATTTTTTGTTTTATGTCGACTGGTTCCGGAAATTTCCGGAAACTGACGAAGTTTCGTAAACATTGCAAATGGCCGCTAAAGACAGTTCTGTTGAAGCTTGGGGTCGGAAAAATGGTAGCCGCTGTCCGCATAAGACAGTGACCGCTTTATAGAGGTGAAATAAAGAACAAAATTCATCGGGGGAATAAGATATGGCCGTTATAGACAAGTGGCCGCTTTATACAAGTGGCCGCTAACACAAGTTAGACTGTATATATATATATGTATATATATATATATATATATATATATATATATATATATATAATTAAATTATATTAAATTATATTATTTAAACATTCCCATTGGCTTAGATTGGATCATATGGTTTGCGATAGATATCATATTGCACAGAATCGCTTGGAAAAACATCATATTGACTTGGAGCACGTGGCCGGGTTCTTCCGTGATCTTTTCCGCTCCGCGTTGTATTCATTTTTTTCAAATGACGTCCAAGCGTACATGTTATTGTTGTTATAAGAATGTTTTATCTTTATTTTTGAAGGTGAAACAACACATTTATGGTCGGATTTAATAATAAAGCAATTGTTGCATGGTGATTTCGGTCGATATGTTTTATCAACTGAAGAAAATCGATATCAACCTTGGACTACGTCGTCGGTCGATATCGATTTTCTTTAGTCGATAAAACACATATCAACCTCATCACTATGCTATAATTGTATAATATGTGTAATTTTTTGTGTGTCATATGTCACATTCCGAACAAATCATTCCTAATTAGTGATACTAGGGCCGAAATTTCGATGAATGAAAAATCATAAGGCAAACAGCTTAGAAGTAGTGAATCTAATTTTCAAAAATAGATACGAATCCAAATTTAGTTTGGGAATGCACAAGAGAACAAACCTTAATTTAAAATTAATTTCAAAATTCAAGACGGCAGAAAAATTTGTAATTTGGACATGGACTGGTATGTTTGTGTTTTTGAGGATTGTGATTTGGACATGTACTGTTATGTTTGTGTTTTTGAGGATTGTGATTTGGACATGGACTAGTATGTTTATGTTTTTGAGGATTGTAATTTGGACATGGACTGGTATGTTTGTGTTTTTTAGGAATGTGATTTGGACATGGACTGGTACGTTTGTGTTTATGTTGACTTTGGTTTTGTTATTGTGATTTGGACATGAGATGGTATGTTTAGGTTTGATTAACATTCAATCTTGTTGTATTTTGGTACTTATATAGTTTGTCATTTAAGATTATAAACATACTTACCCATGTTGCATAATGCATCATAGAGTAATAATCATACGGCTTCCTGTCATCGGTCTTCGTCTTCCCATATTGTGCAGTATTCTTTTGAATATTGCTCCATATTATAGTGATGTGATTATCTCTGTCTGTTCTTTTCTGTTCATGTTGCATACCCAATGCATGCCCTAATTCGTGAACAACTATGCTACTCTAAAAATGTTAAAATGCTACTTTTCAATATTAATATAGTTTAAATGTCTGATGATAGAAACCACGTGGAAATTTAATTTGAAATAAATGTAAACAATTTAATAATAATACTATTATTAAAATAACAAATCAATTATATATTGTAAACGGGTTTACATATTCGTTTAATTTTCTTGAAACCATTCCTTTTATTTATTTATATGAGACTTTGAAATGCATTTGCAATCAGTTTTGCCAAAACAGGTTTTTTTGTGTATTTTCGATCACTGTTCAAAAAGAAAATTACTCAATAAAGTTTATCATGACAACAAAAATTAATCTTTTATTATTTGCAGGTTTAATTTCAGTTAATAAGAATAATACACAAATGTTGAAATGTAATTTTCAAATAGAAAATTTGTAAATAAAATTAAAGTCAGAGCTTATACACCATTTCAACAATTAATTTGGAATCCCTCGGATGGTTTTTTGTAATTCGGTATTTGAATCGATGCTTGAAATGATATAATTTATAACCGTAGTTTATAGATATTTCCATCGTAATTTTGCGAAATGCATACATTTTTGGAATATTTAGATAAATACCATAGCGTATCATAAATATAACGTTTCAGATTTGACCAACTTTGGTATGACTATTGTTTTTGAATCTTAGGACTTGCCGAAGCCTAAAACTTGCATATTCCTGCAAAAAAGCTAAATAAATTTGATTTTTAAATGTAAATTTGAAAAAAACATGTACAAGATAGAAGAAAAAAAAATAAGAGAGACATTTTTTTGTATTGTAAAACATCAAATAAAAAACACAAATACCTCTTAAATGTTGATGTCCCAGACGTGCACATTTCAGAAAATCATTCTTCATCAGTGACACAAGTGGCCGAAAAGTTTGATGGATAAAGAGCGTAAGCCAAACTGTTGAAAATTGCTGAATCCAAAGTTCCAAAATTATATGAGTCTAATCCAGCTAAGGACTGCTTCAAAAATTAAGACGGCTGAAAATTTTGTTAAACGTTAACTAACGTCTCTGCATGAATTTCAATTATAAAAAATGTAAAATAAATTGTGTTAATTGGTAAAATATACTTACGGATTCAGTGCAGTATGGCGGTAAATTTAACCAAACTCCTAATTTGGTAATAAAATCACGACCAACTGATGAACTACAACTACAAATACATTAAATTATCAACAAAAAGGAACAATTTGAAAGTAAGTTTAAGTTAGTAATCTTAAAAAGTAATAATAAGGATATTGCAAGATTAGTCTAACCAAGACCATTCAAAGGCTTTATGGCCGTCATCACAATGCTGTTGAAATGTTTGAAGTTGCTCTATCCAAACTTATTCTGGATATACAATGTATATGGGTGTGTGTGTGTGTGTGTTGTGTGTGTGTGTGTGTTAGTATTGAAGATTACTATGTTGTGTTTGCAATAATGCTTTATTGCTTTATCATCATTTTTACCTTATTTCCGTTAATAGTACTAACCTTGATGTATATCCCGTAATATGGAGGTAATAAGTTATTCCTTCATCTTCAATCTCTTTCCTAGTTTTGTTCAAAAACGTTACACAGGTCTTACTTTCTATTTCATCTATTCCTTTTTGTATCCTCATTATTGAGGCATTATCTGAAACAAAAGTTGATTGTTGTCGTTCACCTTGTAAGACATAAGGGGTTAAATGAATGAAACACAAACGTACAAGTCTATGTCTGAATCACCCCCCTAAAAAAAAAAGAAAGAAAGAAAAAGGAAAAAAAGAGAAAAGAAAGCAAAAAAGAACAGCGAAAACAAGAACCTTGAAAAATGCCTAAGTTAATCACGTTAACTTCTTTCAAGGATGCAAGGTCAGGTGCTCTGGAAGGGTAACCACCTCCGGTTTAGCTAGCTACACCGGTTACGTGCAAAGTCAAGTTGAAGAAGAAAAGTAACAATGGGCTATAGTATGATAAATATATCCATTATAAGTCTTGATATGGTGACTTCATACTTATCAACAATATTATGCTGACGGCTTTTCTTTTTCAGCTTCGCTTAGCCTAGGCTTGTATTAACAATTGAATTTTAAGCTACTTGCTTTTTGTAGAAAGTCCCCCTAGCGGGAATAAACTCTATTATACCGTATTAACTGTCAAATGAAACAAGTATACCAGTCCTTGTCCAAACCAGAATCCAAAAAAATAATAAATAAATAAATAAATAAAAACCTCGAAAGCTGGCAAAATTAGTTATACACATTAACTTCCAGTGAGGCCGGATGCTCTGGAAGGGTAAGCACCTCCTGTATATACATCATTCGTAAAAGAAGCATGGGATCCATGGAACTTGTCTCACCTTATTGACAAAAAGGTCCTTTGAGTCGTTTTTATCAAAAATTGAATTACTTAATGGAAAGTGTCTAATGTCGATTGCCTTTATATGAAGATAAAATACATGCGAAATAGTTTAAGAGTAGCCATTATTTATTCATATGCCATACCAGAAACAAAATATAATTTTCAAATAAATAAGGTGATGAAATACTTTTATTGACAAGGAATTTTCCATTTCTTTACTCTAATCAATTTTTCTATAATTACATGTCCAGAGTTGCTATCACCTTTTAAAATCCGGACACTTTTTGTAGAAACAAATCACTTAAAATTCTGACGGACTTTCATGGTCAAGCGGCTATTTCTTAGAAAGTTGTCGCCGCGTATTTAAATAGTTTTTTGAAAATGTTAAATTTCTTTTATATAAACTTAAACGTTTGTATAGAAGACTATTAATTACTGTTGATAACGAACTCACCAAACAAGCTTCTGTAAAAATAAGGTATATAACGTTTGTATAGGAGACTATTAATTACTGTTAATAACGAACTCACCAAACATACTTCTGTTAAAATAAGGTAAGTAACGTTTGAAAAGGAGACTATAAATTACTGTTGATAACAAACTTACCAAGCATACTTCTGTTAAAATAAGGTATCTAACGTTTGTATAGGAGACTATTAATTACTGTTGATAACAAACTTACCAAGCATACTTCTGTTAAAATAAGGTATATAACGTTTGTATAGGAGACTATTAATTACTGTTGATAACGAACTCACCAAACATACTTCTGTTAAAATGAGGTTCATAACGTTTGTATAGGAGACTATTAATTACTGTTGATAACGAACTCACCAAACATACTTCTGTTAAAATAAGGTTCATAACGTTTGTATAGGAGAGTATTATTTATTGTTGATAACAAACTTACCACTCATACTTCTGTTCAGAACAAATGGTATGACACCACCTGGCCAATACAAAGAAGTAAAAGCAGTGAACATTCTTATAGGTCTGTCGTTTCTCTGTTGATAACGGACTTACAAAACATGCTTCTGTTTAAATAAGGTATGTAACGTTTTCATAGGAGACTATTAATTACTGTTGATAACAAACTTACCACTCATGCTTCTGTTCATAACAAATGGTATGACACCACCTGGCCAATACAAAGAAGTAAAAGCAGTGAACGTTCTTACAGGTCTGTCGTTTCTCTTGTTCTTTCTGTTCTTTTCTTTGTTTTTACCATTGCCTGTGTTTGGTTGTTTCCCTTCTTTGGCGATTTTCTCTTTTTCTAGGATTTTAAACTTTTTTTTTCTGTTTGATCATTGATGCTTCTTTTGTCTTTATAGAAAAGAAAGGGACAATGAGAGCGTTAAATCTCCAACAGTTAAGATTTATATTTGTATTGTTAAACATGGTATCAGAACTTACTAAAACGTCTAGGTGGATAAATTGATCAAAATTATATTTGTTCTGTGTTAATATATAAAGCTCATATAAACAAAAGTACAAAATACGTGTAAAGCTACTTAATCAGAGAATGTAAATATGTAACAAAAATACGTATATGCACATTTGGGAAAGTCATTCCCTATTAAGCCATCAAAGTTTCAAAATTATATAATTGCAAATCCAGCTAAAGAATGTTTTGCATGAAAAAACAAACCTTATATTTAAATAAATGTTAAAAATTAAGACGGCTGAAAATGTTTGACATGAAAACCAATTGATTTTGAAGTGCCATATGTGCATATATCGGACATTCATTCTGCATTAAAAAATTTAACAATATATCAATTTAATTTTTCTGTGTAATTTGTGCAGAAATTCATTTCTCATCAGTGATACTTGGGAAACAAAAGTTGATAAAAAAGATAATCCAAAATTTGAAAATTAATAAATCCAGAGTTCAAAAATTATATAAATCCAAATTCAGCAAAGGAATACTTTTCAAATTAAGATGGCTGAAAATTTCGCCACAAGGTACATTTGGATCAATATTATCATACCTATTATAATTGACCATAGGAAAAGACAGGACTGAACTTATGATAACTTATAATTTTACTATTTTTTCCAATGATTATTAAAAAGTCGTTAATACAAACCCTATGAATTGTTTTAAATAGGTATTAAACTTTAAAAAAATAAATGAATAATATTTATATAAAACTTAAATTAATTAAAATTAATAAAATTAATAATTAATCACTGCTCTGACTAAGTCGGATTTTTTACTTGCTTTCTTCTACTCCGTGTCTATGCCACCAGAAAAGATAATTTTAAAATCTGTAACGATATTGGTGCATGTAATTATAGCATTTCAAATACTTGAGGGTGTCAATTTTTCATTTTTGTCATTCGTCCCTGTAATTGTTGCCGTAATATTTCTATTCTTATATTGTTGGATAGTGCCTAAGTTCTTTTCTTAAAAAACAAAAATCACAATAATGTAAATCAGGTGAAATTATTCTAGTATGATTTTTGCCCCTTTTGTGGTTTTCAGTCTTAATTCACAACCTTTATAGCAAGCAGCATTTGTCGTTGAACACTTATCTTGTGTTTTAACTTCTCAACAAAAACACATCAAAAACCGTATTTAATAATTTTTTTTAGTGTTTGCAAACATATATGATCGCGCTTCATATTCTGTACAATTCTGTTTAGCTTAATGTATATATTCAAAAAAATACCTTTTAATTCTTTTTCATATTTGCGTAAATCTTGATATGAATATCTATCAAAAATGTTTCAAATATTAAGACGGCTGAAAATTTTGCTACATGGTATACAGTTTCTGTCAGCACAAAATAACTACCTACTGAGTTAAGGATACCTTTGGGGAATTTTACTCAACAGTAGCGGTACTCGCTCTTGGGTAATAAATATTTTTTTTTTTTTTTAAAAAAATACCTGCTAGTTTTTTATGTGCTATGTGTATACACTTCGGAAAATCCCAAAAAAGGATTCAAGATGTTTTGAACATGATTTTCGTACGAATGAATTTAATAAAAAACATTTAATCGCAAAAGCCAAAAAAAAAATTAAGGAAAATCTTAGTTAAATAATTATTGTGAAACTGAAACTTGAACCGGAATCACGTTAATACAACGGATTACTAGTAACAGTATAGGATGTTCACAATCAAATGTAGTACATTGAAATCAGGGTTGCTTTGAAAAGGGTTCTATATATTATTTACTAACGTTTATAAACCAAATATCGCTTGTACTAAATATTTATATAGTTTTTTTTTAAATATCAAAATATTTAAATTTTTTCTTACCGGTTGACCGTTGACAGACATAGACGCAATAATATCAAAAAGGTCTGAATCAACATCTATATCCTATAAGAAAAAAATAAAGTAACACAAATTATAAATACAAAATTTGGAAATCAATTCGAATTGGATTAAATCAATTTAAAATTCGCAAATGGTTTTCGGTGGACAATGTTTGCTCCATTTTTTAAGAAAAATATTAACTTTCTGTTATAACCTGATAATACACAAACACTTTAAAACATTATTTGAAAAATGGAAAACGCTATATAACCATATTAAAGCTAATGAAAATTTTCCGTCTTATGATATCGTTATTTATTAAAACTATTGCCGTAAAGAAAAAAAAACATTTGTTTTACACACACTGTTCATTCAAGAATTTAAGCAAAAACATACCAGTCCACAATATTGATCAGTAATAAACCGCTGAACGGTGCGAGACAAGGCAGATACACGATTGGACAAATAATTGAAAAATATTTAATTTTGGTCTCGAAACTATGTTGCGCGTACTCAAAATAAATGAAATGGAACGATCAACCGACCTTTTGACATCAAAAGGTATGATTCGTTGTGTTTGTTTAACCAAAAACTCTAGTTGCATAGAAAAAAAAACAATTAGAAATGTGACATTTTTTCTGATCATTGTTGCGTCCATATTTATTAATTAATCACAAAAACCACGTGACTCAGTGTATGAATACTTATGACATACAATGCACAATCCAGGACTACAACATCATAGGGAAGTAAACACGACTGACACGGCTAAAAAGCGCATTTAAAAGATTTTATAAGAAAGGTTCAATAACATATTGTATTGTTTAGTATATTAAATATAAAAAAATAATTTGAATATGATTAAAATAAACGTGTTAGTTTTTGTAGACTATTTCAGTCGAAAATCATGTCCTCGGCCTTAAATGCTCTTGCGCTTTCTTTGTGGCTGTTGTGTTTACTTGACTCTTCCAGTTGGGTGTGTGTTACAGATGTGAAACTTTGATTCTTAAAATATTTTTCAAAAAATTAACGAAAATATTACTTTTGGACTGTTAAAAATGATGTTCATTGTGAATATGAATGCAAAAACTTTGTCCGGCAAACTAATAATAACGCACGATAACACGGTTTTCAATTTTCTTGCAAAGATTTTGCATTCATATTGATAAAGAATATCATTGTAAAACAGTTCATTTGTTGAATATTCACAATTGAAATAATCCACTTCAATAAACTATTGATCTAGAAATATGTATATGTAAAACGATGGCTCCGCGCGATACTTTTCCCTTTTTCCTGACGTCACAAAAAGTTCAAAGTTGTTGACGTCATAAAAAGTACATGGCGGCGGAAGAATATTTTGACCTGGTTGCGCTACTTTCACACAATATTTCGGACAAATCTATTTGTAGTCAGAATAATATTAATAATAAATTATATCAACTTGATTTAAAATATCATATTTTCTCTTTTTACTACATGACAAATTAGGAAACACTTAATGTAACAGTTTGTAACATCTACATCGTTTGCTAAAATTGTTATCAAGTTACAAGTTCTGCTACATCAATAATTGTTGCCAGCTGACTATGCAATTTTACCAAACAATAATGAAGACTCGTAATAAATGAAAATATCTTTATTTATTTCTCATTTTATTTAGTATTATTTATTTATTTTTATTTTTAAGTTTTGTCTTTTAAATTTAATAAAAACGAGGTTTATTAAGAACAATTAAAAACGACTTAATTGAAAATCACTCGAAGAAAAGAATTAATTAAGAGCAATTTTAATTTCAAATTTTCATATCGAAATAAACATATAAAAATAACAGTGAGCTTATTATTTACCTTTGCTTCATACTCTTCTTTGGTGTATGTCCTCTCTTTTCCTTTTCCCGGATTTTTCGGTCTGTTTCCTTTTCCAGGTTTTGTTCCTGATGTGCTCCTTTTTTCTACTTCATCAACCACATGTTTCCCAGTATATTCTAAAGATGGAATATTTACGTGTTTACGATACAGTATCAATAAATGCTGCTTTATTACACAAAGTTAAGGGCGTAGCTGCAATTGAGACTGAATAAATTTTAGATATTCTGTTAACATGCTGAGAAAAAACATTTATGTTGCATCGTATTATAAAAGATTATAATCGCCTCAATAATACAAATTAGTCTATTGAAGACTGTTTTAGAAATGAGTCAGAAATAAGCCTAATAAATGCCATTAAGGGTGTTTAATTCTTTATTATGGTTAGAATATGGACTGGTATGTTTGTGTTTTATTTATACCTATTTAAGTAAAATTCAAGATTGTTAAAAAGATTTATTAATATTTTTTGCTATATAGTTTTCTGAAAATCATTTATATTTTAAAAATCCAGATATGATAACACAATATAAATACTGAATATAAAACAAAGAATTTGAATTTGGATATTTAAGATCGGATGTTGTAGTTACCGTACAGAGAGAGAGAGAGAGAGAGAGAGAGAGAGAGAGAGAGAGAGAGAGAGGACAAAAAGCAAGAGCCGAAGTGAGGAATAAAAATTTCTTCGTCTACGTTGAAAATTATTTTCACATTTTTGATCACATTATTACTTTGTTACAAAAAAATCAAATCGATAAACATAACGAAAAACCTTTAACAAAAAACAGAAGTTAAAACTTACATAGAATAATGCAACAAAACATTACCTGCAGTTTCAAGAATTTCGGAATTGAAATGTTGAGCATAAGTAAACAATACATAAAGAACTAAGCCTGCAAACAAATGCCATAAAATATTCTGCATATTCAAGGATGGTCTGTATTCGTACAGTCTGGTATTCCCAGTAAGCTTCTGAATATATTATCTAGTTTTCTTCGAAACGTACCTTCTTTTTATATCTTTAATCCTTGAAAATTAAAGTGTGCATTTAATTTATGTGACATTCATTGTGTAATATTATTCTTATCATATTGCACCAGATTGCGCATTAAAATGTAACTAATGATATTTTAAACATTATCTTTTCACGCATGAATAAAAATATAATAATCAAATAAGGGTTGTTCAGAAATTTATTGTAAGGTATAAAATGTGAAAATTGATACCAAGGGGAAATATAGTTAACCGTGCATAATAACAGATATTTCGCTTTTATCATAAAAGAATTTATGTATTTTATATGTAAATGTTGAACATAACAAAATATTTAATTTTGATTATCTGACAATATGAAACTAATTGTGATTAATTTAGAAGCTTCATACACACGATTTGATCATTTCAAAACTTTGTTTCTTTCATATAGATATTTTCATTCTTACAACGTAAGATATAGAACAACAAAAATTTAATTATAAAGAAAGTAATAACTGGTCAATACTCCGAAGGTATCCATAATTCAGAAGGCTGTACTTTGTGTAGTTACAAAATGCATTAAGTAGAAAAAATTTTCGGCCGTCTTAATTTTTGAAATGTATTTTAAACTAAGGTTTGTTTCCTCATGCAAAGCATTCCTTAACTGCATTTAAATTCATACAATTTTGGCTTATGTGTTTTATCTATCAATTTTTGTGGCCCCCACAATGATTTTCCGAAATGTGCACATATGGCACATCAAAATTTAACAGGTATTTGTGTTATATACTTAATCATTTGAAATTTAATTTTTCTCCTGGAATGGATTATAATCAAATAATGGCTATTCTTCAACTATATTACATGTATTTTATTTGCATATAAAGGCAATCGACTTTTAAGTCCTTCAGACACTTTCCATTAAGTAACTATTTTTTATAAATCGCGACTCTCTGATCTTTTTTTATCTGTTGCCTTTTTGGTCCCTTAGTGTCACTGATGTGGAGCGATTTTCCGAAATGTGCACATATCGCACATCAAAATTTAACATGTATTTTGTTATATATTTACTAATATGTAGTTTAAAATCAAAACAATCTATATAATAATACCTCTTAGAAAAATCTTAAATTATTATTGGTCGGTTTATTATTACATTGTTTGACATTTTGCCATATTCACTGCAGGGCACGAAATCGCTCGACTGTTCATTAAGGAAAATACTTCTTTTGTCCTTATACTCATCCTTTTTGGTTATGATCACCTAAACATCCTAATCTAAATTATTCCCATAATTTTTTTTGGTTGTAAATTACTTCTTTAAGCATCGAGTTAGGAGAGATAACTTAGTTTTTTTAAAAAAAAAAGGAAGGGGGTTCGGATGCATGAAAAAGAATTCTTTGTATATAAAAGAGCAGTTAAAACTTTTTCATGTTAAAAAAATAAAAAGGTATTTCATTCGACATAATCAAGTAAACAGTGCCCTTTTGTGGAAAAGGCCCCTGGATACTTCAGAATGTTTCCTCAGGGAGGCAATTCTCGATATTTCCGTCAACTAGGACACTTGTTAAATAATATATCTTGTCATTCTAAACCATAAGATATGATTTCCTAAATGGCGTTATTTTGCATTATGCAAATTTTTGTTCCTGCATTCTTTGAAAATATATACCAACTTTCAACATTAAAGGGCAAAAAGCCTAACACTGAATCAACGCTTTTGCTTTGCTTTTGGGATTGCAATTTGGAAATAACTTCAGAGTAACTTCCTAGTCAGTAAGACCCTCATTGCTAAATGACCAAAATTTTAAGCTATTTCCTTTTATGAATGACTGTTCCCAAACTTAAGGCGATGTGATAATAATAATGTTAATATAATTATAATGTTAATATAATAATAATAATAATAATAATAATAATAATAATAAACATCATCATCATAATAATTAAAATAAATAAATAAATAAATAAATAAATAAGTTTATTGATGTATTACTTTAACTTTTCTGTTCAATTTGGTTATAACCATTTTAGCTCGGGAAATGTTGAAAACTTCCTTTTCCAAGAAATTTTGATTTCTTATATAAACAATTAAGACTGGAATTTTTAAAAAGAAAGAAAAAGAATTTTTGTTTAGTCATTAGATAATAACTATTTGGCAGTTTTCTTCCTGTTCAAAAAAGGTGCCATTTATGTTTGAAAATATGCTTTAAATGTTTGTTTTTAATATATACAGTTAAACATAACGTTCTTTTTCGGCATTGAACATGCTAATTGGATACTTATGGCGTTTTCTTTGCATGTTTATCCTAATGTTAGCTACTTCGACCTTTCCAACTGAATATTGTATTTCTTTATTCGAGGATAGGCTCACGATGCAATCATGTAACACATGTTGTTAGTGAGGTAGATAATTTAAAAGTCATTTTAGTTTTGCTACACGGATAATTAGAATGACACATTGATTCTTCAATAATTTTCCAGATGTTGCATGTATGTTTGATTTAAATTTATTTTAAATACTTAAATCTCTAAAACATTAAGTTGGGATTGTAAGGCTAAAGGCAATTTAAGCTCTGGTTATAGGATGCACTAGCGCATGTTATAAATCTGACGTTAAAAACCAATAGCTTAGCTCGTGGAGTGCTCGGTTTGTAAGTGGGAAATCGCGGTTCGAGCAAAATTTTAAAAAAATATTTCAAAATAAAAAAAAAATCGGTTTATCGTTTATGTAACTGAAACTGAGTTTATTACATGACGGCGAATTATGCAAATTTGTCATAGAAAATCTATATGAAATGAGGTCGGAATATTTAACTTAGTCTAGTCGTAACTGAAAATGGCTTTGCGCGATTTTCATAAAATATTTCTATAAAAATTTTGAAAAAGAAGTTAAATGGTAGATTATTTTGCGCATATGACGTAATGCGTCAATAAAAGCATCACTTCCGGTGAAAACATCATTATTTTTACATGGGAAATCCGTAGCAGCAAGTCTCGGTAAGACACTAAAGCGGTTCGAACCCTTGGCTTCCATATACAAAGTCAGCACTATAAGCTTCACTAGTGGTGAACACGACAAAAATCAAATAAATATAAAATAAGCTTTATATATAGTTTTTTTCAGGAAACTATTGTCGAACTGCGATCTTTATATGTGTCAATTCAAAGTTAAATGTTAAATTTTGTTACACATAAATGATCTTCGTTAAGGGTTAAATGTTTAAGTAGTTAATAATCAGAATTATTCAGTTAACTGGTTAAAATTAAAAATAAAATACCAAACTTTTTGTGCTAGATCATTTTGATTGGAATTTGTGTGACATCATTTATACGTTATACCCGAGCTTGTTCCCACTACGGGGACTTTTTACAAGCAAACTGTTTACAATTAAATTGTTGACTCAAGAATATTTTGAGCCTAGGCTAACAAAGCCCTTAAAAAGTTTATTGAAGTCATCACAGTATTGTTGGCAAGTATGGTGTCAGAGTAATCAAAATTTACTGCATATATTTTACTTACCATAGTTCTTTGTTCCTTTCATTCTCAAAATTGACAGGAGGTACTTACCCTTCCGGAGCACCCGGCCTCACTTCCTCGATAGAAATTCACGTGTATAACTAAATTTGCCACGTTTAGTCTTACTTTGTGTGTGTGTGTGTGTGTGTGTGTGTGTGTGTGTGGGGGGGGGTGATTTGGACATGGACTTGTATGTTTGTGTTTTATTTATTATAGCACTCTACTAACTGAGCTAACATATTTTGTCTCATAAAAAGTGACTTACCGGATACTTCGCCATACAGCACTAATTACATTTACATTATTTTATATCTAAAATGAAAAATAATTCAATTTTCTAAAAGAAAAATAGAAACCATACAAATGAAATTGAACTGATTCTGATAAATTTAAGGTAACAACGGAAAATTACGCAGACATTAATTATTATTGAAAGCATTTAAGTCCAGTGTTTTGATATACCTAAAATCTTTTAAACTAGATTTTTTTTAAAATTAGATATGTTTTGACGGATATCCTCTTTTTTCTTTGGCAATTTTATAGAAATATAAAAGTATTATTGATATTTTTTTTTATTATTGTACATTTTCAAAAGCACTACGAGGTATCCACAGCATAAAAGTATAAATTATAGGTAAAAACCTAAGGTCAAAAACAGAAGAAATTTTGAAGATTCTTAAGAGTTTTATAAAAACAAAGATCTGTTAAGTATTTGTCTGTAATGCGATCACTCAGTCGTTGTCTATTATCAGTTGTGCTTAAGTTAACGATATGAGTACTCTTAGGACATGCATTGCAAAACTGATGTAATGGTTGAACTAACGATGTCGATTTGTCAGAGTTATCATGGTAATGATGTAATCAAACAGAAACATACCGGTCCATCTTCTAATCACAACTCCAAAAAACAAACAGGCATTATCAGTTATAAACTTGAACTTCCACCAGAAAATTGAGACCGGCGGGTGCTCCTGAAGGATAAGCACCTCCTGTCGTGTTTTAGCTAGCTACGCTGCACAATTCAATATAGAAATGAAAGGAGCATAAAACAATAGAATGTCAAACGTATCGAGTATTATTTTGATGTAGCAATTTCATACTTTTTAAAAATATTCTGATGACGGGCAACAATTCTTTTTAATGGCCTTGAAAGGCCTAGGCTTGCAATATCCCTGAGGCAACAATTTATTTGTAAGCAGTTGCTTCGTTGTAGAAATTTCACGTAGTGGGACTTTAGTGTTAATTCCAAGAACTTGCACATTAAACGCAAACACGATCTCGTTCTGAGATTAATCCATAGAGATCAAGTACCTTTTTATGTCGCAAGAAAGAGCTGAAAGAGTACCGATGCGACGTTAGACATCATTACAACTTCATCTTAATCTTAGAGTCGTCGTCATGTACAGTTTTATTTATAAATTTTGATGAAAGACAAGTCTTTAGAGGCTTGGTGTAAAAAAAAAAGTAAATTGGAGAATTCTACATATTTCGGATCTTTCTATCATTTCCGTGTAACATTGGGAGTCTTTCGGTATCAATTATTCAAAGCACAGACTGTGCTGAACGTAGGAAAGTAGTCATGGAAGCCTGGTAACCGGGTTGATATCAATACTTAGTCGAGAAGAGTGGAGTGGAGGAATGGTGCTTTACATTCCTGTCAAGACTCTGTCACTTAAATGTCATGGTGTCAATGACATGAAAAGACATAATGCTTTAATTTAGTTATATCATCTTTTAAAAAATATGCTATTTTTCTTCTCTTATCCTCTGGAACCACTGGGGTCATGGTGACGAAGTGGTCTTAAGGGTAATTTTACAGGTCACAGTGCCTCTTAGTGCCTAGATTCAAATACTGCTTGGGCAAATGCTAGTGTGTGAAAGTTTGTCAATTTGCTTGGCAAATGTCAGTGGTTTTTTGGGGGAACTTTGGTTTCCTCTTCCATCTAAGAACTGACTACCTGGATATGTGAAAGAGTTTTGACTGGTACATAAAACATTATTACCCCGACACACTCGGAAACCAATTTGCCAATTAAATGAAATATTTTTGGATGACTCTTGCTTGATGCAGATTCCAATGTGGCATCTTTAGCAACATTCAATCAATAATGACGATTACAGCAAAAAAGGAAAATGACTCTTGTAGTTTCTGACGACTGATTGATGCTAAAGACACCTCTGATAAAGATAAAAAATAAGAGAGTACATGTGAGAACCTTGACCTTTGGCCTTGAACCGTATATCAAAATGATCATCATATCAATACCTACAATATTCATGTACATGGCTATTAAAAAAAGTAATAGCTTTCAAGATAATTAACAATCTAAATCTTCTTATACAATTATGACCTTGACGTATGAACCTATGAACTTGAATCATATATCAAAATGGCTGTTATATCAATATCTACAATACTCTAATACCTACAATATTCTAATATACATACCTTTACAAAAAGCTAATAGTTTTCAAGAAAATTAACAGTTTAAGCAGTCTTATGTTGCTATGACCCTGAACTTTGAACCAATGACATTGAACCATAAATCAGAATCATCATATCAATACATACAGTATTCTAATATACAAGCGGAAAAAGTAACTGTGCATCAATAAAATTTATAATTTCGTTATTATTACTGAATGTATAAATCTTAAAATTTGCACAAATGGTAAGTGTATATACCTCTATCATATCGCTCGGTCATTGCATCAATTGCCCGTGATTTTTACGCTTCATGCACACGGGTCGGTTTTCACGCAATTGTCGCCCAGCATTTCAGTGTGACAATATTTTAGGAATAATTTACTGTTGTTTGTTTGTTTGTCACCAGAAAACCAGAAAAGCAAGTTTATTCGGTTGAAAGCTGACATAGTGTAATGCCTATGCTAAATGAAAATGATCGCCTCCGCGCAATTGGTATGCTTGAGGCTGGTATGACCCAAAGCTTTGTCACTAGACATTTTGGTGTCCACAGAAACACTGTTTATGCTTTATGAAGACGATACCAAAAGTTTGGCACCACTAGAGACCGCCCTCGTTCAGGACGTCCACGCGTAACGACACTTCAGCAAGACAACCATATCCGGCTTGTGCACCTCCGGAACCGTTTCCAAACTGCCAGTACTACTGCCCGGAGCATTCCTGGACTACGCCCATCAGCCCCAGAACAGTACGGAATCGTTTACGGGAAAGACATATTCGCCCACGATGTCCGGCAATCCGTCAATTCTACAACGACGTCATCGCACAGCTCGTCTTGCATGGTGCAGAACACATTTACGCTTCAATCGGCGAGACTGGGCACAAATTATGTTCGCCGATGAGTCCAGATTTCACTTGGACAGCAGTGACGGACGCTCCAGAGTGTATATGCGCATTGGAGAACGTTTCCATGACGTGTGTGTGGTGGAACGACGTTCGTTCGGTGGGGGCAGGGTAATAATTTTGGGTTGCATAACAGAGAATGACAGAACTCCTCTGGTAGTCATCGACGGGAATTTGACCGGTGTACGGTACAGTGATGAAATCCTACAGACCCATGTCATCCCATTCATTCAAGGACAGCAACGTAACGTCACTTTTCAGCATGATAATGCAAGACCACACGTCGCACGGGTTGAATGGATTTTCTGGCACAACATAATGTCAATATGTTACCGTGGCCAGCCGTTTCAACCGACCTTTAACCAATTGAACACGTATGTGAATTACATCATCTGCCCAATCAGCCTGTTACATTGCAAAGGTTGACTCAAGCGTTAGACCAGATATGGAACATCATCCCTTAAGCATTCTTTAGGCAGTTAATCAATTCTATGAGGCGCCGCTGTCAGTCCTGTGTCAATGCTAATGGTGGTCACACACGATACTGATCTTGTGAACTGACTTTTACTATCTGCTATGTTTCTAGTCCCCTGCGTATGAAAAAACAGTATCTGTAACCTTTTCAATGACATGAATTTGTAAAGAAATATCTAATAAATACGAAATTATTCACTACTTTGCATTTTCAAATTCTTTTATAATCTCACATTTCAGTCATGCACAGTTACTTTTTTCCGCTAGTATATACATGCCTATATAAAAAGTTAATAGTTTTCAAGATAATTCATAATTTAAGCAATTTTCTGTAACTATGACCTTGACCTCTAAGCATTTGACCTTGAACCATATATCATAATGATCGTCATAATGATGACTGTTTTTCTCAAATTGTCAAGATGGATTTCTGTGTAAATACTGTGAACTTTTTGCTTCTATATCTCTAATAATATTGAAATTCAAAAATAAAAAAATAAAGATGAATTGATTTTTAACAACTGTATTGAAAGAAAAAAACTTTGACTGAATCTCAACAATCTATGTCATTATTCCCAATTAACTCTCAGGCGTCTTTTCCCAAACTATTGATCGTTCTGTACATCGTTACTCAAGTCCGATACTGTACCGTACAGATGATCTACACATGTATTTACGTTTTTATGTAAATTCAATAAATATCATACCTGAATATCAAGTGCTTTTATTCAGTATAAAAGAGAGAGTTGATTGAAGTTAATGCCCATAGCTGAGAAAATCTTGCATGAAAACTCCTGTCGGTATACTATTTTATTGTTGTTCGTTTATCTATTCATATACGTTTTCAATACAGTTGATATGCAAATTTCCAACCGGAAAAAAGCGAATTCCTCTGCAACTCTGTGTAATTAAATTTATTTATTTTTATTTATTTTTTTATCTTATTAAATATCATAAAATTTTGTTTTCAATTTTCGTTTTTGTTCCCTAGTGTCACTGATGAGAAATGACTTTAACAAATATGCAAGTATGACACATAAAAACAGCTATAACATTGCAGAACAGACATTTTCTAATTTAAGTTAGTAGCAATAGTATATAATTAAACTAAATATGAAAATTCTTGAACAATCCTTTACTATTTGATTAATTTTTATTGGTACACATGTGAAAGATTTACATCATTAAGAACAGATGCACGGCAAATCAGCTACATATTTCATGCGAAAAGACATTGCCTGAGGCTTTGGCAGGAAATATGAAACCTACAGAAAATTGTACATGATAAATCTCAGTAATAGTAACTAGAACTTCCTCTGAAGGAGATTTTATTCCCTCCCCCTTCCGCTTCAAATTGCTGGTAGAAAAATCATGTTTACAACCAAACTCAACTCAAACGGGATTATTTTTTAAAACGGGATTGTAAAACACCATTGCTCCTTACAACTCTCTTTCTTTAGCAATATTACCAAATTTCTAAAATAGAAAAAATGTTTGGTATAAGCTGTGTATAATATTAATTACAATATTTAAAGAACGATAACTCTGTTAGTAAAAGCATCAAGAATGAGAATATGCCAGATATGAGTTTCAATTTGAGACTGAAAAAAAACTAATAAAAACACTAATTACATGAGAAATGAAAGACTTTTATTCATGAAAGACACATCAGAGACGAGTTAAGATTCATTTTAGATCCATTAAAATTTACCTTAAAACAATACAATAAATTTTTTTTCAGTTAAGCCTAATTAAATCCAATTAAGACTCGCTTAAGTCAAATTAATACTCACTTAAGTCAAATTAAGACTAACCTTAGTCAAATTAAGACTCATTTAAGTCTAACTAAGAATCACTTAAGTCCAATTAAGACTCATTTAAGTCCAATAAAGACTCACCTTAAAACAATACAACAAATTATTATTTTTTTGTTAATTCTAATAAATCCAATAAAGACTCACTTAAGTCCAATTAAGTCTTACCTTAGTCAAATTAAGACTCACTTAAGTCCAATTAAGACTCACTGAAGTCCCAATTAAGACTCACTTAAGTCCCAATTAAGACTCACTTAAGTCCAATTTAGACTCACTTAAGTAAAACAAAGACTCACTCAAGTCTAATTAAGACTAACTTAAGTCAAAGTAAGACTCACTAAAGTCCAATTAAGACTCACTTAAGTCAAATTAAGACTCAATTGAGGCCATTGAGGCCAATTAAGCCTAACTCAAGTCCAATTAAGTCTTACCTTAGTCAAATTAAGACTCACTTAAGTCCAATTAAGGACTCACTGAAGTCCCAATTAAGACTCACTGAAGTCCCAATTAAGACTCACTTAAGTCCAATTTAGACTCACTTAAGTAAAACAAAGACTCACTCAAGTCTAATTAAGACTAACTTAAGTCAAAGTAAGACTCACTAAAGTCCAATTAAGACTCACTTAAGTCAAAGTAAGACTCACTTTAGTCCAATTAAGACTCACTTAAGTCCAATTAAGATTTACTTAAGTCACACCTAACCCCAATAAAGAATACAATAAAACCAGATAAAAACTCATTCAATAATTTTCAATTGTTTGAGTAATCTTTTTATCTATCATTATTTCCGGCCCCTGGTGACACTTAATAGAAATGAATTTATATATTTACATATGGCACATCGAATTTAAACATATTTCCGTTAAATAGTTAAAACAATTTTACCTATAGTTAAGAATCACTTATCATGTTCATACATTTCAGAAAAATAAAAAATTATCTTAGACCAACTAAGTTTCATTAAGTGCTATATAAAGACTTACTTTAGTCATACTTAAAGTCATTCAAGATTCAACTTAGACCAGTAAAAAGAAGTTAAGAAAGTTTACTTTACGCTGCCACTGACTAGTAAAAAAAACATGTTTAATCGAATATACTTTAAAGTATAATGGGGAAGAATGGTTATCCTATTGTCACTGGTTTCTTTTCTTGGAATTGATACCAATTACATAAACACATACTAAAATCACATTCCAACAATTCATATTACCATAATTCTGATATCATAATCTCAATGCTTATATCACATTTCTACAATCTGTTATCATATTTTGAATCTTGTTTTTTCATTCCCATAATTCTGATTTCTCTTTGTCAATCTAATCTGATTTTACATTCATGCAATCATCATTTTAACAATCTAAACAATACCTTTACATCGTTGCTAGGTTAAAAAGTAATGAAATAAACCAAACATCATTGATTGGTTAAAAAATCAAGGCAGAAGCCACACATCACTGATTGGTTAAAAAAAATCATGGAATTAACCAAACAGCATTGATTGGTTAAAAAAATAATGGAATTAACCAAACAACACTTTGGTTAAAAATCATGGAATTAACCAAACAGCATTGATTGGTTAAAAATAATGGAATTAACCAAACATCACTGTTGGTTAAAAATCATGAAATTAAACAATGTGAAGCAATTACCTTTAAACAAAAAACAAAATAAAGTCTGCAAGTCCCATACCGGTAACTCTCTCAATTAGAATTGTATCACTTCATAATTAAACTTCATACAGAAAACACTAAAGTTTTAGAGATTCAAGCTGATTGAAATTCCAGTTTTAAATCAAACACTGCTATTTCGTGATCTGTGTGTAAAATCTGATATATATCTTAATGACTTTTAACATTTAAAAATAATGAAAAGTGGATTATCAAAAAATACAATATACCAACTGTAAGATATTTTTTTTACATGTACATATCATATGAAATTGTTTAAAATATATAATTTTGTATAAAACAATAAAGGGATATCTGCTGTCACATATTAAAAACACTGTAAGAAAAATTGTAATAAAAAAAATTGTGGTTGTATATGTAGTCACAACAACTGTAAGAGTATAAATAAAAAGATGGGTCAGCACCTATATAATGTCCTTGTCCAATCCCAAAATGAGAAGATGGGTCAGCACCGATATAATGACCTTGTCTAATCCCCAAAAATACAAGAAGAAAAATAATTACTTTTTGTGCAGGTCATGACTGTCAGCATTAGGCTAGTGCTCAAGTGTAGATTTTTGTTTTGATTCATTAAAAAAGATATAGAGTAGAAATGATTATAAGAGACAGACAGACAGATTGATAGACAGATTGACAGACAGATGGCTAGATTGGCAGACAGATGGATGGATTAACAGACAGATGGAAAGACTGACAGACAAATAAACAGACAAGTTGGCAGATTGACAGACACCAACAGAAAGATTGACCAATAAAAAAACAAAAATAAAATTAGCAAGACAAATCCAAAGAGAATACACTGACCAAAATGATTATTTCAGTAATATAGTTTCAGGATTGTAGAGATATAAGAAAAGAGGACTCAAATGAAAATATAGACAGACAGATTGACAGAGACAGACAAATTGATGGATAAGACAGAAAGATTGACAAACAGATTGACAGAAACAGAGATTGATATAGTCAGGCTGTGAACTGAGGAAGACCTTCAATTGATTCATTGAAGTTGATCATAAAAAAGTTGCTAAAATTTTTATTATTTTAATTGAAATTTTATAAATCTATATAAAAATATCAATATTTAAAAATGTCATTTACATGTATATTATAAAAAGTGTCTGGAAGCTGAATAATGTGCATTAGCTTAAAATACAAATAGCAGTTATTGGACTATAATAATCCCACATCAACAGTACAATGCTTACATGTATACTTATATTTGCAATTATATTTATCCTAATCTTGATACTTACATTTTGAATTCCTACCAAATACACCATGACTTAATGTAAAGCCATTTGATGTAACAGCCATTTGATTCAACAGTCATTTGATGTAACAGCCATTTTGTTTATAAAGTTACTATGATCATGTGACAATCACATGCTGCCAAAATATTGGTTATGGAACCATAAAAATCCCATTTTATCCATTCAATGCTTACATTTATTTAACTTTTTTGGCCCCAGTTTCACAATCATTTTTAACTAAGATTTTCTTTAACTTAAATTTGGAAAGTTTGAAATCTTAATAATTTGGTTAAGTGTTTAGATATAAAATAAAACAAACATACCAGTCCTTGTTTCGATATTCAGGAATATGAGGTGTCATTTTGAAAATTGCTTCAAGCTTGATGCATTTGTAATTAATTTAAACACGAATGTTTATTTGTAATTCAAACAAGAGAATGAAAAATTTACGAAATATAAGTTAAAGAAAATCTCAGTTAAGGAATTTTTAAACCAAGGCCTGCTACCTAAATATTCTTATCTTTCTATTTGCAATGTGGTTGCATTTAGACATGGGGTGAAATATGCCATGCTTAACAGCTAGCCAGTCATCTGGAAGGGAGCCTACTGGTGTAGACAATGCTTCCGAACCTGCATGTTAACTGCAAGAAACTGATGATGATGATGATGATGATTGTACTACTGTGCACTTATGGCAACCTAAGACATGCTAGTATTCACTTCATTGTGGCAAATAATTATTTTAAAACTTTAAGATTGATGGCTTACATCTCAACCACTTGGCCACTCCAAACCACCTGGCATGGCATTATATATTGTTTATCAATATTACTTAATGGCTCAAAGTATGGCAACTTGGTGAAATAGGGCAGTTAAGCTTCATTACAGAGGTAATACAAGCCTTCGATACAAAAAAATTAATATATATGTATATAAATATAAATTCAAAATTTATTCATTGTTCCAGGCAAGAGCATGACAATAAATTCTCTAAAAGCACCAAGCCCAAGTTTAACAATCATTTGTTAACTAAGGTTTTCCAAAACTGAAATATAGTAAATTTTGGCAATCTCTTTTTGAATTATAAATAAACACAAGCTTGAAGTGATCTTTAAAACAGCACCTTAAATTCTTGATTATCTAAACAATTAACAAAAATTATTAAGATTTCAAATTTGCCAGATTTAAGTTAAGGAAAATCTTAGTTAAGGAATTATTGTGAAACCAGGGCCAAGAGGAATGTCAATATAATAAATCATACGACTCATAAAAATAATAGATAATAAAGTATGTTTTATCTCTAGGGTCAAGTAACATTAAAATCCCTGAAACATAATTCTATAGTACATTAAATTCAGGAATAAAATCTAACCACTGTTTCTCCATTAAGGAGTTGATAATATCATAATAATTTAACAAATTTATATACTGTAAAATCACAACTTTCCAAGGGGGATTAAAATCTTATATTATGTAGATATATAGCACAAATACCAGTTGAATTTTGATGTGCCATATGTGCACATTTCGGAAATTCATTCCTCATAAGTGACACTTAGACCAAAAAGTTTGATAATAAAAAACATAAGCCAAACAGTTGGAAATTAATGAATCTAAAGTTCCAAAATCGTATTAATCCAAATCCAGCTAAAGTAGTAAGTATATATAAACATATATACATACATATATATATATATATATATATATATATATATATATATATATATATATATATATATATATATACATGTATATAGTGTGTGTGTGTGTGTGTGTTACTGAAAAAATGTTTAATCAAAATTCTCAACTAAAGAACTCCATGGGATTTCTTTTCATAAAACATTCCATAAAATTTTCTATGGAATTTTTTTTAATTCAAATTTTAAATTGAAACTTTGAAAAAACAAATATTAATTCAGGTGTTTTAAATTATTAAATAAAAAATCTGATGAACCATATTCTTCCAGATCTGCTAAAAACAGTTTAGCTGAAGTGAGGAAAAATGAATTGCAAGAGGATTGGCATTGGTGCTACAGACAAATTATCTTATTACACATAACAATTAATTTAATTAGTTATTTCTTTTATTTTTTCCTGTTGGGGAATTTCTCAAAATGATATAATAAAGTGTATATAATTATTTAGCCAAAAAAAGTGAGTGATGCATTACATAGTTTTGTATACTGCTATTTCTTACTTAAGACCACTAAAAATAGATTAATTCAGCTTGGTTTGACAACAAAATACAGATATCCTGTATTTCACATCTAGAATTAAGAGAACATTTTCTTGTGACAATTCTGAAAAATTATCCATCTTTTTTTTGAAAAAAAATCCCCTCTCGAAGACTCTTGGAAGCCTATTCTTATTTACTGTGACAATTATCTTATTATTTATATTCATTTATATTTTTAGATACTACATCTGTAATCAGCAGCCTCTTCAACAAAAAAATACTCTGAACAACATTCAAAATTGTAGTTTTTGTTACACTTAATATAATCTATATATGCTACACTTTGCAGTAATCTCCACTATTGTTGTCATTGTAACCTACATGTTTGTACTACCTATGTATGACAAACATTATGTTGATATAGATTGAAATAAAAATACATGTGAAACTTAAATGACATGTTACACAGTTTTTAAAAAAAATTTTGTTTACATAGATGTTAGTTTACTCTTTTAACCACAATTTTTACATATTTACAAAATCTATCATAACCTATTGTTGGAGATGGAATAAAACACAACCCAAAGTCGGACTTTTTTTACCACTTTTTATTTTTTTGGGGGCTTACTGTTCCATTTGACAAAATTTATTTACAAAAAATTTAAAAAAATAGTTAAAAAAAAACTATTGGACTATTTTTAACCAATCTATTTTTCTCGCCTATCAATCCTCATCTAAACATGAACATGATTCTTACTGCTCCTCCTTAGTACCCCCCCCCCCCCCCCCTCCTCCCCAAGTCAATGCTGCCAGAACACATTTCAAAACAAACTATGGACTTTTGTTTAAAATATAAAACTTTAAAAATCACAACTAAGTTGTCTCCCTTGCACTATAACTCTTCTTTCTGATGAAGAATTTTTCTTATTTTATCCACACAAACATCGGAAGCACGTTTAGCATCACTGCTAACTAAGGCAAAATTCAGGAAGCCATGTGGTAGGTCATCTATCAAATGCAGATCAACTGATTTTCCAAGTCTTCGTAACTTTTTTGGCAAACATCACAGAGTCATCTAACAGTGGATCTAAATGACATGCCTGAAATGATAAAATAATACAATAAGTAAAAACAGTACTTTTTTAAAAAAAAAAAAAAATTTAAAGAACAAGGGGTAAAAAATTCCGGTTATTTTTAAGGAGTGGAGTAGAGTAATGGTGTTTTACGCCCAAGTCAAGATTCTTTCACTTATTTCGAGGCGGTCAGTTCTAGGATGGTGGAGGACACGGAAGTGCTCAGAGAAAACCACCAACCTTCCGCAAGAGAACTGACAAACTTTCTCACACTAGGATCTGCCCCGAAGTGGGATTCGAACCCAGACAGTGAGAGGCACTGTGATCTGTAAGCACGCTTTAGATCACACGCTTTAGATCACTTGGCCACCAGAGGCCTCTGGTTATTATGAAGGACAAATCGTAGTAGTTTAGGTTTTGTCCACACTTCTCCAAAATCACTAACTTAGTTGTTTTCATTTTGTAAATTCCCTGAAAAGAAAGGACAGAGTGCTGGAGTCAATATTATTCAATATAGCATGGTGCTCCATTCAGGGATGGAGAAAATAGGAGTGCCAGAAGAAAATACACTAACCTTCAGCAAGTGAACTAAAAATTTTCGTGTCTGCCAGAGTGAGATATTAAGCTACATGTTAGCTCGCAAGAGGTTCTGTAGTTTATTAAAGCATATATAGGATATCTCATCTTACCAGGCAACTTTTGGAGATGAGATTCGTTGGAGTAAAATCTAACATGTATCAAAGATCATGCAAGAATTGATCTAAGAAAATTTTGAAAGGGACTTTTAAATTTATTTCAATTTTAGACTGATTGCAAATTATTTAAAGAATCTTTTTTTAAATAAATTAATTGAGATCATATTTCTATGAATGATAATGCTATTCCTATCAGTTTTACTTTTATTAATGATGTTCTCCGGTATATGAAAATACTCTGTCATCATTGTGCAGAACAAAATTGAAATATTCAGACTTCAAACTCTCAAGACAATGTCATTTTTGTAGAAACATCAATTTAGATAAATTACATGAACATACAGAATAGAAATACATGTAGTAATTTTATACAAGAATTATTGGGAATTACATCTTTTCGCTGGTGAACCCATTAACCTGTATTATTTCAAGTTGTATTCCAAGATACTACAGAGCTTTAAACCAATGTGTTAGATAGAAAGAGGGAAATAGAAAGACAGACAGACAGATTAAGTAACAAACATAGACAGATAGATAGATAGATGGACTTACAGACAGACAGACACAGACAGATAGATAAACAAATAGATACAGACAGACAGACAGATAGATAGATGGACTTACAGTTAGACAGACAGATAGATAAAGTAACAAACAAAGACAGATAGATAGATAGATAGACTTACAGACAGACAGACAGATAAACAAACCGATATAGACACACAGACAGATATAGATAGACAGATGGACTTACAGACAGGCAGACAGATAGATAAAGTAACAAAAATAGACAGACAGATAGATAGATGGACTTACAGACAGACAGACAGATAGATAAAGTAACAAACATAGACAGACAGATAGATAGATGGACTTACAGACAGACAGGCAGATAGATAAAGTAACAAACATAGACAGATAGATAGATGGACTTACAGACAGACAGACAGACAGACAGACGGATAAACAAATATAGACAGACAGATAGATAGATGGACTTATAGACAGACAGACAAACAGATAGATAGATAGATGGGCTTACACAGACAGACAGATAGATAGATAGATAGATAGATAGATAGATAGATAGATAGATGGACTTACAGACAGACAGACAGATAGATAAAGTAACAAACATAGACAGACAGATAGATAGATGGACTTACAGACAGACAGATAGATAAACGAACAGATATAGACAGACAGACAGATAGGTAGTTAGACTTACAGGCAGATAGAAAGATAGATTAAGAAACAAACAATGACAGACAGATAGATAGATGGACTTACAGACAGACAGAAAGATAAACGAACAGATATAGACAGACAGACAGATATAGATAGACAGATGGACTTACAGACAGGCAGACAGATAGATAAAGTAACAAACATAGACAGACAGATAGATAGATGGACTTACAGACAGACAGATAGATAAACAAACAGAAATAGACAGACAGACAGATAGGTAGATTGACTTACAGGCAGACAGAAAGATAGATTAAGAAACAAACAATGACAGACAGATAGATGGATGGACTTACAGACAGACAGAAAGATAAATGAACAGATATAGATAGACAGACAGATATAGATAGACAGATGGACTTACAGACAGGCAGACAGATAGATAAAGTAACAAACATAGACAGACAGATAGACAGATGGACTTACAGACAGACAGATAGATAAATGGACTTACAGACAGACGGACAGATAAAAAAAACCAATATAGACAGACAGATGGATAGTTAGATAGATGGACTTACAGACAGAAAGACAGATAAACAAACAGATATAGACAGACAGACAGACGGACAGATAGATAGATGGACTTACAGACAGACAGACAGACAGATAGATAAAGTAACAAACATAGACAGAAAGAAAGATAGATGGACTTACAGACAGACAGACAGATAGATAGATGGACTAACAGACATACAGACAGATAGATAGATTAACAAACATAGACAGACAGATGGACTTACAGACAGACAGACAGATTAACAAATATAGACAGACAGATATATAGATGGACTTATAGACAGACAGTCAGACAGATAGATAGATATATGGACTTACACAGACAGACAGACAGACAGATAGATAGATAGATAGATAGATAGATAGAAGGACTTACAGAGACAGAAAGATAGATAAAGTAACAAAAATAGACAGACAGATAGATAGATGGACTTACAGACAGACAGATAGATAAACGAACAGATATAGACACACAGACAGATAGATAGACTTACAGACAGACAGACAGATAGATAAAGTATCAAACATAGACAGATAGATAGATGGACTTACAGACAGACAGACAGACAGACAGATAAAACAAATATAGACAGACAGATAGATAGATGGACTTACAGACGGACAGATAGATAAACGAACAGATAAGGACAGACAGATAGATAGACGTACAGAGAAAGACAGACTGACACATAGCTAGATGGACTTCAGAGACAAACAGACTGACAGACATATGGACTTACAGGCAGAGACAGCCTGACAGACAGACAGATATACTTTAGACAGACAGAGATGGACTTACAGACAGAGATGGACTAATAGACAGAGAGATGGAATTCAGAGAAAGAGACAGACAGACACACAGACAGATGTACTTACGGACAGAGACAGACTTATAGACAGACAGATGTACTTACAGACAGAGATAGACTTATAGACAGAGAGATGGACTTCAGAGAAAGACAGGCAGACAAACAGACAGACAGATGTAATTACAGACAGACGTACTGATAGACAGATGGACTTCAGAGAGACAGGCAGACAAACAGACAGACAGACAGACAGATGTAATAACAGACAGGCATACTGATAGACAGACAGATTGACTTCAGAGAGAGACAGACCTACTGACAGACCGATAGACTTAGATAAAGTACCAAACATAGACAGACAGATAGATAGATGGACTTACAAACAGACAGACAGATAGATGGACTTACAGACAGAGAAAGACTGATAGACAGACAGATTAACTTCTGAGAGAGACTGACTAATAGACAAAGCCGACCAATATATGCATAGCTGAAACACATCACAAACTCTTTCAAATTTAAAGTTCAGTTCTGTAGATTTAAGTTCTAAATGAAATGCGGTCAGGGGCAAATCAAAGGTCATTTTCACTTTGCTACAATACTTACAACAAGATATACTGGAGGAAGAGTCATCAACATATCATCTGGTGAAAGCAAAGGAGACATGTACGGATTCTTAACTATTGGTAGTTTCCGCATTATTTGTAGAGGACTTTGAACTATTGGTCTGTTATATGCCATGATTGGTGAAAATTTCTGTTCTTTATCCGAAGACAAATTACTGATGACTGGCGCTGATGGACTTCTTGGAATTTTGGTTGGGAATTGTGCATCAAGACTGTTGTCCTTGATCTGAGAATTACTACAGCTTGAATGTAATGTATGGTTGTCTCCCTTTGACAGGTCTTCTGTCCTTTTAATACAACTATTTCCAAGACCCTGAGTTGACAGAGTTTGTTTTTCTGCACCATTCAAATCGACACAACTAAAATCAATATCTGATGATGGATCAGTCTGATCTTCTGAATTTTGCGGTATTTGGTTAATTTCTGTGAATGGTTCAGATAAAGGGCCATCATTCAAACATTTTTGATCAATGTCAGTAAAAGACTCTGCACTGTCATTATCTGCTGACTTTTTTGTCGAAATGCTCAGATGACCGAGCAATGCTTGTAAAATCCTCTGTATTGTCATTATCTGATGATTCTGATAAATGTTTACAAGCCTCATCAAGGTCAGTATAAGGTTCTGAAGTTTTTTCTTGCACAGCTTTTGTAACTTCTTCGGCTTCAATGTTCACCCATTCCTCTACATCTGGAAGTATTGGTTTTCTCGACTTGTTTAAATCAATTCCTGATAAACATGTAGTAAATTCTTCACCAACACCAGCATAAGCTACAAAAATAAGTGAGTGCATAAATAAACAAGACAAGACAAGTGACACTAATCACCTCTAAATGGGGTGTTGTTTGATATTGCTCTATTTAGCTGCTAATTTGCATATTGCAATAATAACATACACAGGGTTTTACTTTGGATAAACCAAATTTGATCCAAATTCATGGACACTGTAATGGCCATTTTTTGTTTTTTTTCTATTTATAGTAATGGTGGCCATTGGATTTAGGATCTGGCTAAAACATGAACTCGTAAAAGATATTACCATTTGAATAAAATCAATTTTTTTTTTTTTTTTTTTTTAATTGGATATGTATGAAAAAGGCAATGAATTACAATGTGTTCAATGTTTAAATGTACACATTTCTTCAACTGTTATGAAGCTGACCTAAACTATTTTCCCAATAACAAGAAATTGTGCATCCCTAAATGCTACTAATCTGTTTGTTTTTATACAGGTATTTGTCACAAATACTATAATTTAGCCACTCTTGTCTTCATTTTTACAAAACTTTACATCCTTAAATATTTAAATCTAACCAATAAACTTAATCTTAGACAATAAAACATTGAATATGGGTCAATGTGACCTACTTAGTCAATAAAACATAGAATACAGGTCTATGTGACCTACTTGGTCAATAAAACATGGGATATGGGTCAATGTGACCTACTTAGTCAATAAAACATAGAATACAGGTCAATGTGACCAACTTAGTCAATAAAACATGGGATATGGGTCAATGTGACCTACTTGGTCAATAAAACATGGAATATGGGTCAATGTGACCTACCTAGTCAACAAAACATAGAATACGGGTCAATGTGACCTACTTGGTCAATAAAACATGGAATATGGGTCAATGTGACCTACCTAGTCAACAAAACATAGAATACGGGTCAATGTGACCTACTTGGTCAATAAAACATGGAATATGGGTCAATGTGACCTACCTAGTCAACAAAACATGGAATATGGGTCAATGTGACCTACTTGGTCAATAAAACATGGGATATAGGTCAATGTGACCTACTTGGTCAATAAAACATGGGATACGGGTCAATGTGACCTACGTAGTCAACAAAACATTGAATATGGGTCAATGTGACCTACTTGGTCAATAAAACATGGGATATAGGTCAATGTGACCTACTTGGTCAATAAAACATGGGATACGGGTCAATGTGACCTACTTAGTCAATAAAACATGGAATACGGGTCAATGTGACCTGTTTAGTCAACAAAACATGGAATATGGGTCAGAGTGACCTACTTAGTCAATAAAACATGGGTTTTGGGTCAATGGGACCTACTTAGTCAATAAAACATGGAATATGGGTCAATGTGACCTGTTTAGTCAACAAAACATGGAATATGGGTCAGTGTGACCTACATTATTTTAGCTACACCAAAGATTAGTCAGCGTATATGCACTCAAATGTTCAAGACTGTGCTGTATATAGTGCCACAAAGAAAAAAAGATCCATAATAAAAACAATAAACTGTACAAAATATGGGTCACAGTGACCTTCTTAAAAATTTTATTTACAGAGAAAATTGTCAATGTCTAAATAGTTTCAAGATGCTGTAGTGCTTGGTATCAATAAATAAATAAATAGATAGATAGATAGATATAGATAGATAGATAGATAGATAGATAGATAGATAGATAGATAGATAGATAGATAAAGATCTGGAAAAAAAGAAAATATTAAACTTTACAAAATATCAGTCACAGTGACCTTTCCCTTGAGTATGTTTAATTCAATTACAAGAACACTATTGAAAGTTTACACAAAAGTTACATGATTCTTCAATGTATTATAGTAACAAAACAAATTTTATTTTTGAAATTATTAAACTTTATCTAAATAAATGAAGCATGAAATTTGGGTCAAAGTGATTTGTATTTGATCCAATTGCATGGAACATTCACCATGTATGTAAATTTGAAGTCCCATGACTCTTTATTGTAACGCCCGAAACAATATTTAAAATCTCGATCGTAATCTCATCTGGAAAGATAGACAGAAGGACAAACAAACCAGAGTTCCTTCTTTAACTTTTTTGACTGAGGAAGTTATAACAGAATAATATATAATAAATCAAAAATGCCATGTTACCTGCTAAACATCTGGCTAAAATTCCTACAGGAAGAAGTGGATCCATAAGGCACATCAACCTTGACGGAGAAGGTGTATACTGGGCAAGAAAAGGTGTGTATGCAGCCATTATACCGTCTGGTACCCGTATACCAAACGAGCCAGCCCTCAGACTGGTACTTGTCATAAGATTTCCTCCAGCGCTGTCCCCAGCTAGACAAATCATCTCTCCTGTTGATCCTTAAACACAAACAATTTTAATATTCTAACCTGCATGATTATTTCAGCAATATAGTTTCCGTGTTATGCCTGACTGTATAGTAGTAAGGAAAAGAGAACTCTAGTGAAAAGTTGAACTCTGACTGGTATATACATGTATATAAAGAAGCGACACAAGAAAGTGTTTGAATGGACATAGTGACACCTGCTAAGCAATAACATTAACTCCAATTAACATACAAACCTGTTGGATGACAAAGTGATAACTAATAATCCCAAGGCATCTGAGAAACCAACGGATTAGAAAAGAATAAAAATATAAGTTGGGGTAGCCAGTCAAAATTTGAAATATCAAAACTTACAAAATGAGTTGCATTAAATCTTAAATGAGGACTTGAAACAAACTTTTCCTTGTTAAGTTCAGCTATCTGGCCAAATGAAAATGGGTCCAATAAAGAGATACTTGGACCCATAATCCAATAATAAACTGGGGAGAGGGAAGGAGGAGAGGCGTAATGGAGTTTTATGTAGCAAAAATTTGTGAATTCTGGATACCAGGACAATAGAAGTGGTTAGAAAAACTGTAAAGTGATGAAGTGAAAAAATGTTTTTAGCATTTGATATCTTACCTAGCTTATGGCAATTTTTCAATGCCCAACAATACGCATAAAAACATTCTTCTAATGCTCTTGGGAATGGCAGCTCTGGGGCCAAAGAGTAATCGATTGATAAAATTGGAACATCTAAATCCATTGCCCACTGTTCGCAAATATACCTACAATATATAATATAAAAACAGCTGAAGAAATTAATGAGAGTGGAAGTAATCATGGTGTTTTATGCCCCAGTCAAGAATCTTTCCCTTATTTCGAGGCAGTCAGTTCTGGGATGGTGGAGGAAACTGGAGTGCCCAGAGAAAACCACTGACCATCGGCAAGGATCTGTCCCAAGTGGGATTCGAACCTAGGTGGTGAGAGGCACTGTGATCCATAAGCGCGCGCTTTAGACAACTCGGCCACCGAGGCCCCTCCTGAAGAAATTAGTTTGACAACTATAAATAAAAGCATTATGTATAAATAACTAAGCGACATTTTCTGTAAATTTATCAAAGGTATTTCGGGACATTTTTCTCTGACTTCAATCCATGATGCAATAACCAGCTACATCTGTTTGAGAATTTTTCACAATCCTGCACTGCACTTTTTTAAATTCTTATAATTATTTCTTCCTTTTTTTCTCAATTTTTTTCCATAACTTATTAATGTATTGTAATCATAATACCTATATTTTAAAATGGGAAGATGAGTACTAGATGAGGGCCCTTGGGCTTAAAAAAAGTTTTGTTTTACGCATTTTGGGTAAAATCTTACGACAAATAAACATCAGAAACATAAAGGTTTCTTTTTTTTTTTTTTATATTAATAAAATTTACCAAAATATTCTGGGAGAATATAATCTTTAAAGTTTGAAATGAAATCTGTTTTAAGCTCAATTCAAGCATATCAATAGCACTGAAAAGTGGACCAGCAAGGTGCCAGGGGTTAAAACCCAATCACTGCTGCTATAGAATCCTAGGGGCTTGGGTGTCCCATTGGTCAAAAATGCATGCCTTTGGATCAAAGTACCTGTCACAGGCAGGGCAGATCCTAGTTTGAAAAAGTTCGTCAGTTAATTTTCCTAATGTAAGTAATTTCTCTGGGCACTCCTGTTTCCTCCACCATCCCAGAATTTATCACCTCAAAATAAGTTAAATAACTACATGCTAACAGATCACAGTGATTTTAACAGCCTAGACTCAAATCCTGCCAGGTTCAGATTTTAGTGTGAAAACTTATCAGTTCACTGTCCAAAGGTAAGTAGTTTTCTCCAGGCACTCCTTTTTTTATCCACAGTCAGAGAATTACCTTAATATAAGTGACAGAAACTTGTCTATAGTATAAAACCTGATTATTCCACTCCACTTTTTAGCACATCGAACCATTTCATTTTGTCCTTTCAAAACACCCTGCATCATGTCAAGAATTTCGACATTTTAATTTGATTTGATGGGTTAAAGATTGTTGTAGTCATTTACAAAAATCAATAATCCTTCTAATACATAAGAATTTTTATACAGTTTAAGTTAAAAAACCCTTTGAATAAATGACTTATTACGATAACCACGAAATGAAAATTCTACGAGGTGACGACAAGGCGACACCTATTGACCAAAATTGAATTATTCCCCTTGAAAGGCCCTGAAGATAAAACTGCGGATTTAACGGAAAATATCGAAGCTGGCCGTCCTACTAAACTGTACTTTTTATGCTACCTCATGTGATTTGGATGAATGAGCCACGAACCCACCACCGTGGCAGTGTATAACTAAACTTGATGACATAGGTAACGGCTTGATTGGTGGTTTCTTCTTGGTACTTCCAAACTGATTCAACTCCTGAAAAAAAAGATGGTTTACATCAGAAATAAAGAAAGTTCCGAAAAATGCTTGTCAGTCCAGGCCCAAGTTTCACAATTATTCACTCAACTGAGTGTACACTCAACTCAAATATTCCCATTTTTCTCTCATCAATATTTAAAAAAAAGTTTTATGAGCCAATGTTTGGTTTTGTTAAACAATGAAACAATTTAAATAAAACATTGGATATTCAATAGAACTATGTAATATCTTAAACATTGACAAGGAAATATTCCCAAATTTGAGTTGAGTGTACACTCAACTGAGTGAATGCATGATTGTGAAATTGCTCTCTAAAGTGGTGTTCCAAAGAGTGGAGGAAATTCAAAGAAAGAGAAAAGAACTCTCTAGAAAGAACTCTCTGGAATTCGGTAGTTTTAACCAGATTTCTACAAAGTCCTTCCGAATTCAAAAAAATGGTGAGGAAGTGACCTCCAAATGGTCAATCCCTACCAGTTGACAAAATTTCAACCTGATCGAATAAGAAACATAGGAGGAGATGTCTCTGAAAAAAATATAGCAGAAACGACAGAGAATAATACTAATAGTTATAATAATAATAATAATAATAATAATAATAAAGATTATGAGTAACAACAAGATGTCTGCTGATATGCAGACATAATTGAGCACCTATACTATCTTAGGGTTAATTGGAGATGTGTATCTATGTGCTACATATAAAATATTCATCAAATCTAACTGCCATCTTTAGTGAATGATTAGACACCTCCAAGTCTTAAAAGATTGTAAATGTGTAAGGCCAATTCAACTTAATTGGTAGATTCTCATCCCCCTCTGCCCGACCGAAAATGTGCTGCCTCGAGTCATTTTATTTTTGTTTCCAATCCTGGGCGTTTTAAAAGTCTGTCTGGAGTTATGTCGAGTCTGTGGTGTTTCAGAAAAGGGTTTTAAGCACTCCCGTAAAAACTGGAAGTGCGAGGTTGAAATCGGCGATATAGATAAAAAGGGCCCTATTGCCGATGTACATGTCAACCATGTGAGAGTGCTAGTAGTTTTCCTATAAATAAAAAAAAAAAACCTCCCATCCGCCCCAAAATTTTTGTCCAACCTAGATGAGGATCTAATATTTAAATTGAATTGGCCTAAAAAAAATTATTAAAATTAATAATGAAATTATATTGGTAAATAAAACTTCATTAAATATACCCTCATGAATTTTTTCTGTCATTTTGTTCTTATAATTTAAACCTTTCTTATGTGTCTTGTCTATAAATCCCTTTTGACTATTTTTATTTTTTCCTTAACATCAATGGGACCTCAGTTGATATAAGTGTACACTTAAGATCAAGTACCTCTTAATGCCCAGGTTCAAATGCCACTAAGGCAGATCCCAGTGTCAACTCAGCAATGTTCCCACCACTTTTAAGTTTTGTTAAAAAAAAAAACAACTTTTGTTTTTTAAATTTTTTTAAAAACTGGAATATGGTCATATGAATTGAAGTACACTGATTTTTTTACCTTTTGAAACACACACACACACACACACACACACACACACACACACACACACATATATATTTACAAACACATTGTCTCTGTCAGTTGAATAATAATTAGAATTTAAATTTGATTATCATAATTCTTAAACAAATCAAAAAAGACTGTATAACATTTTGATAAGAATGTCATAAAATTTTGTTGGGTGATGTTTTGATTTGCCTTAATATGATGTGTAGAGGCTTGATGTCTGGCTAGGGCTGATTACTGATAACTAGTACAACCCAAACTGATTCAGTTACTTCAAATCCACAAGTTCTGTACACCCAATCATTTATGTCAATTACATTTTTAACCAGAAAACAAAGAAACAAACATTTTTACAGTAGTAAAACATTTAAGTTCCACACAAGCAACATTTTTTGGGTTGCCACATTGTTATACCTAGATATTGTTGTTGTTGTTGTTGTTGTGAAATTCCACCTTTTTGACATACACCTTTATAAATTGTGACAGTTTGACCTACACCCAATCATTTATGTCAATTACATTTTCGACCAGAAACCAACATTTTTAAATTTTATTTTTGTTTGAATGCATGCATTGTTACCTTTCCCCAGTGTGCATAAACAAAACTTAGTGATTTACATCAATTTTAGTGTGAATTTGAACACTGATTCAGTTACTTCAAATCTACGAGTTCTGTACACCCAATCATTTATGTCAATTACATTTTCGACCAGAAACCAACATTTTTAAATTTTATTTTTGTTTGAATGCATGCATTGTTACCTTTCCCCAGTGTGCATAAACAAAACTTAGTGATTTACATCAATTTTAGTGTGAATTTGAACACTGATTCAGTTACTTCAAATCTACGAGTTCTGTACACCCAATCATTTATGTCAATTACATTTTCAACCAGAAAACAAACATTTTTACAGTAGTAATACAGAGAACTTTATTTCTCTGTTTTGTTTGAATGCATGCATTGTTAACTTTCCCCAGTGTGCATATAAACAAAAATTAGCATGTTTCACGTCAATTTTAGTGTGAATTGTTACCCTGATTTAGTTCCTTTAAATCCACGAGTTCTGTCAACTACTCTGGGTACTTTGTTTTCTTCATCATCCCAAAACTGATTTCTTTTACCCAAGTAAAATAATCTTGTAAAACTCCATTGCTATCCCCCATAATCAAGATTGACAGTATTATATGAGTCGAAAATGTTGACTGAGGGGTAAACACTATTACTTCACTCTACAATGATTATCATGACCCCCCAAGAACTAAAAGTCTTGATATAAATGATATCATACACCATTACTAAAATCCACTATCAAAATATAATTGCCTAGATATAATTGAAAGAATCATGTTGATCTTGGTGTAAAACACCATTACTTCACTCCAGTATCCAATACTGAAAATTGAAAAAATTTTATCTTTGGCTTAAACCCCCATTAGGCCATTATTGTGAAATATTTTGTTTTACGTCCGCATGCTGTTTAAAACACCATTACTTCACTCCACTATCCAATACTGAAAATTGAAAGCATTTTATCTTTGGCTTAAATCCCCATTAGGCCATTATTGTGAAATATTTTGTTTTACGTCTGCATGCTGTTTACTTTCAGTTGGAATTGGATGAAAACACACACAAGTTTTTTTCTCAAAACTTCCGGAAAATGTGATCTTTTTTTATTTCTAGAATTATATACTTGAAGTTAAGACTGAAGATCAATGTGTCTATTGGTTAAGTATGCATTATAATTCATTCATTTTATGAAAGAAAAAATTGTTTTGAAATTATTTGTTTAATTTTACTTTACAACAGTGTTAACAAACAGACAACTTTTATCTACTACAAGTACTCCATTTCAAGTTCTGTGTTATATTTTTCCTTGCTTGCTGGTACCTTTTAAATTTTTTCTTGAACGTTAAACAAAGATAAAATAAAATACGGCCTAACTTCACATACCACTTCAATATGAGTACAACAATTTTAAATGTAAACTTCAATTTGATGGAGCTTTAAGTACATTGCAGTAAATTTAGAAGGGTCCTTGGTAGCCAAGTGGTCTAAAGCACGCACTTACGGATCACAGTGCCTCTATCACCTGGGTTCGAATCCCTCTCGGGACAGAACCTAGTGTGAGAAAGTTGGTCAGTTCTCTTGCCTAAGGCTGGTGGTTTTCTCCGGGCACTCTGGTTTCCTCCACCATCCGAACACTGACCGCCTTGAAATAAGTGAAAGAATCTTGACCGGGGCATAAAACACAATTACTCCACTCCACTCCACTAAACTTAGACTTACAAAACCTGCCTTAAATCGTATACACAGTAATTATGATGAACTGCACCAGTCAAAAAAACCAGTGAAAAGATAAATCTGTATCATTGTAGATTAACAAAACTAGAAACAAAACTTGCAAGCAAGTATATGTCTGCGTATCAGCTCTATAAAGTGGTGCTCAAAATAGCAGAGGAATTCCAAGAAAGAAAGAACTCTCTAGAAAGAACACTGGAATTCCGTGGTTTTAACCAGATTTCTCCGAAGTCCTTCAGAATTCCGAAAAATGTTGAGGATGGGACCTAACCATGGTCAATCCCTACCAGTTGACAAAATTTCATCCTGATCAGACAAGAAACGTAGGAGGAGATGTCTGTGAAAAAAAAATCTGTCAGAAATGAAGGAGAATAATAATAATAATAATAATAAAAATTATGAGTAACAACAAGATGTCTGCTGATATGCAGACTTAATAACTCTTCAGTATATAGTGCAAACTGGTTGACATATAAATGAATAGGTATTGGTCTGTATGAAAACAAAACAAAGTGCTGATAGCACTGATAGAAAGATTGGATAAACAATAATGTGTTATTTTCTCTTATGCAAATTGTATAAACAGAGAACACATAAGGTATTGAAACAGGAAGGACAATGGCGTACAAAAAGATAGTTGTCATATGATGTAATCTTAAAAGTATCTTTGCCTGCTTGTTGAAATTACATACATCATCTGGTTGATAGTGGTAGATGCTAAAATGTTTTAATAACATGCAATGAAATGGTGGGATTCAGATGTTTTTAATTAGTTCTGACCCGCTGTACCATCAAAGGATGTGTTTCTTCCAATGCATCCAAAGTGCGATCCGTAGTGAATTGTAACGTGTGCCTGAAATCTAGTATCATACAAATATTGAAGGCTTCACTTCTATGGCAAAAATTGCAAATCCTAACACAAGTAACTCTGCATAAATGGATACAAGGTGTAAACAACCTCCAACCTAATTCTTATTCTAAGTTGAGATTGTGCATCATTTCCCTATTGATAATACCCTCAAAATGTAACTGGAAATGGAGAAATATGACTGGCAAACCATGGTCTCAGAACCAAGACCTTCCTAGCAGTGGTACATTCCACCAACCTAGCTATCTGGTCTCTTGTGGACTCTACCAACTATATGTTAGATAATTGTATCCAGAACACTGTGACAAAACTGGCCTGGATAAACTACAAAAAACATCACAATCTAGATCAGAATCTCAATACTGTGGTAACAGCGATTTTTATAGTCTGGGTGAGTTTTGCCAAATTTAGACCAGGTCAGGAGGTTTCAAGGAAATCTGTAAAAATTTTACATAAACCTGATGACTAAGTGAAACAAATTACATACGTAGCAAAACTGGCACACATCGTACTGTTACTGTGAAAACAAAATGAATTCTTGTTTAGCATTTGTAGTTCAAGATGCAAATGGTAGATCACTCCCTCGTTGGGTGAGACGAGTTGCATTCTGTCAAATACATACAGGAATGGTAGTCTATAGGCAAGAAAATTTGTTGCTCATACAAGTGATGAAAGTCTGCAAGGTGAAACAATATGCAAACCAAATTTCAAGAGGGAAATTATATCATCAAAGTGGTAGTACTGATTGCCAGAATAGAGATCTCCTGTCTGTATGCAGTTTTGCAGGCAATTGTGTCATAGCTGTCAATGGTTTTCGAAGTTAAGCGTGTGACAACCCAAAGATGGAGCTCTGTTGCAACAGCAGTTGTTTGCAATACAATGTTAATATTAATGTACCACTAAACACTGTTTTAATGTCGGACAGAAAAGTTTTTGTCTAAAAACATGAAATTCTTGGGCAAATCTTCAAAGTGCATGTATCGTAATCCTTCGATCTTTTCGGACGCTCTATGTTTTTGGACACTCTAATATTTAAATTTTAATATTTTTTAAATTCCCTCTAATTTCGGACAGCAATTTTAAACTCTTAATCCGGACACGTTTTTGATGAAACTCAGTTGCAGCATGTGATGCAGAGCGTTTGAAATAAAGATTTAATGAAATCAAGAAGAAACTTTGTTGTTTTCAATTATTTTAACTATAAATTGTTGTTTTCACACATTTATTTCATTGTGTATTGGCGCCATTGCATCGTTACGTGAAACAGGTATGTACAATGTATTAACGTTTTTATGTAAACTAAATAAAATCATACCTTAAATAAGTGCTTTAATTTTCTATGAAAGTGGATGTTGATTAAAATTAATGTTCACTGCCGTGAAAAGACAGAATCTTGTAGATACATGTACTACCACTACTCTAGTTCAACATCAAAAACATTTTTTTCTGATGAAAACAGGAGGTGACGCTTTTCACTTACTCTCATTTAGTGTTTGTTATGGGAATTCCCGAAACGACCATGTGATTGTTCCAGCCGACAGACGCAATAAAAAAAAACTGTTTTCCAAGATGAGAATTACATTAAAGTATGTTTGAAATGTGATTTCAAGTAATTTAATTTTTAACTTTTATTTGTGGAAGTCGGGAGTCGGGACTTGTTCCATCTCTGCATTGACACTGCCATTGCCAAAATGTACAAACATGTTTGCATTGTAGAACATTGAATATTTGATTGAAACGAAATTCTCTGAACTTGATCCACAAATAATGCAACACACGATGTATAATAATAATTTGACTGCAGACAATTACAAACAGAAAGCGGCATGTTGGTGTGCCTCAAACACTGGGAGTTAATGAAAAAAGTCTCATTGTTTATTTGTAAACAAAATCACTACCTCGAAGTGTATTACTTAGTACAGAATCATGATTATTCATCAACAAACACTTTATAAAATAATAAATAATGAAATATACAACACAAAAGGTAACTTTTACTTGTATTTTATTTAAAACTTTTCATTGATATATGTGTGGATATTGCTGTTGATAATGTCTTAAAATACCGAGAGGGTTTTTTAAATGTTATTTTTCGAAAAATTTTGAAGTTTGTTAAAATGGATTTCTGGCAAAGTTATTGATATGTATGAACTTGTATCAACTTCGCATGTAATAAGAACACAAATAAATAATCTTTAAAACAAAAACACAAAAATCCTGACACCAAGCCCCTGTGTTTCAATTGTATATTCTACCGTGTCGTTTTACAAAAACTATGTCCCATTCCGCAATTCAAATGTGTATGTAGATTACAATATTTGACAGGTGATAAGAGTAGACTGTTTGAAAACAATCATTAAAACATCGATAGCACGACAAATGCTACTTCTTTGCGATATTTCCTTGCAATGTCAGAACTACATTTTTCAGCGTAGTTAGAAATCAAAACGAACAGAACCTAGTGAAGAAGCTGTAACATCCGGGTCTGTACCCCGGTGCCTTAGAAACAATTGATCCAACCTTTCCAAAAAGGAGCATCATTTTATTTTAATGTATTCTAGGATTCTCAAATCACCTAAATTCAGACTTACCTGACCGTCTCTATGTTCAAATGATATAAGCCGGACCCGCACAGGGCCATAACCAGTATGGGCACATGGTGGTGTTATAGTAGCCATATCAGTGCTGCCCTCTATTGGTAGTTCAAAAGATTCTGGTTGAAGGTACATAACCTCATTTACTTGCACATGTGGGCAGATTAAAGAAGGAAGTTGCTGCAAAAAAAAAAAAAAATTATTTAGGTCTTCTTTTAATACACAATTCCATTGCACTAAGTTCATGACATTATAATCTACTGCTATAATGTGGCTTGTCAGTGCCCTGAGTAATCCCCTTTCCATACTGTTTTTGCTAACAATTTGGAAAATGCTTATATCACAAATTCTCAAAATAACATCATCATTAAAAGAAATGATTAACCAATAAACTATTCTACAACTGTCTGGTGATTTATGACAATGAATACAAATGCATGTGAATTTTCATAAAAGTTTTATTTTTTGTTTGTTTTTTCACTAAAATTACAAGAAAAAGTCAGATGTAAAACACTATTTAACCCACCCACTCACCCTTACTACTGACCTTCATCACGTCCATTTCTGTTAATGACCAAAATGCTTTACAGAAGCTAACATCAGCTGTCCTGGTTACCTTGACAACCTGTAAATATATAAAAAAGCCATGTTACCTGGACAACCTGTTAATATATAAAACAACCTTGTTACCTGGACAACCTGTTAATATATAAAACAACCTTGTTACCTGGACAACCTGTAATATATAATGCAACTTTGTTGCCTTGACAACCTAATAATACATGTATATAAAACAACCTTGTAACCTTGACAACCTGTTAATACATAACTTATATGTATCCTTTAAATCATCATGAGTAAGTAGATGAATACATAAAATCATAAATGTGGATTATAAATTAGAAAGATGTGGGTTTGAGTCCCAGCATAACAGGATGGAGACTCGATGATAAAGCAGGAATACCACTCTGCCTCATTTAGCCACTTCCTGGAGTTAAAAAAAATGTAGAATTATTTATTCCTAACTTATTATAATTATTAGTAAATAAAGTACAAAATTGTAACATTATAATTCTATCCCCAAATGAATTTTTACTCAAATGATAATACTTTACAACCTAAGAAAAAAATGACACTCAATGTTGACTTAAATGTAAGTAATTTTTCTCTAAACCAGTATACAGAAGCGGTTTGACAGCCATGGAAGGACATGTAATTTCAGGTGGCTCTAGTCTTTCTATTTGTTGAAAGTAAAACTAACATCTAAAATACTACATGTGGTTATATTTATGGACTTGAACTCTAACCGATGCTGAAAACCTATTGATATATTATAAATATATTGTGATAACACAGGATGCTGACAAAATATGACACCAGGAAAATGACACTTAGTGCTGTGAAGTTCATTATTCTCATTAACTATACATTTTACAATACAGAGAACATATAATACATTATAATATACAATAATTACACAAGCATAAGTGAGTTCTATTTATAAATTAACATATAATTTAACCAGGAGGATGGACTCTCTCATTGATAATACTAATAAATTTACATAAATTGTTTAAAACAGACATTTTTTTGGAAGAAAATAAATCATAAAATTTCATTGTATTTAGATTTATAGAATATAAAAAAGAAATATATTTCTTTTGATCATTAGTTCAAGATGTAACAGGAGGGAGAAAAAAATGCAGGGTAGGACCGGGGATCAAACCTGCGGACCTCCCACACTACAGGCGAGTGCTCTAGCAACTGAGCTACCCAGACAGCTACATTCCTTCCCTGTTAATCTTGAGTTTCCTTCCCTGTTAATCTTGAGTTCCCCCATGATCCTATGGGAAATCTCAACCCAAATTCCCTTGGATGAACTTTATATGGCCAGATATTGTCAGTCCACCACTTCCGAGGGCCACACTGGCCACCAAATTAACAGGAGGGAGAAAAAATTCAGGGTTCGACTGGGGATCGAATGAGGGACCTCCTGCACTATAGGCGAATGCTCTACCAACTGAGCTACCCAGACCGTTACAAGGAAGTACAATTTAATATATATTGTTATTCATCCCAATTTCTTCCTGACATAAATTACAAAGTCTTTTATTCTTATCTATATTTTGCCCTGAGTTCTGGACTCTTATCTATAATTTTTATTACAGAGATATAATGTTAAGTAACACTGAAGTAAATTATCTATAAGATATGCCCTTTCAAGAATTTTTACAAACACTACTTCATTTCTGTTGAAACTGATGACATAGTTTCGATTTAACAGACTTAAAACTCCGTTTTTTTATTAAAGTTTTGTTTCTATTCTGTTTGTAGAAGCATGATAAAGTCCGAGAGATTCTTTTTAAAAGTATAACACCTCCAGATTTATGGTTTGTTAGATGAGTGGAGTGGAGTAATGGTGTTTTATGCCAAAGTCAAGATTCTTTCACTTATTTTATAGTGGAGGAAACTGGAGTGCCTGGAGAAAACCGACCTTCCGCAATTGAACAGACAAACTTTCTCACAATAGGATCTGTCCAGAGTGGGATTCGAACCCAGGCAGTGAGAGGTGCTGTGATCTGTAAGAATGCGCTTTAGACCACTCAGCCACCGAGGCCCCAGGTTTGTTTACTGAGGACACCCTGATATATAAACACACCATAATAACTTATAATTTTTAAACATTTATATGGTAATATGCACAGTTGATGGTTTTCATTTTTTTTAATTGAGTTCTGGACTTAAACCTGTTGACTAGTGTAACTTTGAACTCAGAAACTAGTCCTATACAGCTTACTTGTTCAGCTCTGAGTTCTGGACTCAATCTCAAACCTGTTGACTAGTGTAACTTTGAACTCAAAAACTAGGCCTACACAACTTACTTGTTCAGCTCTGAGTTCTGGACTCAATCTCAAACCTGTTTACTAGTGTAACTTTGAACTCAAAAACTAGGCCTATACAGCTTACTTGTTCAGCTCTGAGTTCTGGACTCAATCTCAAACCTGTTGACTAGTGTAACTTTGAACTCAAAAACTAGGCCTATACAGCTTACTTGTTCAGCTTGGAGCTCTGGACTCAATCTCAAACCTGTTGACTAGTGTAACTTTGAACTCAGAAACTAGTCCTATACAGCTTACTTGTTCAGCTCTGAGTTCTGGACTCAATCTCAAACCTGTTGACTAGTGTAACTTTGAACTCAGAAACTAGTCCTATACAGCTTACTTGTTCAGCTCTGAGTTCTGGACTTTATCTCAAACCTGTTGACTAGTGTAACTTTGAACTCAAAACTAGGCCTACACAACTTACTTGTTCAGCTTGGAGCTCTGGACTCAATCTCAAACCTGATGACTAGTGTAACTTTGAACTCAAAAACTACGCCTACACAACTTACTTGTTCAGCCCTGAGTTCTGGACTCATCATGTATTTTCCACTGTTCATGATAGAACTAGCAAACTGTAGGACATGACTGGATTCTTGATAACCTTCACTAAATGACGCCATGGCAACCATCACAACATTGAGGGGTCTTTTCAAGGAGTCACAAAACTACAAAAAAATGGAATAAAAACAAAATATGAATTATATTTATACATGTATATGTCTTACTGGAATAGGGGCCTCGGTTGCCAAGTGGTCTAAAGCGCTTATGGATCACAGTGCCTGTCACTATCTAGGTTCCAATCCCACTCGGAGCAGATCCTAGTGTAAAAAAGTTTGTCAGTTGCTTGCTGAAGGTCGGTGGTTTTCTCCAGGCACTCATTTTCCTCCACCATCCCAGAACTGACTGCCTCAAAATAAGTGAAAGAATCTTGACTGGGCTCTGACCCATGACCTTCCCAATACTAGCTGGACACTCTACTGACTGAGCTACACAGGCCACCTATTAACCTTGTCTGCTACTTTACTCCCTTTCTGTTTTTATTTAACTATTTTTAATTGAAACAACCTAGGTTCTACCCTGAGACCAACCTGTTGATCAGCCACTTCCCAGGGTCAGACGAGCCCACAAATGCAGCAGAAAAGGGAAACTATTCGACAGCCAAACTGGAACTCTGACCCAAGACCTTCCCAACATTAGCAGGACTTTCTGCTGACTAAGCTACCTGGCCACCTATCAAATCAAGCCTGGTCCGTTACATATCTAATAGATTTTGCATCAGACTTTCAGGATGTGTGTTAATCATGCCAAAATCTCTTCAAACTCTTTCAGACACAAATTTACCGGTGAATTTTTTGGCTTAATTTTGGGCCGTAATTGGGCCCCATTCCCAATCACAAAAAGACTAGACATTTCCCAAATTTGGACCATAAATTCCTAATCATATTGAAAATTTTATTTTTTGGTATCTGGATTGGTGACTAAAAATAGTTAAAACAAAATTATCTCCTTGCGATCTCAAACGAAGTAGTGAATATCATTTACAATTCAAAGAATATGATGCCAAAAAAATCTTGCTGTAAATTAATCAAATTTATTGTCCCGAAAGAGAAAATAAATACATTATTATTTTAAATGTGATTTGTATTTTAGTATAATTTAATATTTTATACAATCATTGTTATGATTTTTTTCTTTCTTTTCGATGGGGGGATTTTTGCAACATAAAAATTTCCCAATTTGTCTCAAAATGACAGGAAAATTCTCAATTGCACAGGCCCTGGCCCCATTTCCCAAAAATGGTAAAAAACCACTGTTTACATACAGCCGAATAGCTTCAAATTCATATATATATATAAAGGTTCAAATCCTACTTCTGTAGATCCTGGTGTGGAAAACGCTTGTAAATTTACCTGCAAAGGTTTTTTTTTTTTCATTTTCTTACACCATCCTAGATCTCACGTAACCTTAATATAAATGAACAACTTGAATTTGGCAAAAACAAAAGAAAATTACCTCACTTTTATACCTAAAATTCATACCTGAAATCCTAAACATCTTCCATAGAATGAATCTTGCCTAAGAAGTTCAACTTCTTCCATCAACTTATCAGCAACAGGATTATTCAAATTATCTTCATCAGCAATAAGGTTTCCTTCATCACAAAAGGCAATAAGTCTTTGAGCATAATACAGACATGCTCGAAGTTGACCTAACGTCTCTACATAAGACTCTAGTTCTTTACATGTGTGTGACCTACAGATGAACAATACAGAATCTTAGTACATCACAAGATAGTAACTAGGTATTCCATTGGATAACACAGTGAAAACTATAAGAACATAGTGCCAGGAACTATTGCAATTTTGCATGACGGAGTTATCTCCCATTCCGAATTTTGCCAAGTGGCTCTCGCGTTAGTGTTTACAGACAACAACATGAAGGTTGGTGGACATCTCTGGAACGTCGATGTTCATGAGTTTCTTCTATGTGAATGAAAACTAATGTTTACCAGTTACAACTTTATTTGTTAAATTAAATTTTTAAATTGTTATAAAAGGGTTTTTTTTTTCATAATTTTTCCTCCAATAACCTTCTGCAGTAACCTGGTTGATCACCCCACCCTTTGTACAGATTTTAGAGTTAATCAAGGTCATTTGATGCATTTAACCCATTATTGCCTTTTGTTGCAGGCACTATGCTCTGATAGTGTTGCTTTGGGTAGCAATAGCTCGGGCACTATTTCTACTCAAAGCAACACTATCAAAGCAAAGTGCCCACAACAAAAGACAATTATGGCCAAACATAAAACATATTTAACAAATTCATTTATGGTTTTTCTATGGTTTGTATGGTTTTGTAGTTTTGTATAGCTTGAATGATCAAGACAAGTCTAATCTATTCTAAAATATTTTTTTATTTTTCAAAAATTAGAATAAAAACAAGAGGGCCATGAAGGCCCTGGACGCTCACCTGAAAATGATGTACACTCAGCTTGATTTTGGCAAACTGGAGCTTCTATTCTTAAAAGAGATTATTTCCTATATTTCGAGCTAGTGACCTACTTATTGACACAAAATGACCCATATATAAACTTGAGCTAGCTTTTGTCAAGAGCATCATTCTGAGACAGTTTGATAAGATTGGTCTAAAATGGATCCCCTCATATGTGTAAACAAGGTTTTTATATAATTCGACCTAGTGACCTACTTATTGACCCAACATAGTCCATATACAAACTCGAGCTAGCTTTTGTCAAGAGCATCATTCTGACTAAGTTTGATGAAGATTGAACTAAAATTGGGGCCTCAGGAGTGTTAACAAGGTTTTCTTACAATATGAACGAACTTGAGCTAGTTTTTGTCAAGATGATCATTCTAACTAAGTTTGATGAAGACTGGACTAAAATTGAGGCCTCAGGAGTGTTAACAAGGTTTTTCTACAATTTGACCTAGTGACCTACTTATTGACCCAACATGGCCCATATATGATCTTGAGGTAGCTTTTGTCAAGAAGATCGTTCTGCCTAAGTTTGATGAAGATTGGACTAAAATTGGGTCCTCAGGAGTGTTAACAAGGTTTTTCTACAATTTGACCTAGTGACCTACTTATTGAACCAACATGGCCCATATACGAACTTGAGCTAGCTTTTGTCAAGATGATCATTCTGACTAAGTTTGATGAAGATTGGACTAAAATTAGGTCCTCAGGAGTGTTAACAAGGTTTTTCTACAATTTGACCTAGTGACCTATTTATTGACCCAACATGGCCCATATACGAACTTGAGCTAGCTTTTGTCAAGAGCATCATTCTGTCTAAGTTTGATGAAGATTGGACTAAAATTGGTTCTTCAGGAGTGTTAACAAGGTTTTATTACAATTTGACCTAGTGACCTATTTATTGACCCAACATGGCCCATATACGAACTTGAGCTAGTTTTTGTCAAGATGATCATTCTAACTAAGTTTGATGAAGACTGGACTAAAATTGAGGCCTCAGGAGTGTTAACAAGGTTTTTCTACAATTTGACCTAGTGACCTACTTATTGATCAAACATGGCCCATATATGATCTTGAGGTAGCTTTTGTCAAGAAGATCGTTCTGCCTAAGTTTGATGAAGATTGGACTAAAATTGGGTCCTCAGGAGTGTTAACAAGGTTTTTCTACAATTTGACCTAGTGACCTACTTATTGAACCAACATGGCCCATATAAAAGTTGAGCTAGCTTTTGTCAAGATGATCATTCTGACTAAGTTTGATGAAGATTGGACTAAAATTAGGTCCTCAGGAGTGTTAACAAGGTTTTTCTACAATTTGACCTAGTGACCTATTTATTGACCCAACATGGCCCATATACGAACTTGAGCTAGCGTTTGTCAAGATGATCATTCTGACTAAGTTTGATGAAGATTGGACTAAAATTGGGTCATCAGGAGTGTTAACAAGGTTTTATTACAATTCGACCTAGTGACCTACTTATTGACCCAACATGGCCCATATACGAACTTGAGCTAGCTTTTGTCAAGAGGATCATTCTGAGAAAGTTTGATCAAGATTGCACTTAAATTGTGGCCTCAGGATTGTTAACAATCAAAAGTTGACGCACGACGCACGTTGCACGACGCACGTTGCACGACGCACGACGCACACCGGACAATGACCCACCACAATAGCTCACTTGAGCACTTTGTGCTCAGGTGAGCTAAAAATTAAAAACTAACTTAAAATGAAATAAAATGTACTCAAATTAAATTAAGATAGATAAAAGAAAGGTCAAAAAAGTACAGCACAGTACAGTGAAGTGAAGTGAAGTGAATACAGTACAGTGAAATGAAGTGACACGAAGTGAAGTGAAGGGAAGAACAGAACAGTGAAGTGAAGTGACACGAAGTGAAGTACAGTACAGTGAAATGAAGTGACACGAAGTGAAGTGAAGTGAAAAACAGAACAGTGAAGTGAAGTGACACAAAGAGAAGTGAAGGTAAGTGAAGTGAAATACAGTAAAGTGAAGTAAAGTGAAGTGACATGAAGTGAAGTGAGGTGAAGAACAGTACAGTACAGTAAAGTGAAGTGAAGTGACACGAAGTGAAGGGACACGAAATGAAATGAAATGAAGTGAAGTGAGGTGAAGTACCGTACAGTGAAGTGAAGTGACATGAAGTGAAGTGAGGTGAAGAACAGTACAGTACAGTAAAGTGAAGTGAAGTGACACGAAGTGAAGGGACACGAAATGAAATGAAATGAAGTGAAGTGAGGTGAAGTACTGTACAGTGAAGTGAAGTGCCACAAAGTGAGGTGAAGTGACACGAAGTGAAGTGAAGTGAAATACTGTACAGTACAGTACAGTACAGTATGGTACAGTACAGTGAAGTGAAGTAAAGTGAAGTGACACTAAGTTAAGTGAAGTAAAATACAGTATAGTGAAGTAAAGTGAAGTGACACAAAGTGAAGTGAAGTACAGTGCAGTGAAGTAAAGTGAAGTGACACAATGGAAGTGAGGTGAAGTACTGTCCAGTGAAGTGACACGAAGTGACACAAAGTGATGTGGAGTGACACGAAGTGAAGTGAAGTGAAATACAGTACAGTACAGTACAGTACGGTACAGTACAGTGAAGTGAAGAAAAGTGAAGCAACACTAAGTGAAGTAAAATACAGTACAGTGAAGTAAAGTGAAGTGACACAAAGTGAAGTAAAGTACAGTGCAGTGAAGTAAAGTGAAGTGACACAAAGTGAAGTGAAGTACAGTGCAGTGAAGTAAAGTGAAGTGACACAAAGTGAAGTGAAGTACAGTGCAGTGAAGTAAAGTGAAGTGACACAAAGTGAAGTGAAGTACAGTGCAGTGAAGTAAAGTGAAGTGCCCCAAATGAAGTGAAGTACAGTACAGTGAAGTAAAGTGAAGTGACACAAAGTGAAGTGAAGTACAGTGCAGTGAAGTAAAGTGAAGTGACACAAAGTGAAGTGAAGTACAGTACAGTGAAGTAAAGTGAAGTGACACAAAGTGAAGTGAAGTGACATGAAGTGAAGTTACATTAAGTGAAGTAAAGAACAGTACAGTGAAGTGAAATGAAGTAAAGTAAATTACAGTACAGTGAAGTGAAAAGTGAAGTATAATGAAGTGAAGTGAAGTGAAGTGAAGTAAAGTTAGGTAAATTACAGTACAGTACAGTGAAGTGAAATAAAGTACAGTACACTACCGTACAGTAGAGTGAAGTGAAGAGAAGTGAAGTTCAGTACAGCAGAGTAGAGTAAAGTAAAGTAAAGCAAAATAAAATAAATAAATAAATAAATAAATAAATAAATAAATAAATAAATAAATAAATATAAGGGAGTGTAATGCTCTGGATAGCTAAGTTGGTGGAGGACTCTCCAGATACAAACAATGTTTGGTTTAAAAGATCAGGACTATTATATTGTAAGGCTGACATTATTTGCATGTACCTTAGAATAACACATGAAAAAGGCTGGCATTATTTACACGCACGTATGCGCAATACGATAACTTATTCCTCAGCCATAGACTTTTTAATACACATATTATTATAACAAAACAATAATAAAAATTTTAAAAAAAAACAAAGGTAAATACTTAACTAATAAAATAATAAAACAATTTACATTTAAAGAAAAAGATTTAAAAGATAAAAATAAAAATGATAAATGAAATAATATGTATATATTATAGCTATATTATAACCAGCAATGAGAAATTAGCACTATTTCAAAACTATTGCAATATGATAATTTTGAAATATATTTAAGAAATAACCACCAACACAAAACACTGGTCAGTACTTGTCTGTAGAAAGAAATATAATTTAGAAATGGATAAATCCGAAAACATACGATTTTACATTTTAACTTGGATTTCATTGGTTAATTTCTGATGATTTTAAAGATGAATAAAATATTTAAAAAAAGATCAAAAAGAATTAAAACTAAATAAATAATTTTAAATTAAAAACCACACAGAATCGAAATTTCCTACTTCAAAAAGTAACTTAACCTTTTGAAAATGAGAGCGTGTACCGCAAGGTTATTGCAGGTACATGTATTACAAATTAGAGATCAAGTCAGCAAAAGAAAGAACATTGACAATAGTGCTGATTAAGACTTATCCTTGTCACAACATTAACATATGGTAAGTAATCACACATACACCTGTATTATATTATAATTTACAATTTAACAAATTATTTCATATATGCCGACACTTTCGGAAAACTTGTTGTAATCGGTAATAATACCTTTGATTTCCATCATAACTCACATGCACACTATACTTAGAATAATCATGAGAAAACCTTATGTTGTTGAATCTTACTCATATCTTCCATACAATTTGCGAAATTTTTTATTCACTCTCTTACGAACACTTTCACATAAATCTTGATTCACGTCCGGCAATTTACGAAATTACTACTACATAGAATTTCACCAACATACTCTTCTTTTACACTTGTTGTTTTCAAATTATCGGAAAAATATTTCTAATTATCGACCCACAAGTTGGAGAAATGTCATTATCACCTAAATGAATAAACACTACATGGGGCTTATAACACAATAATTGACGGAGTATATAATTCATTATCGATGTTATCCGCTCTCATATTGCCTTTTCCAAAACAAAGGACATTCACAGACACCTTAAAATCACCTTGCACCACATTTCAACTCTCTTTACATAACTCAACCAAAAAACACAAACTCTTGTCATACAACTATCCCACTTCTCTCTTAGCACCATTAACATTTTTCCAAATACATTCTTTCCATCCCCATATCTTCCACTCCCCAATACACATCGGCCATGTTATGTGCAAGCACTCTGTCTCTACTATCTATCAGATATTGCACATATGCTTTCACTTGGTTAAAATTTATATCCAACAGTTCATCCATAATTTTTCTATTACTTGCATGCTAAAAACAACTTTTGCACAACACATTCAACAATAACTTTGCATCCTTTTCAGTTCAACAACTCTTACTCTTACTTGCTTAGTCTAAACAACCATGGTCCACAGCAGCTCTTCACATACGCCAATTTTTAGCAAAAAAGGCCGATTCAAACTTAAAAAACAGCTGATTGACCTTACTGACCCTTTGCCTATCGCTGGGTGGGGGAGGAGGGGGGGTTAATGTACCCTTTGCCTACTGCCGATTGACCTTACCGGCATTTGTGGAGCCCTGGTCCACAGTCTTCCGAAACTAATATGCATATTCAACACTATTAAAAATTTGTCCCATATACAACATTTTACACTGTATAAAGTAGTAGCATCCCATGTTTACAGGTACTTAATTACCTTGACATGAGCGGTCAATTAATTACTCAGCATCATGTGTTCATGGCCTTAATTACATTAAGTGATTAACGGAATCCTGTGTTCACATCCTTACCGGAATAACAATCAAAGCGAAAATCGCATTAATTGAGTAAATATGCTGAACACCATTCGTTATTCAATTTTTTTCGGCCTTACACATGTCTTATATTGATTATAAGTATTTAATTTTACCTTATAATATTATTTATTAATTCTTTATATAACTTTCTGATTATCGACGGCAACACGTCTTCGTTATCAAACTTTTAGCATTCAATAATCATTTTATTTTATTAGTTTGATAGGTTATTTAACATAATCTTATCTTAGTTAATTCTCATATCGCCGATATACTTCATTGATCACAGCTATGGATCATTGGACCATATGTCCGATACTTGATTGAACACAAACATTGTCTGTATATGGCTGATATAAGTTATCATATCAGGCATGCGTACGGGTAAATAATGCCAGCCTGCTACTGTGCTACATGTGTTATTCTAACATACATGCAAATAATCACTTCTATATTTTAATGATCATCCAGAATTTGCCAAAGTTTTTGTTAATAACTGCTTTCTTGGGCAGTTGGTTCCACTCATCTGATGTCCACTGTACAGAATAAACAGTGAAACTTTTCTATTTTTACTGTAGTTAAGTTTTATGACGGATCAAAATTTGGAAACCTCACCTGTCACAGTCCATCCATCAGTCCATGGGGTTTTGGTTAACCAACATTTGACTAGTCGGCGTCCTGAAAATCATGACTCTTACGGTTTTGCTAAATAGCAAAGCCGTTAAGAGTCATGATTTCCAGGACTACCATTTGACAAGAAGGGGACAATGCCTGCTTTTTGGGCTGTAAAACTTGACAGTTGGATAATAAAAAAGTTTACCTTCGGAAGAAGAACGAATCCCTGGATGAATTGATGTACCTGGACAGTTGAAGCAGATGAACACAGCATTTATAAACTATTTTCAGTAAACTTCTGTGACCGTTTGCCTGAATATCGGGCGACAAATCATATGCTGACAGCTTGGACGAAATCTCTTCAATCGCTGGTTGAATCCCTCGATCCAAGTGTTCGAATAAAAGAGAAAACGTCTGGTGAAATCTTGCATGATAATTAGTATTTCCGTGCTGAAAATATTCTATATTATTGACAGCAAGCGACCGCAGGTCCCTAAATAGAGTTGAAAACATCGCTTCGTATTTTGTTTACATATTTTCTACGTTTGGGATCAAAGTCTGTTTCTTTTTCTCCATTTTCATTCCTTATCTTTTGATAGTTCCCTCTGTTGTTTGGAGTACCTTTTAAATACAGTTGTCATATGCAAAATTTTGAATGTTTTATTTTTGTTGTCATTTGCGAATTTTCGAATATTTCATTTTATATAAATATAAAATTTCACATATGACCTAGGTGTCAGATTTTTTTCAGTTGTAAGCCTCCTCTGTAGCAGCCACAGGTGGCCTACTCTTTTTCGATCTCTACAGAGGTGTCTTTGGCATGCACTGAGACACGGGGCCTCGGTTTTGAGTCTCATCAGATAGACTATCTGATAATGAGCTTTTAACGGCTCTAGTATGGACAGAAGATAAAAATCATCTCAGAAAATTTCCAATTCCTGAGTGAGGTTTAAACCCATAACCCTTGACGTCCTCGGAAAGCCAGTGACAGTACTATTCGCCCTTTCCGCCCATGTATCATAATACTGAAAGATATTAAATGATCAAGTGTAATTATTTCAGCAAGATAAAATCTTGGTTTTAATGATTTTTAATTTAGACAAAATAAATGTACTGCTATAGTTAATCGGTTAATTTGGACAAAGGTATGATAAGTCGATAAATTGAATTCAAAAGTTCTAAATGCATTCTGCCACTGTAGCTCAGTTGGTAGAGTGCTCGCTCCGTAAGTGGAAGGTCGTGGGTTCGAACCCCGGCCGGGTGTGACCCAAGACTTAAAAGTCGGTAGTGACTGTTCTTTCGCCAAGCACTCGGCATTACGAAATGAAAGTCACGGTTCTTTCGGATGGGCACTTAAAGTAAACGAGGTCTCGTGTCATGGCAGGCATGGCACGATACGATAAGGAACCCTGCTGTATAATGCCATCAGCGCAACGCACAGGCAAAATTTCTCCACTTTCGCCTATAGCTGGCGACGTCTCGATATAAGTGAAATATTCTTGACTGGGACGTTAAACACCATAACTCACTCACTCGATTATAACCAGGTTCAGATTGGAGACCACTGATGACTATAACCGCTTTAGGGTTTGAGGACAACTAATGGCTATAACCTTGTCTAGAATTTGGGGACCACTGGCGACTATAACCAGGAATAGAGTTTCAGGACAACTGATAACTATAACCGAGTTTAGAGTTTGAAGACAACTGATAACTATAACCGGGTCTAGAGTTTGAAGACAACTGATGACTATAACCGGGTTTAGAGTTTGAAGACAACTGATAACTATAACCGGGTCTAGAGTTTGAAGACAACTGATGACTATAACCGAGCCTAGAGTTTGGGGACAACTGATAACTATAACCGGGTCTAGAGTTTGAAGACAACTGATGACTATAACCGGGTCTAGAGTTTGAAGACAACTGATAACTATAACCGGGTCTAGAGTTTGAAGACAACTGATGACTATAACCGGGTCTAGAGTTTGAAGACAACTGATGACTATAACCGGGTTGAGAGTTTGAAGACAACTGATAACTATAACCGGGTTGAGAATTTGAAGACAACTGATAACTATAACCGGGTCTAGAGTTTGGGGACAATTGATAACTATAACCGGGTCTAGAGTTTGTAGACAACTGATGACTATAACCGGGTCTAGAGTTTGAAGACAACTGATGACTATAACCGGGTCTAGAGTTTGGGGACAACTGATGACTATAACCGGGTCTAGAGTTTGGGGACAAATGGCGATTTTAACCGGTTAAGAGTTTGGGGACCATTGGCGACCAAAACCGATATAGAGTTTGAGGACAACTGATGACTATTACCGGGTCTAGAATTTGGGTACCTCTGATGACTACAACAGGGTCTAGAGTTTGAAGACAACTGATGACTATAACCGGGTCTAGAGTTTGAAGACAACTGATGACTATAACCGGGTCTAGAGTTTGGGGACAAATGGCGATTTTAACCGGTTAAGAGTTTGGGGACCATTGGCGACCAAAACCGATATAGAGTTTGAGGACAACTGATGACTATTACCGGGTCTAGAATTTGGGTACCTCTGATGACTACAACAGGGTCTAGAGTTTGAAGACAACTGATGACTATAACCGGGTCTAGAGTTTGAAGACAACTGATGACTATAACCGGGTCTAGAGTTTGGGGACAAATGGCGATTTTAACCGGTTAAGAGTTTGGGGACCATTGGCGACCAAAACCGATATAGAGTTTGAGGACAACTGATGACTATTACCGGGTCTAGAATTTGGGTACCTCTGATGACTACAACAGGGTCTAGAGTTTAGGGATAACTGATTACCATAAGCGGATGCAGAGCTTGGGGACCACTGGCAACTATAGCCGGGTCCAGAGTTTGGGAATACTGGTGACTATAACCGGGTCCAGAGTTTGAAGACAGCTGATAACTATAACCGGGTCTAAAGTTTGGGGACCACTGATGATTATTACTGGGTCCAGAGTTTGAAGACTACTGAAAACTAAAACCGGGTCTAGAGTTTGGGGACCACTGATGACTATTACTGGGTCCAGAGTTTGAAGACTACTGATAACTATAACCGGATCTAGAGTTTGGGGACCACTGATGACTATTACCGGGTCCAGCACGTCATGTTTAACAAACTATTTTCACTCATCAAACAATTTTATCAATTTAAAGACGATTGTATAATATTTATATTACAAAGTGAAAATTAACTCCACCGATTCAGAATATAGAAAAAACAAATTTTTATCGAAAAAAGTTAAAATGTTCATATGAATTGATTATTATTAAAATAATAATGTTTTAACAATTCTTTTAATGTAATATTTTACTTAAGTAATAGCCCCCCCCCCCCCCAAACATTTCCCCCATCTCATTGAAAAGTGATAAAACCATATAAGGTAATTTAATTTTAAATGTTTTTCATTGGATAATATTAACGCCGCGTGTGAAAATATGATAATAACTACAAACTTCACGTGATAATGGTAATTCAAGGAAGAATGTTGTAGGATAGCCTGAACTTATACGGATTAAAATGTGTAGCACGTTATGGTTTATAACATCCTTCAAAATGTTGACATAAACAAGTAAGTGAATTGTTTATTATTTTAAAATTGTGTAATACATTTGAATGAACTATTGATTCATTTGTATCCAACTCGCTGAACGCATAAAACAATTAAAAGGTGATTGTGAAATATATAACATTGGCACAACGTTCAAAGTGCAAAGCGGCCCAACGTTGACATATATAACATTATGGTTGGGCCAACGTTGGCTCCTATTTGGTTCAACGTTGGCATAATGTTGGTTCTTCGAGGGCAAAATGTTGGAAATATAATGTTATGGTTGAGCCAATTTTGTTTCTATGTTGGCCCAACGTTGACATCATGTTGGTTCTACGTTGGTCCAATGTCCAAACATTGTGAAATACAGGATCAAGTTGGGGTCAGTATTGGCATATTACTGGTATTTCTGTTCTTCGTTGGCTCAATCATTTATATAATAACTTTACGACGAAGGTTTATTATACAGTACAGTAACTGTTGTACAGTTATATATGAAGTAGGCCTGATAAAGTTAATATAGGAAATGAATTCAGTTGCTTAATAGGGTTAGAGGTATTTGTCTCATACATACATGTAATATATTCAAGTAACAAATAGGTCTAAATATTTTGTTACTGGGCGTGGTTGTTGAAAGCACTGTGTTTATCCTGACCATTGTGTTAATTTTAACTATTTTTCATATTTATACGTTTCCGTCAGAAAAAATTTAAGCTAAAAATTAATACATGTTGTGTAATATATTTGTTACTATAATAAATATAAAACAAAAAAACCTGTCAAAATTGTATGTGTCAGATATGCACATTTCGGAAAATCATTCCTCATCAGTGACACCAGGGGCCGAAAAGTTTGATAAATAAAACCATAAGCTAAATTGACAGTTTCAAAATTGTTATGAATTATTACCACTATTTATTTAGTTGACCATCCAGACCCAGGTGATTAAACATTGGTTTAAGGCCCTGCTCATGGTATAACAGAAAATCATAAACAATGATAATATACTTCTCAAAAATTCAATACATGTATTTAAAATAAAACACTATGAATTACAGACATATTCAACGCCAACGGTACAACCATATCTCAACATTGGCCCAACGTCGCGTGCTGTCTGGGTACCTTAAAAAGTGAAAGTTAACTCTACCGATCAAGAATCTAATAAAACAAACTGTTCATAGAAATTGATTATTATTATAAGAAAAAGTTTAAGTTTTGGATTTGAATGATAATGTTTTAAAAATTCTTTCGAAGTAATATTTAACTTAAGTAATGAATTGAAAAGTGAAAAAACCATATAAGGTAATTTAACTTTAAATCTTTCTTCATTGGATAATATAACGCCACGTGTTTATTTATAATAATAACTACAAACATCACGTGACAAAGTCATATATTTATAGAATAAAGTAGGAGAGCGTAAATTTCCAGGAAGAAAAATGTTAAGCATCCTGTGATTTATAATATCCTTTACAAACTAGAGGCCGAAAAGTTTGATAGATAAAACATACGCCAAACGGTTGAAAAATAACGAATATTGAATATTGAAAGAATGAAATCATTCACTTTTCATTCTTTTACAAAAAACTGTAAACCAAGGTATTAATAGCTGGTACTCAGGAGGGATTCTAGTTATTTTGTAAAACACCATACACAATGCAAACAAAATATACTGAACATACCATCAACAAAACGTTACAGTTTTTGATAGTCAACATATTTGTTGTTTGGCAATATAATTTTTCATCAAACAATCGGTATACCAATGGGCATAAACTGTGCTCCTTTGCTTGCTGATTTGTTTCTTTATTCATATGAATCAGAATTTTTACAGAACCTTGTCAAATCTGGAGAAAAGACTGTCGCTAAATCATTTAACTACACATACAGTTATAAAGATGACGTTCTATCTCTAAATAATCCCAAATGTGGAGAATATGCGAATGTCATCTATCCAAGTGAGTTTGAAATACAATACATGACGGATTCTCCATGTTCTGATTCGTATTTGGACTTATACCTCAATTATGACACACGAAAGGCTACATTTGAAACTATACGACAAACGTGATGACTTTAATTTTTCTATTGTCAACTTCTCGTTTCTTTCCAGTAATATCCCTGCTTCTCCTACGTATGTTGTATATGTTTCACAGTTAATAAGTTAAAGTAGAGCTTGTTCCCACTATGGGGACTTACTACAAACTGCTTACAATTAAATTGCTGACGCAAGAATATTGCAAACCGTGGCTAATCAAGGCCCTTGAAAAGTTTTAGGGCCACCATCACAATATTGTTGATAAGTAAATGTAGTCACTGTTTAAACTTATACTGGATATATTTGACTTACTGTATTTCCTTGTTCCTTTCATTCCCAATGTTGTTTTGCACGTGACGGGTGTGGCTAGCTAGACAGAAGGTGCTTACCCTTCCGGAGCACCCGGCCTCACTTCCTTGATAGAAGTTTACAAGTATTACTAAATTTTCCAGCTTTCAAAGTTTTTACTTTGTTTTTGGGATTGTAATTTGGACAAGGACTGGTATGTTTGTGTTTTATTAATTAATCAACATGAATACCAGTTTATTGACCACGTAAAACAACTTATTACAATTAAATCACTTCTATTTGTAACACATTTGATTTTTTTAAAGTCCAAAATAGAAATATTAGTATCTAGCAATGGCCAGGTTTAAAGACCTTTGGTGGAAAAATTGTCTTTAGCACCTCTTACCACCTAGATGTGAATCTCACTGGGTACAGATATTTATTGATTCGTTTGTCAGCTTGCGCTTGCTAAAGATCAGAAGTTTCTCAGGGTACTTTAGTTTTCTCCACCATCTTTTAAGAAAGTGAATTAGAAGAGATTAAAAACTGAATAGTGCTTTTACATATGGAAAACAGAAGTGTGCAAAACGCCGTTTCTCACTGGATGCATTTGCTGTTCGTAATTAAATCAGTTTAATTTCACTAAGTTTTATATGGAATATTAGTATTTTAGTGTTTTAGATCAGTTTCATCATAGACAGATTAATTTGTTTAATTTTTCAGTTAATCAGATTAATTAATAAGCATTAAAATTTATTGTTTTATACATACAGTGTTGTTTTATGTGGAAAGAAAAGACATATAGACAGTAAATATTAGCTATAAATTATAAAATTGTTTTGGTTATTACAGTCAATTTATTACCATGGTTACAATAAATGAAAATAAAAACACTTCACATGTTCTTTCTAGATTTATTTAGTTAAGGGGAGATAATCCAGGTTAAAAATTTCAAAACCTCCATAAACCGGACACCTTCCTAAACTTGACAAAATCTATGGTCTAGAGCGTGTCCGGTTTACTACTATTACTACTACTTCTACTACTTATTCTACTACTACTACTACTACTACTACTACTACTAGACATTTCCAAACTTTCGTCCGAGTAGAAAAAGGAGTTAGAAATGTACTTCAGTGGGCGTCATATCAAAATCTCTGAATACAATAGGAATGTGTTAACACTATTTTATAGTGTGGCTTGAATTTGTTCTGTTGTACATTTTATTGTTACGAATTTTTTGTTGATCTGACAATTAGATAAGTAGATAAACCCAATGAAACTATAAAATACAAAAGTTATAATATACATTTATATATTTCCAAATAATAAAATGAAGACGAACAAATTTTTTGTTATCAAAAGATATTTATTACTGTCTGAAAATTTGTCTTTTGTTAGCTTTTAACAGCAAGAGCAACACAAACTTCAACCACTGTCAGTTTCCATCTAGGCATTCGTCAAATTGTTTCAACAACTCGGTGTATTTTGATTACATGAATAGCATGTTCTACACCTATTCTACACTTGTTTAATATCCTATTAAATGTCGACAGTTTCGTCTTAAATGTGGAGGTTTTATCATAATTTGTTATTACTGGTGCCCTCTTAGCTAAATCTTTATCAGCCAAAATTAGACAGCCTTGTGAAATAGGGAGCTCTGCATTTGGACCAATACGTGGAAGCAAAAAAAAAAAAAAATGAATTTGAGCATTTTGTTTTACTCAACAAAAAAAAGCAAGAATAATACCTTGGTTGGGATGTTCATTTCTTAGACAGTGGAGTAAAGTAATTGAGTTTTACTACACGATGAATTTAGACTCAAGTTCTTTATTTATATCAGACAGTCTGTTAACGGAAGCTTTATTGAAGTAATAGTGTTTTAGCCTTTAGTGTCTTTAGTCAAGATTTTTTACTGGTAAATTGAGACAGTCAGACTTAAAATGATGGAGTGACGTTTTTATATTTATGCCCCATTTAAGATTCTTTTAAGTAATTCTAAATGTTCTAGAATGATGAAGTAAAAAAGTGGTGTTTCATTTCCAGGCAAGATTCTCTCAATTTTAAGACTTTCATTTCAGAGATGGTAGAGGGGAGTAAAGGTGTTTTACAACCCAGCCAAGATTATTTCATTGCATCAAAACGATCAAGAGAATTGATGTTTCATGTCCCATTTATTTACATAAATCAAGATTGTCAGTCTTATATAGATGTTTTTCAGCAGTTTCCTATTTTAAATTGTGCAAATGAATGGATATATTTGGAAAATAATGGTTGATTAATTTATAATTTATCCTTATAGGATTCATCGGAAATAATTCACTCTCATTATTAAACAATCCATTGGTGATGGTAGATAAATAAGCACACACTCACACAATAACACTGTATAGTACGTAGGTTTTCAGTCAGTACACAGCACTGATTCTGCATTTTCCCAATAGAGAATTGTACTGCCTCAGTGGAAGAGCATTTGCCTTGTGATTGATGAGAGTGTCATGGGATCAAACCCAAGTCGAGTCATGCATATAATTTGAGATACGGGTGCTTGACACTTAGTGGACAGGTTATACGCTGCTACACTACTTCAGAATAATATGACTAGGACAGTGATATGCTTGTCTATGGTGTACTGATTTGGTGAGCTATTTTAAACACGTCTGTCCATATTCACTATTTTTAACGCATTGACTATGTGCTTATATGATTATATGACATTTGATTGGTTAATCACTAGAAAGATGAGTCCATATAATCGCCAAAAACATAGTTCATTACTTGTTGTAGTACACACTGTGGTTTGCCTATGGGGGCACCAAAAGTAGTACATATAAAATATATCAATATATATATTTTTATAAATATATATATATCAATATATATATATATATATATATATATATATATATATATATATATATATATATATATATATATATATATCAGTATACTTTTTTTTTGGACAAGCTTATTTCGGTAAAATAGTTCAGTAGTGTTTATCAAGAATGCATTTTTAAAACGAACTAGAGCTGTGCTTAAATTTGACAAAAACTATAGATCTAAACTTAATGGCGGACGGACGTACTTTAACATGGATAGTTCCTGTATTACAATTTGCAAAAGTATTACGATTATCCAGAAGTAAAAAATACCTTATGAACTGATAACTTATTTATGAAAAAATAGAGTGTCTTAGAACTTCTAAAAGCGGAGCAATCAATGTATGTCTGCCTGTAATATATTTTTTTATTATGATAAGAATCATGAGACTAAAAACATAAAAATCTTAAATGATGATATCAATTTTGTGCAGTAACCCAGGCACCTATCCTTTCCTTTTCTAACATTAAATTTAAGGAATAACTTTAAAACTAATGAAATAAATATATAACAAATACCTAAAAATCATTCCCCATCAGTGACACTAGGGGCCAAAAAGTTTGATAGATTATAACACAGGCCAAACAGTTGAAAAATAATGAATCTTAAGTTCCAAAATTATATGAAACCAAATCAATCTTAGGAATGCATTAGGGAACAGACCGTAGTTTTAAATAAATTTCAAAAATTCAGACGCCTGAAAATTTTGCTAAATGGTATATTTTCTGACAGCACAAAAAACAATTAGATAATACAAAAAGAAGGGTTAGATCAGTTTCATCAGTTTAAGAAGTATGAATCGAGGGCTTTCACGAGTGCTTCAAAGTCGGGGAGCTGATAACAACATTTTTAAACTAAAAAACTAAGCATTTTTAGAGAAAAGCGTTAATTATATAATACAAATACCAGTTAAATTTTGATGTGCCAGATGTGCAAATTTCGGAAATTCATTCCTCATCAGTGAAACTAAGACCGAAAAGTTTGATACATAAAAAATATAAGCCAAACAGTTGAAAATAATGAATCTAAAGTTAAATAAAATACATCAATTAAAAAAACCTTATTTTTTTACGAGTTTAAAAAATTTGAATGAAACAACTATTTGTTAGCTGGATTTGAATTCACATATTTTTGGAACTTTAAATTCATCAATTTTTTCAACTGTTTGGTGTTTGGGTTTCAATTATCAAACTTTTCGGCATGTCTGCACTTTTCGTGCACATCTGGCACATCAAACTGTAGCAGGTTTTTCTTATATATATACTACCCCTGAGAGGGTACCGCTGCTGGCGGAGATAAACTCCCCGAGGGTATCCATAACTCAGTAGGCGGTACTCTGTGTTGTCAGAAAAAATACCATTTAGCGAAATTTTCAGTCGTTTTATTTTTTTAAATTCTTTAAAACTAAGGTCTGTTTCATCATGTAAATCATTCCTAAGCTGGATATGAATTCACATATATATATTTGGAACTTTAGATTTATTATTTTTCAACTGTTTGGCGCATGTTTTTAATCAATCAATCTTTCGGCCCCCAGTGTCACTGATGAGGAATAATTTCTGAAATGTGCATATCTGGCACATCAAAATTTAGCAGGTATTTGCTATATATTTATATATTTAATATATATATTTTTTAGTTTAAAAACAATTGTCAAATTACAATTCATAAACGAGATATAGCGAAAACCAAAGATAAATGTAACTACGACACGAAAATGAATTATATACCATGAAATAAACTACATTTGTAGTTTATTAAGTTATCCTCTATGTTAACCAAATGATTGTAAGAAAAAACTATTGTTAAAATAAAAATTCAAAATAAAATAAAAACAATTGAGATTGTTGGCTACAGACTATTTCGAAAAGTCCTATTATCTGTTTGACAGGGCAGAGGTATCATCCGGTACCACCGGACTCATTATCGACCGCTTTGGTATCGGTCCAATGTGACAAATCATCATGAGGATAAAAAAGTTCTGTGGTATCAAATGTCGAAAGAAATATGCACACAGAGAAACATTTTACTACAGTACAGAAAACACATATCTTATGTCTAAACCATGTTTTCATTTTTACAGTAAAGATTAAAATTATATATAACGATCTTGCTACAATCTATTACCAAATATATATTTCATGAGAAAACGGATGAGTTCAATCAAATTTTTCTATGTGTGCGTATGGTAAAGTAGATGTATACATACATTGTTACAAATTAATCAGGAAATAAACACTTCAGACAACTTAAATATTTTGTTATAAATATTATATTGACGTTCAGAGCCTAGATAAAATTAATATCATCCTTGTTATAATTTGTCACATGAGGACTTTCTGCCATCAAGTTAAATCGTAGTTCACAAAAATAACAGTTTAAAATACTTATTTTCTTTTATTACATTAATCATTTTGTTTTGACAGGCCTTAGACAAATTGAGTCATCTTGACATTTTTCTTTGGTTTCCTCTATGTCTCGTTTATGAATTTTAATTTGACAATTATTCTTATATTGAGAAAATATAATACGACATTTTAGTCATATTTTTTAAACTCGTAAAAATAAGGTTGTTTATTTAAGTTTTTTATTGTATTTTATACCATAATACCATAATATATATATATATATATATATATATATATATATATATATATATATATATATATATATATATATATATATATATATTTAAAACAAAAGTCTTACACATGGTAAGAAATATTGAAAATAACAAAATAACTAAGGTTACATTTTGCTAACGTTTTCATCTTTCTAGGGACTTATCAAGCTTATCATTAGAACAGACAACAAACTTTGGTTATGGCATCATGGTATCGATTGTGCAGTCATACATATGTTTCTCAGAGAAGAGTTCCTAATAGGGGAGATAATTAATGTTTATTAAGTTTAGCATTAAATAATTTAGAAAAAAAACCTTTTTTTTTTCTAATGTGAAGATCTGATTTTCTTCTTGGCATTATTAAAACGGCATAATTTTGAAATTTCCTTGACCATAGAGTCCAAATATTCACTAAATGGTATTTGTCTTGTTTCTGGTTGTCTAATCAGTTGCTTGTGAATTCGTGTTCTTTCTCACAACGTGTTACCCGTTTGTCCAATTTATACTCACCATAGCCTGCACATGTGATACAGTAAATTAATTTTCTGGAGTTACAACTCATATTGGATTTAATGGTAAACGTCACACCATTCTTATCATGGATGTGTTTTCCAGTATTCAAATAAATACAAGTACCAAATCTTAAATCACCACACTTTTCATCTTTCGTCTGATGATTTAAATTTTTGCACATTTTAGGTGTTTTTTCAAATTACTTGGCTGTCGGCTGCTTTACCCCTACCTAACTGCTCTTGCTCAGCGTCACCATATATTTATAAACCAGCTGGGCATGTAGTAGCAGGTGATCTCGATATAACTGAGAACACTAAAATAAGATGTATTCTTTCAAATGGCCCTAAATACAGGGAGTCTCAACCTTTAACTTGGGGACAGAATTTCAAAATTAGAATGGATTCTGTTGAAGAGTATGCTAGACGTTGGGCTAAATTAGAAGACGTAGAACTTAATACTTTATCCGACTGGATAAGGACAATTAGCAATTTTAAAAAGTCAAGGATTGCCGAACTTAAATGGTCTTTGGGTATTTAACCTTCTTTTATGCTCAGGAACCCGGAGATTTCTGCAATCCTTACGGACATACATAACAGGTATGTTGTTGGTCCCAGGTGATAAAGCTTCTAACGACATTATTTTCGTTTGTAAGAAATTTTATGTTGAATGTGATTGATTAAACTAATTTTACCAAAGATGAAGTTCTTTCTAATCATAGGGAAGACCTTGAGTCTTTTGGTATCAATTTAAAACAGGAAGAACTTGACCTGCCTTACTTGTATTGGATTGCAAAAATTCCCAAAAATCCATACAAGGAAAGATATATGGCAGGTTCCTCTAAATGTACTACTAAATCATTATCAGTAATTCTAACACAAATTTTGACAGTCGTCAAAGACGGCCGTCAGTCTTATACACTAGTTGACAATCTTGTTTCTTATACTCTATCTTCGGTGAAAAGTATAAAAACTTTTGATTTTTCTACCCTTTATACCACTATCCCTCATTCTTAATTGAAAGGACGTTTAAATCAAATCATTCACTTTTCATTCTTTTACAAAAACGGTAAACAAAGATATAAATATCTAGTGCTCAACAGGGATTCTGGTTATTTTGTAAAACATACAGACTGTAAACAAAAATATACTGAAGATACCATCAACAAAATGTTAGAGTTTTTGATAGTCAACATATTTCTTGTGTTTGGCAATATTATCTTTCAATAAACAATCGGTATACCAATAGGCACAAACTGTGCACCTTTGCTCGCTGATTTGTTTCTTTATTCATATGAATCAGAATCTTTACAGAACCTTGTCAAATCTGGAGAAAAGACTGTCGCTAAATCATTCAACTCCACATAAAAATATACAGATGACGTTCTATCTCTAAATAATCCTAAATTTGGAGAATATGTGAATGCCATCTATCCAAGCGAGCTTGAAATAAAAGCCACGAGGGATTCTTCATGTTCTGCTTTATAACTGGCCATTTTTTAATTTTTGTTTTGGATACAGAAATTATCAACCCAATTCTAACTCTAACAAATTGATTTTTTATAAATAGAAAAAAAATTGTAGTGGCACACATTTGCCTGAATTGTAAACAATTATCCAAGATAACATTATCCTACAGTAAAACGCATCATTTGTGGAGCGTGCCAATTTAATTATTTGCAAATGTAAAGGACAAGATACACGCCGTTAATGCGATATTGTCAGTTGCTCATAACAAATATTTTACTCTCGTTTTCTTTTAATAAATAAAACGCGAACATATCAGTCATTGTCTAAATCACAATCCCAAAAACAAAGTTAAAACTCTGAAAGCTGGCAAATTTAGTAATACACGTGAACTTCCATCAAGGAAGTGAGGCTGGGTACTCTGGAAGGGTAACTAGCTACACCCGTCACGTGCCAGACAACAATGATAATGAAAGGAACAAGGGACTATGGTAAGTCAAATGTATGTAAGTTTCAATACAGTGACTACATACTTATCAGCCATATTGTGATGGCGGCCATAAAACTTTTCAAGGACCTTGATAAGCCTAGGTTTGCAATATTCTTTTGTTTACAGGCATTATAATTTAAAGAAGGGTCTGACCACATTTGCCCACTGTGTACTATTATTTAAAATTAAGATTTAATAAAGTTCTTTGGAAATTGGTGTGTGCTGTAAAATGTGCGAATATGTCAAAAAGAGACTATGAGGTTTAACTTTATAACAATTAAATATATAACAAATACCAGCTAAATTTAGATGTGCCAGATGTGCAAATTTCGGAAAATCATTCCTCAACAGTGACACTAGGGGCCGAAAAGTTTGATAGCTTAAAAACGAACAGTTGAAAATTAATGAATCTAAAGTTCCAAAAATATGTGAATCCAAATCCAACTAAAGAATGTTTTGCATGAGGTAACAGGGCTTTTTTTTAAATAAATTTCAAAAATTAAAACGACGGATCATTTTGCTAAATGATATATTTTCTGACAGCACAAAGTACTGCCTACTGAGTTATGGATACCCTCGGGGAGATTTACTCCACCAGCAGCGGTACCCGCTAAGGGGTAGTAAATATATAACAAATACCTGCTAAATTTAGATGTGCCAGATGTGCAAATTTCGGAAAATCATTCCTCATCATTGACACCAAGGGCCGAAAAGTTTGATAAATTAAAACATAAATAATGAATTAATGATATCACATCTTATAGTTTAGACTTCTCCATCGACTTCAAACACAAAACCAGGAATGAATAAATTGTCTATAATTCCGCGATAAGTTATCCTAGGGTTTGAAAATATTGGTCTTTAAATATCCAACTTTGTTTGAATGTAAGAATGTAATGTCCGTACACGGTATTATCAGATGTTTAAGTTCAAATGTTACATTTAGCAAAAGCAGACGTCTTTGTTCCCTCATGCAAAGCTTTCCTTCGCTGAACTTGGATTCATATCATTTTGGAACGTTAGGTTCATAATTTTTCAACTGTTTGGCTTATATTTCTTTTATATTCATATCATTTTGAAACTTTAGATTCATAAATGTTCAACTGTTTTGCTTATGTTTTTATATTTCAAACTTTTCCATCCCTAGTATCACTCATTAGGAACGATTTTCCGAAATATACACATCTGGTACATCAAAATTTAACAGGTATTGTGTTATATATTTTCTACTCCTAAGCAGGTAGCGCTGCTGGTGGAGTAAAATTCCCCGAGGGTATCCATAACTCAGTAGGCAGTACTTTAAGCTGTCAGAAAAATATACCTTTTAGCAAAAGTTTCAGCCTTCTTAGTTTTTGAAATTCATTTAAAACTAAGGTTTGTTCCCACATGCAAAGCATTCCTTAACTGGATTTCGATTCATAACATTTTGGAACTTTAGAATCATAATTTTTCAACTGTTTGGCTTATATTTTTTATATATCTTTTCGGTCGTTAGTGTCACTGACGAGGAATAATTTTCAGAAATGTGCACATATTGTGTTATATATTTAAAACGTAAAGTCAGTACATGGATAATCGTTTTGATCAAAGTGTCCATACTTAACATTTGAAAATATATTCATAAATTCATAATTAAATCTTTCTGTGACAAATATAAGAGTTGGAGGAGAGAGTATATGAAAGTATGAAGAGTTCAGGATTTATAATAGTATCTGAAGATATAAACAGAAGGAGCTTTTTGTTTTGTTAAATTTAATTGTTTTAAGATTTTCGTATTTTAGTATAAAGTACTTTCAACACTTTATTTGAAAATGATAAAAAGAGGATTTTTCATTGTTTATTAATTCATGCATATTATGAGTGTAATATTATTCTATATTTGAAAATATATTTGTTTACATATGTGCACATCTGGCACATCAAAATTTAGCAGGTATTTGTTATATATTTACTACTCCTGAGCGGGTACCGCTGCTGGTGGAGTAAATCTCCCCGAGGGTATCCATAACTCAGTAGGCAGTACTTTGTGCTGTCAGAAAATATACCATTTAGCAAAATTTTCAGTCATCTTAATTTTTGAAATTTATTTAAAACTAAGGTCTGTTCTCTCCTGCAAAACATTCCTTAGCTGGATTTGGATTCACATATTTTTGGAACTTTAGATTCATGAACTTGCAACTGTTTGGTGTATGTTTTTTAATCTTATTAACTTTTTTGGCCCCTAGTGTCACTGATGAGGAATGATTTTCCGAAATGTGCACATCTGGCACATCAAAATTTAGCAGGTATTTGTTATATATTTACTACTCCTGAGCGGGTACCGCTGCTGGTGGAGTAAATCTCCCCGAGGGTATCCATAACTCAGTAGGCAGTACTTTGTGCTGTCAGAAAATATACCATTTAGCAAAATTTTCAGTCATCTTAATTTTTGAAATTTATTTAAAACTAAGGTCTGTTCTCTCCTGCAAAACATTCCTTAGCTGGATTTGGATTCACATATTTTTGGAACTTTAGATTCATGAACTTGCAACTGTTTGGTGTATGTTTTTTAATCTTATTAACTTTTTTGGCCCCTAGTGTCACTGATGAGGAATGATTTTCCGAAATGTGCACATCTGCACATCAAAATTTAGCAGGTATTTGTTATATATTTACCACTGACTATTTTGTATCAATTGAAAATTTAGTTTCGGCAAAAAACTTAACTATTTTGGTGTTTTAAGATCACCTGAGCTGAAAGCCCAGATGGTATATATATATATATATATATATATATATATATATATATATATATATATATATATATATATATATATATATATATATATATATATATATATATATATATATATCAGAATATAGTAGGTATTGGAATGACGATCATTGTGATATATGGTTGAAGGTCATATGTTTAAAGATCAAGGTATAAAGCTGCAAAAGAAGACTGAAATCGTTAATTACGTTGAAAACTATTATTTGTTTTGAATAAGCATATATATTAAGATATTGCACTTATAGACATGACAATCATTTTGATATTTTGTTCAAGGCCATTCGTTAAAAAGGCAGCATAAGTATACTGAAAACGTTAATGATTTAGAAATTATTCACTATACTACAGTTACTACATGCATATTCGGTACTTATGAATGCACTGTGACTGGATATTTCTGATTAAGAATTTTGTGGTAGTTCTAAACTTGAGAAAACCTTTATAGTTTCAGCACATATTGTATACTTCACTTTAATTTGTAAACAATATTGGACATTACTTCAGGTGAGCGTTTGGTCTATTGGTCTCTTGATTAATCAGAAATCTGTATTCCCTACAGATTATTACATTATATGTAAATATTGGTTGATAAATAAGTTTTATATTTATAGGTAATTTTTTATAGGTCTGGAACATCCTCGTAATAGCAGGCAATTGATCATTGTGTAATTTGACTTAATTTAGTAATATCTATCGATAGCAACAAACATTAACTGTAACAGTTATATCTTTGTTAACTCAAAAAGTGAACGAGATAAAATTTTCGAAATATTTTTATAATTTTCTTTCAAGTAATAAAGAAAATGTTTGTGTTTTTGTCACATATTTTGTGCATATTTTCAGTAAACATAGCAAATGTTTTTATTTTCCATTCCTTTATCTTCGTTTCAGATATTTTGGAGGATTTCTTGGGATATATTTACCAATATGGGAAGTAAATTTGGAAAGCAAAAAAGAAACAGAAGAAGTAAAAGTCATGAAAGGCCAAAAGAAAATAAAATTGAACCGGAAGCGAAACGACTAACAACCACAACAGAAAATGCTAAACACAAAAAAGTAGACATTATAGCTAATGATACCAGTAACAATGACAAAGAAAGAGATGGAGAAAAGGCAAATGAAGACGCCAGGATTGAAATCCAAGTAATGTTATTTAAATATTTTTGATTGGCAAAATAAATAAAAGCCTTCAATTCTCAATTTGATTAGAAATGTTTATTTAATCTATCTTGTAGTTTTGCTTTTCTAAATGACTTTATTTTCAGCAAGACTTAAACAAGACCTTATGATGTGTAAAACCTGGAGAAACGGATAAATTATACCTTTCGATGATACTTTATCAGATTTAACACTTAAACAAGAGTATCTGTGATGATTGGAAGTTCTGACATATTTATTGGTCATGCTAAAATATGAATTAAACTATTTTTTCATAAAATTTTGATACCGATATAATAACGATGTTTGTGAATTTCTAATAAGTCTCCAGAAATCCAAATCAATAAGGCCGGTTTTTGGGACTTGATGTAACGACATCATAATAAAGAGTAATAAACCCACAAACCAAAATAAGATTAATTCGACCTAGAAATTCAACACCATTTCTTTTTGAAAAATTGACTTATGTAATAAAGTGAAATTTATATCCAATGCACATCTGGCACATCAAAATTTAACTGGTATTTGTATTATATATTTACTACCCCTGAACGGGTACCGCTGATGGTGGAGTAAAACTCCCCGAGGGTATCCATAACTCAGTAGGCAGTACTTTGTGCTGTCAGAAAAGGTACTATTTAACAAAATTTTCAGTCGTTTTAAATTTAAAATTTATTTAAAACTAAGGTTTGTTCCCTCATGCAAAGCATTCCTTTGCTGGATTTGGATTTATATAATTTTGAAACTTTAGATTCATTATTTTCAACTGTTTGGCTTATATTTTTTTATGTATCAAACTTTTCGGTCTTAGTGTCACTGATGAGGAATGAATTTCCGAAATGTGCACATCTGGCACATCAAAATTTAACTATTTGTATTATATATTTACACCTAAAAGACGTGTTTCTCAGATTGGTTAATACCAGCACCTGTATTTAACACTATGTAACTAAGAATTAGTAAAAAAGATTATCAGGTGTTCATAGAGTTGGTTTATAACCCTTGTTTATATACAGCAATAACTCATGCTTTTTTTTACTTACGTAAAATAGAACGACTTTCTTGGTTAACGTTATTTAAAGGTAGTTGAAAATATAAGCCAATCTATTAAACCTCTTGTTCTGCATTTTGCTTTTTCAATATTTTAGATCTTACAATCTTTCTTATTTACTCATCAAAGGTAATTTGTTGACCTTATTCAATTTTTTCACAAATTAAATGTGTGGTTTTTGGTTAATACCAATTTAATATTTAAGAGCTCATTTAGGTATATGTGTTATATATTAAATGTATATTATATTGTTAATTTTCAACTTTCAGCTTCCAAACGTAGATTCCAACTTAAGTATTGTTTCAAAAACACCACTTACACATGTTGCTGAAACAACAACACAATCGGGCGTCAGTGTATCGGTGACTGAAGAATCCTCTAGTGTATCATCAACATCACCAGTCAGAGAAACAGACAATAAAACAACCTGCCCTGAATCGTTATTACCAACTATTACCAACTATTATGGTACATATACAACACCGACAACCAATGTATCGTCATCTGTGGCGACTAATGTTATATCTACAACATCGCCTCTCAATGAAACAGGACCTGTACCAACAAGTGGTATATATACAACACCTACAACCAATGTATCGTCACCTATAGCGACTAATGTTATACCTACAACATCGCCCCTCAATATAACAGGATCTGTATCGACTTGTGGTACATATACCACACCGACAACAAATGTATCAGCGCCTATAGCGACTAATGTTATATCTACAACATCGCCCCTCAATATAACAGGATCTGTATCGACTTGTGGTACATATACAACACCGACAACCAATGTAACAGCACCTATAGCGACTAATGTTATATCTACAACGTCGTCACTCAATGTAACAGGATCTGTACCTACAAGTGGTACATATACAACACCGACAACCAATGTAACAGCACCTATAGCGACTCATGTTATATCTACAACGTCGTCACTCAATGTAACAGGATCTGTACCTACAAGTGGTATATATACAACACCGACAACCAATGTAACAGCACCTATAGCGACTCATGTTATATCTACAACATCGTCACTCGATGTAACAGGATCTGTACCTACAAGTGGTACATATACAACACCGACAACCAATGTATCGTCATCTGTGGCGACTAATGTTATATCTACAACATCGCCTCTCAATGTTACAGGATCTGTACCTACAAGTGGTATATATACAACACCGACAACCAATGTAACAGCACCTATAGCGACTAATGTTATATCTACAACATCGTCACTCAATGTAACAGGATCTGTACCTACAAGTGGTACATATACAACACCGACAATCAATGTATCGTCATCTGTGGCGACTAATGTTATATCTACAACATCGCCTCTCAATGTTACAGGACCTGTACCTACAAGTGGTATATATACAACACCGACAACCAATGTAACAGCACCTATAGCGACTAATGTATATCTACAACATCGCTTCAGTGTGTAACAAGATCTGTACCGAACAGTAGTGTACCTGCAACAATACAAACAAGTGTTTCAGGGAGTGTAAGTACCAGTGGCACTATAACACTTCCAATTAGTATGACAGGAACCGTAACAACTAATGGTATATATACAATATCGGGTGCAAGCAATGTAACAACAACAATAACCACATCACAGATAGGAACCACCCAAGCACAAACTTCCACTTCTAGTACAACTGGCGTAAATGTAGTCCCGTCAACCCAAACAACTAAGACACCGGGTATTGAAATAACAGAAGAGGAAACAAACTTTCTCAGACTTGTTTCTTTGACACTAAAAATAGCTCCTAGGGCAGTAAGGCAAAACTTTGATACCCTTATACCTCCAACATATCTTGTACAGAAATTATCTACAGAGAAACGAAACTTGAAGCAGCTTAAAAAAAAGGCGTTTTAACTTCTGACCAGTGGAAAATATTATACCCAAATAAAGGTTAGTGAATGCTCTTGTTAATAAGTCAGCTTCAAAATAGAATTCAGATTTGATCTGATATATATCATTATATGGCTATTGCAGTGCATTCTAAAAGCAATAAGAAATGTAAGTATAACAATTTATGTTCCTGAGGTTGACTTTTCTAAATGCAATTTTAATCAATTGAATTTTACGAACTGCAGAAAAGGAAAAGTCGTCATCCAAATGTCAACTGAACACCAAAGAAATATTAACTTTGAATATCAAATCTATGTAAAGGAGTTTAAAGATTAAAAACGTTAATAAACTAATTTTATATATATATATATATATATATATATATATATATATATATATATATATATATATATATATATATATATATATATATATATATATATATATATATATATATATATATATATTCACTTATAATAGTCCCTTTAACAAAATACCAATAGTTTAACATATGATAAAATCATTTTATCTATTGAAAAAAAATTAAAGTTTAATTTTCACTTTTATATCAACAGGTGTTGTGAAATCATTAGATTTTGATTTAACTTTGATGATATGTCTTTTGAGAGCGATAAGTGGTATAGCAGCCCCACAAAATGGATGGTCTACTTCTCCAAATAAATCCAATCTGAGTACAGCTGCAGATTTATTCAGGATACGACACTGTAGAAATCAGATAGCTCATGACACTAACTGCTGTATCAGCAAAAAAGATTTCCCTGATACCTGGAGAGAACTGAGCGAGGTATTTCTATAGATTTTTTCTTATTTTACTCTACGAATGCAGTTTTATAACTCGTCCAGCAAAATAAGAACAATTTAAAACTTTCTTTTTGGATATAAGCAATATTACTTAATAAGATTATAAACAATTTTCCACGGGCTTAATCCCCCAGGCTCAAATAAACATTCTTGAATTAAAAATTAGAGTTTTAACCCCAATGGATGAACTCTTTAATCTAATAATTTAAAGATAAGGCTACTCTTCTAGCATCATAAGTCCAAACTAAATCTTTCCTTTAATAATAGAATTTTTCTACGGTTAAAAAAACTTGAATGAAACCCTGACTGGATGAACATCTCTAATCAAATGAAGCTTTTTGAGATTTTGATTTGTTTTAATCCGCATTTTGTTCAATTTAATCCCATACAAATAAAATATGTATAAATCGAACACGAAGGTCTTAAATTTAGCTTATTCTAAACGAGTAAATTTGAACTGCAGTATTTGTAAAGGCATTATGAATCTGATTTGCCATTTGAATATTGAATTTTTCTATTTTAATATTCCCAGGCCATTGTCCGTGTTGGTGGTGCAAGTTTTGCATCTGAAGTGACGGCAATGTTGACGACCCCTTTAGATCAATCATACACAGAACTATACAGAGAATTGAGAAATATGAAATCTCAAGATTGCATCCCGCCAAATAAACAGTGTAAGTAAATGTTTGTTAATAAGGTAAAATAATTAAAGACGGCCAATAAAAACAACGATAATTTATAATGTAGAATGTTTATATCCATCTTCTTTTTAAATGGGAATTACAGCTCAAGGGCATAAATAATGTTAAAAGTGTTATCTTTTAAAAAATAAATTTTTGTATAGGCATATACATAAGAATATTGTAGATATTAACATGACAATCATTTAAGTTCATAGAATAAAAGGTCAACGGCATTGCTGCATAAGTATAATGGAATCGTTAATGATTTGAAAATCATTTATTATACTACACTTACTACATGTAATAAAGTACTTATAAATGAAATGTGATAATATATTTCTGAAATTTTTGATTAAGTATTGTGGCAGTTCTAGACTTGGAAAGTTTCTGTACTAAATATATTGTCTATTGCACAAATAATTTTGGACATATCCTCAGGTGAGCTTTAAGGTCCATGGGTCTTTTGTTTGCATTAGTCGTGGATGTGGACAAGTTGATCCGATACCACCATACTGTGTGTGTGTGTGTGTGTGTGTGTGTGTGTGTGTGTGTGTGTGTGTGTGTGTGTACGTAAGTGTGTCTTCAGTCTTTGCAAATGCAGAATATCCTTTTAACACCTTCAAAGCAAGGTAGACAATTCTTCTACTTTTGACATTAATGCATCAGTTCAAAAGAGAATTGTTTCTTGAGAAATATCCAAAATTGATATAAAATATATAAAATATTATGCGTGTATATGCTACAAAAGACTGTTAAATTTTGATGTGCCATATGTGACACTAGGGACCGAAAAGTTTGATAGATAAAAACTTAAGCCAAACAGTTGAAAATTAATAAATCCAAAGGTCCAAAATAATGTTAATCGTAATTCAGCTAAAAAATGCTTTGCACGAGAAAAAACATAGTTTTAGATAAGATTAAAAGAGTGAAAATGTTACTGAAAGTTACATTTTCTGACAGCACAAATTACTGCCAACTGAATTTTGTAGGTATTGATATGAAGATCATTTTGATATACAATTCAAGAACTTACGTTCAAAGGTTTGGGTCATAGCTGCATCAGAAGACTTAAATTATTAATTATCTTGTAAACTATTAATTTTGTATAGGCATATATATTAGACTATTGTGGGTATTAATATTCCGATAATTTTCTTTTATGGTTCAAGGTCATATGTTAAAAGGTCAAAGTCATAGCTGCATAAGAAGTGTGAAATTGTTAATTATCTTGACAAGACATGTATGTTAGAATTATGTAGGTGTTGATAAAGTGTTCATTATGATATAGTAGTGAAGGTCATGGGTTCAAAGGTCAAGTCATACATGCATAAATATTCTCAAATGGTTAAATATTTTCGAAATTATTTATTGTTTCCACTGGCATATTGGATAATTATAAATGAATTGTGTGTGTCTAAACATTTCGGAATAAGTATTATGGCAGAACCAAACTTAAGTTTTTGTAATAAAGTCTTTTCTTCGCGACGATTTTGGATATATCTCCATGTGAGCGTTAAGACCCATGGGCTTTTTTTAGGTTTTTCTTCAAATGCAGTTAAAATGACTCTCTGGTTTTGTGCTTCATAGTTTTTAAGCTTGAACAGTTTTCAGCGGATTTTCAGTACTTTCGATTTTGATTCATTTTTCTTTTAATAACAGTAATATTTCATGCATGGCCACTAGTAAGTCACTATGATTATTATCAAGAACGTGTGCTAGAAAGTTAATTCGGGCATTTATAGAATTTGTATTTCATAAACATTCACGTTCTTTATATGCCCGTCATTGTTCTAACTGTCACAAGCAAGGTTTCCAAAAATAAATGGTCGTCTACAGGAAATTCCTTCATTAGGTTAACTTGGATATCGTACTCTTTTTAAACCTGTGAAATAACTTCTTTCTCATCGTTAACATTCTTTTAAAAAGGCGTATTTAAAAAAAATTAAACTGTAATTAAATAATTGAGTGGTTTGTTTGATAATATGGTAAAATATCAACTATATTAGCCGCAAACAAAACTTTTTCTAAAATTTCAAAGAAATCTCATCTTGCCTTTTAATTAATTTAATTCTAAACCAAGTATATGTTTTCCTGGGTTATACATTCTATATCGGTAATCTATATTCAATTCTGCCTGAAATTCGTTTACAAACACCTATTTTTTAATTAATCATATCCTACTAATTATAACTTCTTTATACTCCGAAGGTATCCATAACTCAGTAGGCAGTACATTGTGCTGTCAGAAAATGTACCATTTATCAAAATTTTCAGCCGCCTTAAATTTTGAATTGTATTCAAAACTAAGGTTTATTCCCTTATGCAATGCATTCCTTAGCTGGAGTTGGATTTATATAATTTTGAAAATTAGATTCATTAATTTTCAACCGTTTTGCTCATATTTTTATCTATCAAACTTTTCGGTCTTATTGTCACTGATGAGAATGAAATTCCGAAATGTGCACATCTGGCAAATCAAAATTTAATTGGTATTTGTGTTATATATTTACAAAATCCTAAACGACACATGATTACAAATTCGTTATCACACACATTTAAGATGTTTTTACATCATTTAACAAATCCTGAGTTGTTTATAGGTCCATAGACATTTAATGATGTAATAACGTAAGAGCCAACCTAAACTACACAGACAGTCTGATCCCACTGTGATCAATTTGAAAATCAAAGGTACATGGAACTATGTAACATTAAAGTTATTCAGTATACCTTTCGATACAGCGTCCATATCAAAGTAAATATAAAAGCTCAAGGTTGAATCTTTTGTAATGTTGAGCTTTTTCCAATTTTAGATGTTTACTTACATCCGTTAAAAGCTCAATTCAGCTTTTGCTATTGTTCGCTATTAACGTATTTATCACTCCAATTGACTTAGGTAGATATCCACTTGTATTCACTCATGTCATCCAATTCTACCAGGCAAAATTTGTTGAACCTAGTGGGGAATTTTACCAAGATTAGGACGTCAAAATTGTATACAAATAAAGAATAATAATAATGTAGTCACTGTATCCAAACTTATAATGGATATATTTGACTTACCATAGTTCTTTGCTCCTTTCATTCTCAAAATTGACTTGCACGTAACGGGTGCAGCTAGCTGAACAGGAGGTGCTTACTCTCCCGTAGAACCCGGCCTCACTATCTTGATGGAAGTTTACGTGTATAACTAATTTTGCCAGTTTTCAAAGTTTTTACTTTGTTTTTGGGATTGTGATATGGACAAGGACTGGTATGTTTGTTTTATTATCCTTATGACCCACATGTATTTTAAATACTTGAGGCCTAGTATGAGGTATCGCTGTTCAAAATTGCTAACAATAAACATTTGAAAATCTACTAGACAATCTAAATTAATATTAACTAATACATATATGTAGAAATATTGGATGCATTGGTACAGCTATCGTTTTAGCATTTTGTTCAAGGTCAAACGTTTGAGCGCCAATGATATAATAACAAAAAAAACATAAATGCTTAATCTTTTAGAAGAGTACGCAATTTTTGTATACACATTCATTAAAAAAAATTGATGGTATTGACGAAACAGTCATTTTGATCGTTTACCAATAAACGTTATAAGGACAAGACCATAGCTGCATCAGGATGCTGGATAATCAATAGTCCTTTAGTATGTAACAATAGCATATGTTCAAAGGTCAAGTCATAGTTGCATAAGAAACCCAAATGTTGAATTTTCTATAAAACTATGATTATTTTAAAGAAATGTACGATGAATTATTTTAGGTATTGAACTTATTATAATTTTGTAAATAATGTAGTTCAAAGCCCAAGATAATATTTGCATAAGGATATTAAAACTCGAATTAACATGGAAAACTTAAAATTAAGGATTATACGTATTTATATAATTATCATTTTGACTTGAAAATCAGGTAAAAGATCAAAGCTTTCAAAGTTAGAGGTCAAGGTCTTATTGAATTATAGATTTTCAACTATCCATACAACATCCATAGATTGTTTCAAAGGATTCGTCATCCTTTAAAAATTTCTTTGGTGATTCAAGGCACTGCTTTTAATACAAGGTCAAAGGAAAGAGACGTAATTTTATGTCTAGGCTATTTGCAAAAATGACATTAAATATGTACCTTAAAAATTTTTTTTAAAACCGAGTTTATGACCCAGTTTTATATACATTGTATATTTGCTACTATTAAAGCTATTCATAGGAGAGGAGACCTTAGATATTTAAATGTTCACGAATTGTATATATAAATTAACGAAAAATGTGACAGGAGGGTCGGAACTTGTTATCGTTAATATAAATACAGAAACCGTACTTTCTATTTAGACATCTTGTATATCTGATTTTTGACTTTTTACAATACTGTTTTCCTAAATCATCCTAGCTGAAAATACAAGGATATGGCTTCATTTGCAATAAAAGTTATCTAATTGCTGTATATTTAGGTCACCTGAGACATAGGCGCAAGCTGACCTACCTTTTTTTTTCTGTCTGCATCGTGCGTTTGTGCGTCGCAAAGACCCACACATTTTTAACTTCTCGAGAACTTTCACTCAAGATCAAAGTGACCTTAATAATAAATTTTTGAACATCTCACTGTCATAACCAAATGCCTAAAAGATTGAACCTCCTTTTGTGGCTTGTGAAGCTTGTTGTCCCTGGTCGTTATTCAAGGCTTAATGATGTTAGAATGAAAACATATTTAAACATCCTCTTGACACGACAGAAT
>CM056611.1:2368499-2420127 GCA_029721355.1 Tegillarca granosa | reverse complement strand
ACTCTAAAGAAGGTCCAACTTCACTAAAGAGGACCAGGGTATACCAGAGAGGACGTACTAGAGAGGACCAGACCATACTAGAGAGGACCGACTCTACTAGAGAGGACCGCTCTACTAGAGAGGACCAGACCATACAAGAGAGGACCAACTCTACTAGAGAGGACCGACTCTTCAAGAGAGGACTAGACCATACTAGAGATGACCAGACTCTACTAAAGAGGACCGACTCTACCAGAGAGGACCAGCCTATACCAGAGAGGATCGACTCTTCGAGAGAGGACCGACTCTACTAGAGAGGACCAGACTATACTAGAGAGGGCCGACTCTACTAGAGAGGACCAGTTCTACTAGAGCGGACCAGGCTATACTAGAGGGGACCGACTCTACTTAACTTTGCTCCATAGAACTTGGCTCTATTAGACAAGACCGACTTTACTAGGAAGAACTCAACTCTTTAAGTTCTAGCCGCATACTCTTATTGAATTCAATAACTCTTTGATATAAAAAGAATATATAAATCTATCAACAATCAATTAGTACTTCATTGACGTTGAGGTATTCATTTGCGTGTTTTGAACTAGCAAGAAAGAATGAAAGCTTGTCGATTTATTATGATGAAACGAGTAAGATATCGGTAATAGTCTTGACAATACTAATCAAAGTGAAAGACAAAGGCTGCTTGCTATAGAATGTACTGATTTCAGATAGACTGACTAGATCAACACCGCTAATCAAACCGGAGATTTTAAATTAAACTATTTTCATTATGAGTTACGATACTGTTTTTAAATCCATAAAAATATTTAGGTATTGAAATGATAAAATGAAGTAAACGGGAAAAGGTTTCCCCAACCGTCCAAAACGCATCTTATACATGTGAAACTTAACCATGGAACCGTTATAACAAGAGAGACAACTCATATTCCATGATAGGCAAGGTACACGGCTCTCAAAATTGTGTTAAAATCTTATTTCATTGATTTTCATATGAAAAGTGCAATATGCACTTATGGAATACAAAACATATTGATGTGAAAAGAATTGTCATGTGCTAATTTTGAGTTTCTATTAAAATAATGCATTCAAAATCAGCACATGACAGAATATATAAATTTATTTCATTTGCGTTAAGGTATTCAATGTAAATCTAAACCATTTTCATTATCAGTTTTAATAACTTTTTAAAACATCCATTTAAAAACATTAAGGTGTCGACATGATAAAATTGAATAAACGGGGAAAAGGTTTCCTTTGCCGTTTAAAACGCATCCTATTTAAGTAATGCTGAACCATGGAATCGTTATACCAAGAGAGACAAGATAGGCAAACAAACTATTTCATGGAGTTGAGTAATGGTGTTTAACGTCCCAACTATTTTATTGAACTTTTGTATGAACAAATGCAATAAGCATTATGTACTACATATACAGTTATATTTTTAAAAGAAGAAGAAGAAAGAATAAAAACTTGTTGACAGCAAGTCAATGAATTTTACCATGTTATTCCGGTTTCTCCATCAATAACTGCCACGATAAGTGAAAGAATCTCGAATCTCAACATTGACCTTAAACACTAATACTCAACTCCACTCCAATACATTCCCAATAGTATCTTCCGATGTAAAATAGAAGGAACTATAACAACTGAGAAAAAAGCCATAAAAATGATAAATGTATTCCGGGAAAATATTACAAATTTACCGAATAATTAAAAAAAAAAAAAAAAACAAACAAACAAACAAACCACAAAAGCACTGACCATGAAACTATATGACGTGGTTAAAACATTTCTGACAAGTCGATTTCCGGATATTTTAGTTAATCAATAGTAAGAAACGACAGCTGCCTATCCTAGGTTTTTTTTTTTTACTTTCCGTCTAGAATTGAGATTTTAAAAAAATCACAAATAAGAATGGATATAATAAGGATATAATAAGGACCATTATGGATTTGATGTAGAAACTGCACTATTGTTGAATTGGACAGTAAGTTGAAAGCAAGTTTTAGCTACTGGTTTCAAATATTGAGGGCCGTCAGTACTGGTTAACATAGTTTGAGCTAAATCAGATATTATTTATTTATTTATTTATTTATTTATTTATTTATATTCATTCATTCGTTTATTTTGTATATTTATTTTATTTTCATATTTAGGCACTTATCTTAAAACCACACAGAACAGGATTTTTTTCAAATGTCCGGCACCCGCTTAGAGTAGCGAATTTTGTAATATCAACAAATGGTCTAAATGCATGTTTCCTGACTTATTTTCTCAATTCTTGTGTCTGATTAATTGGTAATTGCCAATACACGTTTTTTCATAACATATATCTTTTATTTCCTTTGTTTCGTTTTATTATTTCAGACACTCTCAGAATATTAGAGTGATTTTGTTAAAATGAAACAGACATTTCACATTGTGATAGGCCTAGCTATTTTGTTATTTGTTTCTTGCGGACCGCCATGTCGAACGTGCTGTTTGAGGAATATCCCACTTCAACGAGTGCTGAGACATGCAGAATTATGTGCAGTGTGTGGAGAATATTTCGGGAATGTGTACGAAAATTGTTGCTTATGTCATCATCGAATAAGAGAAAATTGTCGAATAGCAATAGGATTTAAATAATGTTTAGGTCAAAACCATACAACCATTAAACACTCCATTGCAATTATGATAATATAACATTAACTGGAATCCGCATTCACTATTAGGATACATTTGTAGCTACGAAAGGACATACTCAATGGAATCACAATCTTTAAAAGTGGGAGCAACTGAAGAAAGTGTGTTTTTTATGGATATCTAAAGGCAAAATCAAAGTGAATGCATAATTACCTCCTTGTGATGAACTGATGAAATAGGATTTTTAAAATTTGTGTTTTGTGTTTATTAATTAATATAAGGGATTGGCATTATGCAAAATGCATATTTCCTCACTTTGAGGCGCGATTTGCAGACGTTTCTTTTTAACCACGTTTTTCTTCTGAACCAATTTTAGTACAACAAGTATATTCAAATATTCTGTAGAATTAGTGGTATAAGTGGTCAACAAAAAGTACTTCTAGATTAATGTTTCTATTAAAGTACTTTAACTAAATTACTGGACATTAACTACAGTGACTTTCTAAAGTCGAGAATTTTATAATCAGTGATCTCAATATTTACTTGTCTTTCTTGTTTCATCTCGAAATCTGGGATAATTTATCCCATTATGTATTATATTATCGTATCGCAAAGAACATTGTTGACAAAAGAACAAACACTATATCTCATCACGAGACAAACTATCACAAATTTACTGTGCTTAAAAAAACTTCTTTTAACAGTTATAAAAATATTCATTAATTTTATTCATTAATTTGGCAGAATTCATAACCGGAAGTAGAAAACATGTTATTTTCTTTATATTTAGTTGTTGGACAACGCCATTGTTTAATTGAAATCAAAAAGTTCAAAGTTGTTTTTTTTTCCTGATGAAAATACTGTATAATTTTAGATTTTTTATCTAAATAAAATAACTTTGATATAAATAATCATTATTTTCTTTTTTAAAATTTATTTTCGAGAGAGAGTTTTAAAATCCACCTGTCTTTATAAAATAAACACAAGTCAAAAGTTTGTCGATTCTGTGAAATTTACGATTTCTTCCGAAGGTAGCCGATTGTACAAAATTCGTTCCGATTGGTCTATCGTCTCCGTCTTGCCTGAACTGCTATGTAACAATCATTGAATGTTCTGTATGTTTTATCCACCATGCATTCATATGTTAAATCTGTTCCGTAAAATGCGCCACAGCTTTCACATGTCTCAACAAATGATGACAAAGAATATCCATGTGGTACATTTCTGAAAAAAAAAACAACACAAATCATGTCTTTTTGATTAAAACATCTCTCAATATCATTAAATAGAACCTGGCTCGACTAGACTCAGATAAGTGAAAAATATCAACTTAAGTAAAGTTTATTGGTGCTTGTTGTGATTGTCCAACTTTGGATTGCCCTGTTAAGATTCTAAGACTGCCTACATTAAATTGGGCGTTGTCGAGTGATTGTCTTTGCAAAAGCAGTTTTTTAAGATGAACTACATTGCTGAACTGATGAGTTGATTTTCCGAAAATCTCGGGCGATGTGCAGTGTATACCTGACTACAATTTTAATTTTTTGATATTTTTTGCATGAAGTCGGAAAACACGCATTTAGAAATTGGTTTAGATGTGTAACAAAATTTCGACTTTGTATTTTTAAGGGGTGTACAAAGAGATTCTCCGCGACTGGATTACAGAGATAAAAATATTTCATAAATAAATATTTAATAGTCTTGAATATTTTGGTGAAAAAATATCAGAACATGTCAAAATGAATAATTTTTTGCAAAAGTTTAATCTAAAAAATGAATTTAATATTTTTAGGTGGAATATTTGCCGATCTCGAAGACATTCTCATTTGTTTACAATTTAAAAATAACTTCTATTAATAGATGGCTAGGGCCTAATCTCTGAAACTGGTCGAAAGTAGTTTCCGGTAGAAAACGTTGTTATTGGAAAATAACAACGTCATTCCAATAACAACGTCATTTGACAAGAAAACGACCAATGAAATTGCTCTAAATCGTGTAACAACGCGAAGTTTGAATTATATAAAAACAAAGTGCAAGTGTTATCGTATTTTTTTATTTTTGCGTCTTGTTACACTCGCTTATATACACACGAAGATAAAACAAACGCTAAATTTTCTGATATACAGTGATAGTAATACTTGTGTTACGTGTTCAAGGAAAGATGACTCGTGCCTTTTCCGACCACGCTTTTGGTTTGTTATGTTTACTTCCTTGATGATTTATTAATTGCTAATTTTAGCAGAAAGTGATAATTGTTTTTCACGGGTTACAATGGCCTTCGATTAATCACTTAATCTCCCTTGTATAAATGTCTTTTAGCAATTTTTAGCTATTCGTGACGAGATATCAATTAATCATGAGGACTGTCGTGACACGTATTTTATAATGCGCGAGTGTACAAGTGTTTCTGATCTGCATATGTACAGTACCTGTGCACATTTATGGCAAACTTTACACTCGCCCGTAATGTCGCAGATGAATATCACTGACCCTGCTCATTAAAGTGGTATCGAGCCATTCACATCAAGGTGAAATCTTTATCACTTGCGCGCAATAGATCGTCCAGGTAGTCAAGCGTTTTAGGCGGGTTAACGCTACTAGCTTCAGGGTTTGCAAGTTGAAATCATAAAATCGTAAAGTTTTCCTTTCCTCTATCTAATTAAATACTTATCGAGTTAATTTATTACTGTTTTCTTTGGTTATGGATTATGATAAGACTATATTCAAAGAATGATAAAATTATTAAACGAAACAAAAATTTTAGGTATCGTGCTAAGTTTCTGTTGAACATTAGAACATTACTAATATATATATATATATATATATAGATATATATAATATATATATATATATTATATATAATATATATATATTATACACTGACGGTCATGTGCTGATTTGGAATCTCTATTAAAATAATGCATTCAAATCAGTTGTCATGTGCTGATTTGGAATGCATAATTGTAATAAAACTTCAAAATCAGCACATAGCATTATTGTTTTCGTATCAATGAGTAAATCGGCTAGGGAAAGTAGAAGTAGATTAAAACTAGTGCATTGTCATGCTCTGTGTTTAAATGTGTTCTTAAAATAAAAACAGCAACGTCAGCGTCATTACCGAAATTACTGAAAAATTCGATATTCAAATACTTGTTTTATGCCCAGTACATATACAAAATGGCATTTAAGAGAAAATAACTTAAAGTATATTTCATTCTGAAACAAATGATGATTATTGCTATGTTAAGTTGTAACTTCGCAAGTATGAAGCTGAGTAATGGTGATTAACGTCCCAGTCATGAATATTTCACATATATCGAGACGTCGCCAGTTATAGCGAAGTGAAGACGTTTTGCTTGTGCGTTGCGCTGATGGCACTGTTATATATAAACATGCTAGCATGAAGATGATGTTAAAGTGTCATTAGTTTGTTCAATGAACGCTAAAAATTTATCAGATTGATCATGGAAAATGGAAACGAGTAATTTCTGTAAAATTGTTACATTAAAAATAAAAACAACAAAACATTTAACAAAAGACAACCACTAGACATATCAGAAAACGGGAAATATTGACACTGTTAATGTGCAATCATATGCTCTTTAATATCATAAGGAAATTCACGGTTTATTTGCTTCAAATTCTAGAGGGCTCTGTCCATTGACTAAAACCTCCAGCATTTTTTTCGCCTCAGTCCAGAATTAAAAAAAAAAGACTTACCTTCGGGCAAGTTTTTCAACTGGAACGCATTGGACTACCAACAACATCACTGAGAGCGTAACACAAATGAATAAAGTCTTCATGTTTGCTAAATCTAAAACTACAGTTTATAATAAAATCGTCAAAATTGCATAGAAATACTGAATTTGTGTTATACTTTTATGTAAACTCTGCTAAATATCTTCAGAAAGAGAAGAGCTTAAAGGAAATGCTGGTTTTTATTATTATTATTATGATTATTATTAGATGATTATTATTACTACTACTACTACGACTACTATTATTATTCATATTTATTATTATTATTATTATATTATTATTATTATTATTATTATCGAAAATAATTCGATTTACACTTATTATTGTAGTGACGTCAAGAAGTAACGTAAAATGTGCTTTCTCACTTTGGTGTTAAAATGGCCACATAGCCACGGTTTTTAACTCGTACATTTTATTCTCCCACCAATTTTGATACGGTCGTCAAAAATAGGTATATTTAATGGTTTTAAAAAAAAAAAAAAAAAAAAAACAATATTTATGAACAAGTCTAACATGTGAAATTGAGATTGTAGATTTCTGGCTTTTACAAAAAGGGTGCCATTTAAATAAAGATTGTCTTTTATGACGGCATTATTGCAAACAAAACGAAGCAGCACATTCGAGATTTATTTTGGTCTTTAATGCTTGGGCACGAAAAAAGTAACAAGACTTGCAAAATTCATCTAGTACCCAATAGGAAAATGACCAACCCATTTGGATTAAAATTGCTGCAGTAAACAAACGGCATGACTGGTACTCTCAAACGCATCAAATAACTCAACGCTTAATGTGCATTTCATAGATGAACTTATTCATAATTTGCATAAACGTACATTACTAGTACTGTTACTTTTCCTACAACAACTAGTAATCTTTCGATATAATTCAATTTGATTCTTTGTTTTAAATCTGTATCTTTAGTGTGTGTGTGTGTGTGTGTGTGTGTGTGTGTGTGCTTAAGTTTGACAAGGCTAGTGCTTAATCAATTTTCTTTCTGTATTCCCCGAAAAACACTGACCCTTGACATTTAAACTTACATATTCCTCTCATTACATTTTTGACACGACTGGAAGGGGAGGTCAAACATATGACGTTATACGTAAACAGAAATTAGGTTTGAACCCAGGCGATGGGAGGCGCTCTGACTCGATTTATGTTTAGTAAATCCGTCCTAATTATTACCATTAGTAACTAAAGTATTTTTAAAATTCATAGTAAAAATAAAAAGAACAAAACAAGTTATAAAAACATCAAACAGCATTTTCACTTTTAACACTTGCTCCTACATTATCCAATAATACCCATACTTTTCACACTCATGCAGCGATTTCCACTGTTCTATTGGTCAAGACGCAAGTTACACATTTAGGCGTTGGAAAACATTTTAAGTACATGTGTTTTGTTATTTCTTTCATTCATAATTTTATAAGTTTAATGCTTTGGCAATGTGAAACTGGTTTCTAATTTTACTTCTTTTTTAATAATGTATTTAATTTCAAAGAATTGTGAGAACTGGGAATGAACCAAAAATATTTTTTTAAATACCGCAAAATGTATAGATAAGCGTTAAACTGTCTAGAACTAGTGCCTATAGAGCTGTCAATCCAATGTCACGCAAAACGCATTATTTAAGATCCCTTTGTCACATACATTGGAAGTATTAGTCGCTATTATTCAAGACGGTTCAAAGAATCAAATTATCTTAACTTAAAGTAAAACAAAGTGTATTTACAATGTATTGAAGAAAATATTTGTCATATGTTCGATTATTTAGAAAAAATTATAAAATTTATCAGTTGTAATAAATTAATTTTATTATTAAAACTTAAATTGAATTCAGTTTTGAACGAAAATTAGATGAAAAATAATAAATACATAAGTTTTTAAATTTCTTGAAACTAAGAAATTAAGTTAAGAATGCAATTTATCAATTTTCGAAATCTTTTTGTTGTTGCTTTAAGGGTCAACGGACTTTTTTCATTGTCATTATAATTTGATTGTAAATATTTCCTACCCAAAGGTGATAAATTATCTATAATGCTAAAGTTTGTTGCAGTTAAAAAATAAATCTATTGTTTTATTAAATAATATAGTTTTTTCGAAATTTTAAGAGACAAATGTAAACTTTTATACTGAAGAAAACGCTTAATTTGATTCAATATCTAGGTATTTTTAAAAGTTCTGTGAAATTGTCTTTTTTCGAAGTGCAATCATAGTGGATAGTAATAGTAAATTGGAATTAGCTGTTTTTAAAGTTTAGTAAAGAGTTGAGAGTTGAGTTCTGTAACTGTGTTTAACGTTCCAGTCAAGAATATTTCACTTATAAGTTTAGTAAAATTGAACTTTAGTGTCTAAAATGTTTAAAGTATAATTGATATAAAAGTTTTCAATGTTGCTGGTAGTAGAATCTGTGCTTTCTGGGAATTTAAACTAAAAATAATGTTTATTTTAAATAATTAAAGAAACCGTTAAACATTACTTGTTAGGCGTTGTAAATAAATAGCATACTTTTTTTCTTCTTCTTCCTCTTCCAAAAAAATTTTGAAAATAAAATTTAGGATTAAGTAAAATACAATTAAGAAGTGAACTAAATAATAATATAATCTTCTTACCTGTTTCTGATTTTGATGTCTTTGCTTACAGAATTGGAATGGCAGATTGACGGATTTTGGAGCAATTTAAACCTTTTCTAGATAAAGACCGCAGTTCGTGACGTCACGACTGGGTTTGGTAGCCACCCGTTTATAGAATCATTTTTCATTCACAAGAACAAAGTTGTTATTTCTCGTAATTCACTGTCGGAAGTGGAAAAAATTAATCCATCAGTGATTTCAGGAAAGACGCTCAAATTATTCTATATATTTTAGATAATCCATACTTCAGTATTAATGAAGTGACAAAGCTATTTACTAAATTTCTAAATCGTTCATGGCAAGTTCATTTCTGTCGAGATTACATTGTATTGGTCAGGATGTGTTTTGAGTGAAGAATCAATTTCGATATCGTTTTTTATAACCACGTGTCATTCAATATACATGTTAAATACCGTGGTTTTTTTTTTTTTTTTTTTTTTTTTTGGTTTAAATTAAAGATGCTATTTTGACATCAGCGCACCTAGTTTTCTTGGCACTCTTTTTTATGTGAACTGGGGCCTTTTTTATTATAATGTAATTGGAAATTTAAAATAAATAAATGCCAATCGGTTTGACTTTTAAAACACACAAAAATCTTGATTTATAGATTTATATATTTCTTGAGACTTTAGAATGTTTCTAATGCAAATTATTTTTCAAATTCTTTTCAGGATTTTTTTTTAAAATTTAATATTGTTTAGAATTTTAATCAAAAATCAATTAGATGTTTTTACAGTAAGATAAAAAAAATAATGCGTTTTTAATCAAACCGATAGTTCTTGTAGTTTAGAATCTTACATTTGCACGTAAGTTGTCAAATCGAATACGCATAATTTAGAATTTTTATTCCCTTTATAGCTTATATGTTCTATACGTTCTAGTCGTTTTCGCACGATTGACGTGAGTTTGTGGTATTCGGGTAAAAAAACACCAACATAAAGCATAATTAGAATCTGCGTCTGCCGGTGTGCGACGTGGTATGTAACCCATAACGTTTGTAACATTTTAGAAAACTTTTAAAACCCAAAACATCCGATATATCGATGTTTGTGCAATAGAACACGCCAACACAGGCGAACTAGAAATAATAGTTTCGCACAACCTTATGGAATATCAAGCGGCATGCTCAAAAACAACGAGTGACGTCACAAAATAATTTGCCATGTAAATGACGATAAAGTTTGTTCTCCGACGTCTAGTGGCGAAAATAGATAACAAAATACCTGTTAAAATTTGATGTGCCATATGTGCACGTTTTGGAAATCATTCCTCATCATTGACCCTAGGGGCAAAAAATTATACAGTCAACACTCTTTATAACGGCCATCTTCGTATTCACCAATTTTGCTGTTGTAAAGAATATGCTGTTGTAATGAATTTAACATAACTTTGTCGGAGTTACGTCCCCTGATTCAAGAGTGGTATCCAGGGTTTTACATCTGTTGTTTGTGTGTTTGTTTGTAATTTATGTTTGTTATAGCTGTCATATATATTGAATATTTTAAGTATTTGTATAAATACAAATAATTTTTTAAATATTTAATATTTAAGACAACTTGTTTAAATGTTTGATAAAATATTGAATATTAAAATACTGTCGTTGTATTTTGTAAATACATGACCGTGTACAAATGTATTGTACCATTTCACTCATCACCTTGATATAAATACATGTATTAAGAATCTTGACTTCAATCTTGACTTGGGTGTATAATACAGGTACTTAACACCAATCTTGAGTAGAAGAATATTTGAAAGAAAAACAAAATAAAGTTGATTAAATTTATTACAGTAAATAAAAATCAAGAACAGGCATTAATTCAAGACAAGTATGACAATGTTTAAATTTCAATATTGAACAGAGTAAAAGCACTAATGATAACCAGTCACTATTAATTCACTTCAATAATAAGGAAATGATAGAACACAAGCACTAGATTACACAGTCACTATAATTACTCTCCACAATAGTTTATTAAAATAGTCACTTTTTTCTTATAAAATCCATAATTGATCTCTGAATTGTAGATGCACTAGTAAAACAGTCAATACTGCGAAGGGCGCGCCACAGTGATGGCAAATGTTCTTTTCCAATCTCTGGGCTTTCTTGTTAAAACGATATGTGACATACACGTTAGGATCAAATGTCTTTCCAAAACATCTGGGGCGTGCACATCGACCTATCACCAAAGGTGTAAGTTTATCAGTCCCGGTGGCATTTGCACATAAAGCAACAGTGATTCTATCTTTCTGTCTCTTTTGTCCGCGAACGGGTCCAGTCGCTAGAGTTGAATTTGGACCAAGACGATAAAATAAGCCGGTTTCATCAAGATTGTAAATGTCCTTCGGTTCATACTGCGCAAGATCCTGTTGTAATTGTAATCGACCTTGATGAACTACTTCCGGGTCGGCACTATCAGCTTCACCATGTGTAACGTGATGCGCGATTTTATGTCTCTTTTGAATTTTTGTAACCATCCAACAGAATACTGAAAGTCATTATCTACATTCAATTCACCTCCAAATTTTTTGGCCTTTTCAATCAACATTTCATCAGTAACACACACATGTTGGGATCTAACGTCACTAAACCACATAAATAATGCACGTTCTAATTCCTCAAATTTTCCACCTCGGTTGCGTATGGACTTGTCACTGTCAGTTGAAATGTTCGAGTATTTTGATTTATCCCGCAATATATCTCCAACAGTTGATCGTCCAACAGTTTTACCCCATTCAAGTGTAAAATATGATGCAATTTCATCTTGAGAAGATTTTGGGTGATCATTTTTATAACTAATTATTTCCTTCTTTTCTGCAATGGTAAATTGAGTCCGTCTACGTTTCGCCGGGGGTTCCGACATATTCCAATTTTCACACTTACATACACCCGTCAATAATACGATTTAAAAATGAGACTAAAATCTACAAGTTTCATGTTTTTTATTTCTAAAATTTACTCAACTCAATGTGTCATTATTTTGACATGTTTATTTATCAACTGTATACACCGTCAGCTTGGACAATACCACGCGCACGACCCGGTGTCTCTTACAAGAGTGATAACAACACCGTTAATTACCGTTAGGTACAGGTAATGTTGTGTAACTATTAATTAATGACCTAGACGCGCACAGGTGTTAGACTGGACAATCTAGGTCACCTGTATAAACAATCGGTCAAGCACAAGGAGTCATGTGCAGCGATGCCTGAAGGCATGATGTGTTAGATATTGTGTGATCTTCTGCCGGTTAGCAGTGCCGTTATATCGAACAAATTTAGTGTTTATTTTGTACATTCGTTCCCGGAATTTCATTGCCGGAGCCGGTAACCGAATATGCCGTTATAAAGTGTTATAATAACGTTGTGACAGATTTGTTCCCGGCAATTTTTTGCCGTTAACCGAATATGCCGTTATAAAGGGTGCCGTTGTAAAGAGAGTTGACTGTATATTGTGATAACACAGGATGCTGACAAAATATGACACCAGGAAAATGACACTTAGTGCTGTGAAGTTCATTATTCTCATTAACTATACATTTTACAATACCGAGAACATATAATACATTATAATATACAATAATTACACAAGCATAAGTGAGTTCTATTTATAAATTAACATATAATTTAACCAGGAGGATGGACTCTCTCATTGATAATACTAATAAATTTACATAAATTGTTTAAAACAGAAATTTTTTTGGAAGAAAATAAATCATAAAATTTCATTGTATTTAGATTTATAGAATATAAAAAAGAAATACTGTATATTTCTTTTGATCATTAGTTCAAGATGTAACAGGAGGGAGAAAAAAATGCAGGGTAGGACCGGGGATTAAACCTGGGACCTTCCACACTACAGGCGAGTGCTCTAGCAACTGAGCTACCCAGACAGCTACATTCCTTCCCTGTTAATCTTGAGTTTCCCATAATCCTATGGGAAATCTCAACCCAAATTCCCTTAGATGAACTTTATATGGCCAGATATTGTCAGTCCACCACTTCCGAGGGCCACAATGGCCTCCAAACTAACAGGAGGGAGAAAAAATCCAGGGTCCGACTGGGGATCGAACGAGGGACCTTCTGCACTATAGGCGAGTGCTCTACCAACTCAGCTACCCAGACCGCTACAAGGAAGTACAATTTAATATATATTGTTATTCATCCCAATTTCTTCCTGACATAAATTACAAAGTCTTTTATTCTTATCTATATTTTGCCCTGAGTTCTGGACTCTTATCTATAATTTTTATTACAGAGATATAATGTTAAGTAACACTGAAGTAAATAATCTATAAGATGTGCCCTTTCAAGAATTTTTACAAACACTACTTCATTTCTGTTGAAACTGATGACATAGTTTCGATTTAACAGACTTAAAACTCCGTTTTTTTATTAAAGTTTTGTTTCTATTCTGTTTGTAGAAGCATGATAAAGTCCGAGAGATTCTTTTTAAAAGTATAACACCTCCAGATTTATGGTTTGTTAGATGAGTGGAGTGGAGTAATGGTGTTTTATGCCAAAGTCAAGATTCTTTCACTTATTTTATAGTGGAGGAAACTGGAGTGCCTGGAGAAAACCGACCTTCCGCAATTGAACAGACAAACTTTCTCACAATAGGATCTGTCCAGAGTGGGATTCGAACCCAGGCAGTGAGAGGTGCTGTGATCTGTAAGAATGCGCTTTAGACCACTCAGCCACCGAGGCCCCAGGTTTGTTTACTGAGGACACCCTGATATATAAACACACCATAATAACTTATAATTTTTAAACATTTATATGGTAATATGCACAGTTGATGGTTTTCATTTTTTTTAATTGAGTTCTGGACTTAAACCTGTTGACTAGTGTAACTTTGAACTCAGAAACTAGTCCTATACAGCTTACTTGTTCAGCTCTGAGTTCTGGACTCAATCTCAAACCTGTTGACTAGTGTAACTTTGAACTCAAAAACTAGGCCTACACAACTTACTTGTTCAGCTCTGAGTTCTGGACTCAATCTCAAACCTGTTTACTAGTGTAACTTTGAACTCAAAAACTAGGCCTATACAGCTTACTTGTTCAGCTCTGAGTTCTGGACTCAATCTCAAACCTGTTGACTAGTGTAACTTTGAACTCAAAAACTAGGCCTATACAGCTTACTTGTTCAGCTTGGAGCTCTGGACTCAATCTCAAACCTGTTGACTAGTGTAACTTTGAACTCAGAAACTAGTCCTATACAGCTTACTTGTTCAGCTCTGAGTTCTGGACTCAATCTCAAACCTGTTGACTAGTGTAACTTTGAACTCAGAAACTAGTCCTATACAGCTTACTTGTTCAGCTCTGAGTTCTGGACTTTATCTCAAACCTGTTGACTAGTGTAACTTTGAACTCAAAACTAGGCCTACACAACTTACTTGTTCAGCTTGGAGCTCTGGACTCAATCTCAAACCTGATGACTAGTGTAACTTTGAACTCAAAAACTACGCCTACACAACTTACTTGTTCAGCCCTGAGTTCTGGACTCATCATGTATTTTCCACTGTTCATGATAGAACTAGCAAACTGTAGGACATGACTGGATTCTTGATAACCTTCACTAAATGACGCCATGGCAACCATCACAACATTGAGGGGTCTTTTCAAGGAGTCACAAAACTACAAAAAAATGGAATAAAAACAAAATATGAATTATATTTATACATGTATATGTCTTACTGGAATAGGGGCCTCGGTTGCCAAGTGGTCTAAAGCGCTTATGGATCACAGTGCCTGTCACTATCTAGGTTCCAATCCCACTCGGAGCAGATCCTAGTGTAAAAAAGTTTGTCAGTTGCTTGCTGAAGGTCGGTGGTTTTCTCCAGGCACTCATTTTCCTCCACCATCCCAGAACTGACTGCCTCAAAATAAGTGAAAGAATCTTGACTGGGCTCTGACCCATGACCTTCCCAATACTAGCTGGACACTCTACTGACTGAGCTACACAGGCCACCTATTAACCTTGTCTGCTACTTTACTCCCTTTCTGTTTTTATTTAACTATTTTTAATTGAAACAACCTAGGTTCTACCCTGAGACCAACCTGTTGATCAGCCACTTCCCAGGGTCAGACGAGCCCACAAATGCAGCAGAAAAGGGAAACTATTCGACAGCCAAACTGGAACTCTGACCCAAGACCTTCCCAACATTAGCAGGACTTTCTGCTGACTAAGCTACCTGGCCACCTATCAAATCAAGCCTGGTCCGTTACATATCTAATAGATTTTGCATCAGACTTTCAGGATGTGTGTTAATCATGCCAAAATCTCTTCAAACTCTTTCAGACACAAATTTACCGGTGAATTTTTTGGCTTAATTTTGGGCCGTAATTGGGCCCCATTCCCAATCACAAAAAGACTAGACATTTCCCAAATTTGGACCATAAATTCCTAATCATATTGAAAATTTTATTTTTTGGTATCTGGATTGGTGACTAAAAATAGTTTAAAACAAAATTATCTCCTTGCGATCTCAAACGAAGTAGTGAATATCATTTACAATTCAAAGAATATGATGCCAAAAAAATCTTGCTGTAAATTAATCAAATTTATTGTCCCGAAAGAGAAAATAAATACATTATTATTTTAAATGTGATTTGTATTTTAGTATAATTTAATATTTTATACAATCATTGTTATGATTTTTTTCTTTCTTTTCGATGGGGGGATTTTTGCAACATAAAAATTTCCCAATTTGTCTCAAAATGACAGGAAAATTCTCAATTGCACAGGCCCTGGCCCCATTTCCCAAAATGGTAAAAAACCACTGTTTACATACAGCCGAATAGCTTCAAATTCATATATATATATATATATATATATATATATATATATATATATATATATATATATATATAATTCAGTATGACCTGGTGGTCTTAAGTACTTTCATAATGATTACAGTGTCTATTAACCCCTAGGTTCAAATCCTACTTCTGTAGATCCTGGTGTGGAAAACGCTTGTAAATTTACCTGCAAAGGTTTTTTTTTTTTCATTTTCTTACACCATCCTAGATCTCACGTAACCTTAATATAAATGAACAACTTGAATTTGGCAAAAACAAAAGAAAATTACCTCACTTTTATACCTAAAATTCATACCTGAAATCCTAAACATCTTCCATAGAATGAATCTTGCCTAAGAAGTTCAACTTCTTCCATCAACTTATCAGCAACAGGATTATTCAAATTATCTTCATCAGCAATAAGGTTTCCTTCATCACAAAAGGCAATAAGTCTTTGAGCATAATACAGACATGCTCGAAGTTGACCTAACGTCTCTACATAAGACTCTAGTTCTTTACATGTGTGTGACCTACAGATGAACAATACAGAATCTTAGTACATCACAAGATAGTAACTAGGTATTCCATTGGATAACACAGTAAAAACTATAAGTACATAGTGCCGGGAACTATTGCAATTTTGCATGACGGAGTTATCTCCCATTCCGAATTTTGCCAAGTGGCTCTTGCGTTAGTGTTTACAGACAACAACATGAAGGCTGGTGGACATCTCTGGAACGTCGATGTTTATGAGTTTCTTCTATGTGAATGAAAACTAATGTTTACCAGTTACAACTTTATTTGTTAAATTAAATTTTTAAATTGTTATAACAGGGTTTTTTTTTATAATTTTTCCTCCAATAACCTTCTGCAGTAACCTGGTTGATCACCCCACCCTTTGTACAGATTTTAGAGTTAATCAAGGTCATGTGATGCATTTAACCCATTATTGCCTTTTGTTGCAGGCACTATGCTCTGATAGTGTTGCTTTGGGTAGCAATAGCTCGGGCACTATTGCTACTCAAAGCAACACTATCAGAGCAAAGTGCCCACAACAAAAGACAATTATGGCCAAACATAATACATATTTAACAAATTCATATATGGTTTTTCTATGGTTTGTATGGTTTTGTAGTTTTGTATAGCTTGAATGATCAAGACAAGTCTAATCTAAAAAATATTTAAAATTAGAATAAAAAAAATTAAAAATTAACTTAAAATGAAATAAAATGTACTCAAATTAAATTAAGATAGATAAAAGTAAGGTCAAAAAAGTACAGCACAGTACAGTGAAGTGAAGTGAAGTGAAGTACAGTACAGTGAAATGAAGTGACACAAAGTGAAGTGAAGTGAAGAACAGTACAGTGAAGTGAAGTGACACGAAGTGAAGTGAAGTACAGTACAGTACAGTGAAATGAAGTGACACGAAGTGAAGTGAAGAACAGTACAGTGAAGTGAAGTGACACAAAGTGAAGTGAAGTGAAGTACAGTACAGTACAGTGAAATGAAGCGACACGAAGTGAAGTGAAGTGAAAAACAGTACAGTGAAGTGAAGTGACACAAAGAGAAGTGAAGGTAAGTGAAGTGAAATACAGTAAAGTGAAGTGACATGAAGTGAAGTGAGGTGAAGAACAGTACAGTACAGTAAAGTGAAGTGAAGTGACACGAAGTGAAGTGACACGAAGTGAAGGGACATGAAGTGAAGTGAAATGAAGTAAAGTGAGGTGAAGTACCGTACAGTGAAGTGAAGTGACACAAAGTGAGGTGAAGTGACACGAAGTGAGGTGAAGTGAAATACTGTACAGTACAGTACAGTATAGTATGGTACAGTACAGTGAACTGAAGAAAAGTGAAGTGATCACTAAGTTAAGTGAAGTAAAATACAGTATAGTGAAGTAATGGTGAATTGACACAAAGTGAAGTGAGGGGAAGTACTGTACAGTGAAGTGAAGTGACACGAAGTGACACAAAGTGAGGTGGAATGACACGAAGTGAAGTGAAGTGAAATACAGTACAGTACAGTACAGTACAGTACAGTGAAGTGAAGTAAAGTGAAGCAACACTAAGTGAAGTAGAATACAGTACAGTGAAGTAAAGTGAAGTCAATTAAAGTGAAGCAACACTAAGTGAAGTAGAATACAGTACAGTGAAGTAAAGTGAAGTGACACAAAGTGAAGTGAAGTACAGTGCAGTGAAGTAAAGTGAAGTGACACGAAGTGAAGTGAAGTACAGTGCAGTGAAGTAAAGTGAAGTGACACAAAGTGAAGTAGAATACAGTACAATGAAGTAAAGTGAAGTGACACAAAGTGAAGTGAAGTACAGTGCAGTGAAGTAAAGTGAAGTGACACAAAGTGAAGTAGAATACAGTACAGTGAAGTAAAGTTAAGTAAAGTGAAGTGAGGGGAAGTACTGTACAGTGAAGTGAAGTGACACGAAGTGACACAAAGTGAGGTGGAGTGACACAAAGTGAAGTGAAGTGAAATACAGTACAGTACAGTACAGTACAGTGAAGTGAAGTAAAGTGAAGCAACACTAAGTGAAGTAGAATACAGTACAGTGAAGTAAAGTGAAGTGACACAAAGTGAAGTGAAGTACAGTACAGTGAAGTAAAGTGAAGTGACACAAAGTGAAGTGAAGTACAGTGCAGTGAAGTAAAGTGAAGTGACACAAAGTGAAGTAGAATACAGTACAGTGAAGTAAAGTGAAGTAAAGTGAAGTGAAGTACAGTGCAGTGAAGTAAAGTGAAGTGACACAAAGTGAAGTAGAATACAGTACAGTGAAGTAAAGTGAAGTAAAGTGAAGTGACACAAAGTGAAGTGAAGTACAGTGCAGTGAAGTAAAGTGAAGTGACACAAAGTGAAGTGAAGTACAGTGCAGTGAAGTAAAGTGAAGTGACACAAAATGAAGTGAAGTAAAGTGAAGTGACACAAAGTGAAGTGAAGTACAGTGCAGTGAAGTAAAGTGAAGTGACACGAAGTGAGGTGAAGTACAGTGCAGTGAAGTAAAGTGAAGTGACACAAAGTGAAGTGAAGTACAGTTCAATGAAGTAAAGTGAAGTGACACAAGGGAAGTAAAATACAGTACAGTGAAGTAAAGTCAAGTGACACAAAGTGAAGTGAAGTACAGTGCAGTGAAGTAAAGTGAAGTGACACAAAGTGAAGTGAAGTACAGTGCAGTGAAGTAAAGTGAAGTGAAGTACAGTGCAGTGAAGTAAAGTGAAGTGACACAAAGTGAAGTAAAATACAGTACAGTGAAGTTAAGTGAAGTGACACAAAGTGAAGTGACACAAAGTGAAGTGAAGTAAAGTGAAGTGACACAAAGTGAAGTAAAATACAGTGCAGTGAAGTAAAGTGAAGTGACACAAAGTGAAGTGAAGTACAGTACAGTGAAGTAAAGTGAAGTGACACAAAGTGAAGTGAAGTACAGTGCAGTGAAGTAAAGTGAAGTGACACAAAGTGAAGTAAAATACAGTACAGTGAAGTCAAGTGAAGTGACACAAAGTGAAGTGACACAAAGTGAAGTGAAGTAAAGTGAAGTGACACAAAGTGAAGTGAAGTACAGTACAGTGAAGTAAAGTGAAGTGACACAAAGTGAAGTGAAGTACAGTGCAGTGAAGTAAAGTGAAGTGACACAAAGTGAAGTGAAGTACAGTGCAGTGAAGTAAAGTGAAGTGACACAAAGTGAAGTGAAGTGACAGAAAGTGACATGAAGTGAAGTGAAGTGACATGAAGTGACACAAAGTGAAGTGAAGTGACATGAAGTGAAGTTACACTAAGTGAAGTAAAGTACATTACAGTGAAGTGAGTTGAGTTGAGTAATGGTGTTTAACGTCCCAGTCAAGAATATTTCACTTATATCGAGACGTCGCCAGCTATAGGCGAAAGTGCAGAAATTTTGCCTGTGCGTTGCGCTGATGGCATTATACAGCAGGGTTCTTTATCGTGCCATGCCTGCCATGACACGGGACCTCGTTTATTTTAAGTTCCCATCCGAAAGAACCGTGACTTTCATTTCGTAATGCCGAGTGCTTGGCGAAAGAACAGTCACTACCCACTTTCAAGTCTTGGGTCAGACCCGGCCGGGGCTCGAACCCACGACCTTCCACTTACGGAGCGAGCACTCTACCAACTGAGCTACCGCAGTGGCTACAGTGAAGTGAAATGAAGTAAAGTAAAATACAGTACAGTGAAGTGAAAAGTGAAGTATAATGAAGTGAAGTGAAGTGAAGTGAAGTAAAGTTAAGTAAATTACAGTACAGTACAGTGAAGTGAAATAAAGTACAGTACACTACAGTACAGTAGAGTGAAGTGAAGAGAAGTGAAGTACAGTACAACAGAGTAGAGTAAAGTAAAGCAAAATAAAATAAATAAATAAATAAATAAATAAATAAATAAATAAATAAATGAATGAATAAAAGAGAGTGTAGTGCTCTGGATAGCTAAGTTGGTGGAAGACTCTCCAGATACAAACAATGTTTGGTTTAAAAGATCAGGACTATTATATTGTAAGGCTGACATTATTTGCATGTACCTTAGAATAACACATGAAAAAGGCTGGCATTATTTACACGTACGTATGCGCAATACAATAACTTATTCCTCAGCCATAGACTTTTTAATACACATATTATTATAACAAAACAATAATAAAAATTTAAAAAAAAAACAAAGGTAAATACTTAACTAATAAAATAATAAAACAATTTACATTTAAAGAAAAAGATTTAAAAGATAAAAATAAAAATGATAAATAAAATAATATGTATATATTATAGCTATATTATAACCAGCAATGAGAAATTAGCACTATTTCAAAACTATTGCAATATGATAATTTTGAAATATATTTAAGAAATAACCACCAACACAAAACACTGGTCAGTACTTGTCTGTAGAAAGAAATATAATTTAGAAATGGATAAATCCGATAACATACGATTTTACATTTTAACTTGGATTTCATTGGTTAATTTCTGATGATTTTAAAGATGAATAAAATATTTAAAAAAAGATCAAAAAGAATTAAAACTAAATAAATAATTTTAAATTAAAAACCACACAGAATCGAAATTTCCTACTTCAAAAAGTAACTTAACCTTTTGAAAATGAGAGCGTGTACCGCAAGGTTATTGCAGGTACATGTATTACAAATTAGAGATCAAGTCAGCAAAAGAAAGAACATTGACAATAGTGCTGATTAAGACTTATCCTTGTCACAACATTAACATATGGTAAGTAATCACACATACACCTGTATTATATTATAATTTACAATTTAACAAATTATTTCATATATGCCGACACTTTCGGAAAACTTGTTGTAATCGGTAATAATACCTTTGATTTCCATCATAACTCACATGCACACTATACATAGAATAATCATGAGAAAACCTTATGTTGTTGAATCTTACTCATATCTTCCATACAATTTGCGAAATTTTTTATTCACTCTCTTACGAACACTTTCACATAAATCTTGATTCACGTCCGGCAATTTACGAAATTACTACTACATAGAATTTCACCAACATACTCTTCTTTTACACTTGTCGTTTTCAAATTATCGCAAAAATATTTCTAATTATCGACCCACAAGTTGGAGAAATGTCATTATCACCTAAATGAATAAACACTACATGGGGCTTATAACACAATAATTGACGGAGTATATAATTCATTATCGATGTTATCCGCTCTCATATTGCCTTTTCCAAAACAAAGGACATTCACAGACACCTTAAAATCACCTTGCACCACATTTCAACTCTCTTTACATAACTCAACCAAAAACACAAACTCTTGTCATACAACCATCCCACTTCTCTCTTAGCACCATTAACATTTTTCCAAATACATTCTTTCCATCCCCATATCTTCCACTCCCCAATACACATCGGCCATGTTATGTGCAAGCACTCTGTCTCTACTATCTATCAGATATTGCACATATGCTTTCACTTGGTTAAAATTTATATCCAACAGTTCATCCATAATTTTTCTATTACTTGCATGCTAAAAACAACTTTTGCACAACACATTCAACAATAACTTTGCATCCTTTTCAGTTCAACAACTCTTACTCTTACTTGCTTAGTCTAAATAACCATGGTCCACAGCAGCTCTTCACATACGCCAATTTTTAGCAAAAAAGGCCGATTCAAACTTAAAAAACAGCTGATTGACCTTACTGACCCTTTGCCTATCGCTGGGTGGGGGAGGAGGGGGGGGTTAATGTACCCTTTGCCTACTGCCGATTGACCTTACCGGCATTTGTGGAGCCCTGGTCCACAGTCTTCCGAAACTAATATGCATATTCAACACTATTAAAAATTTGTCCCATATACAACATTTTACACTGTATAAAGTAGTAGCATCCCATGTTTACAGGTACTTAATTACCTTGACATGAGCGGTCAATTAATTACTCAGCATCATGTGTTCATGGCCTTAATTACATTAAGTGATTAACGGAATCCTGTGTTCACATCCTTACCGGAATAACAATCAAAGCGAAAATCGCATTAATTGAGTAAATATGCTGAACACCATTCGTTATTCAATTTTTTTCGGCCTTACACATGTCTTATATTGATTATAAGTATTTAATTTTACCTTATAATATTATTTATTAATTCTTTATATAACTTTCTGATTATCGACGGCAACACGTCTTCGTTATCAAACTTTTAGCATTCAATAATCATTTTATTTTATTAGTTTGATAGGTTATTTAACATAATCTTATCTTAGTTAATTCTCATATCGCCGATATACTTCATTGATCACAGCTATGGATCATTGGACCATATGTCCGATACTTGATTGAACACAAACATTGTCTGTATATGGCTGATATAAGTTATCATATCAGGCATGCGTACGGGTAAATAATGCCAGCCTGCTACTGTGCTACATGTGTTATTCTAACATACATGCAAATAATCACTTCTATATTTTAATGATCATCCAGAATTTGCCAAAGTTTTTGTTAATAACTGCTTTCTTGGGCAGTTGGTTCCACTCATCTGATGTCCACTGTACAGAATAAACAGTGAAACTTTTCTATTTTTACTGTAGTTAAGTTTTATGACGGATCAAAATTTGGAAACCTCACCTGTCACAGTCCATCCATCAGTCCATGGGGTTTTGGTTAACCAACATTTGACTAGTCGGCGTCCTGAAAATCATGACTCTTACGGTTTTGCTAAATAGCAAAGCCGTTAAGAGTCATGATTTTCAGGACTACCATTTGACAAGAAGGGGACAATGCCTGCTTTTTGGGCTGTAAAACTTGACAGTTGGATAATAAAAAAGTTTACCTTCGGAAGAAGAACGAATCCCTGGATGAATTGATGTACCTGGACAGTTGAAGCAGATGAACACAGCATTTATAAACTATTTTCAGTAAACTTCTGTGACCGTTTGCCTGAATATCGGGCGACAAATCATATGCTGACAGCTTGGACGAAATCTCTTCAATCGCTGGTTGAATCCCTCGATCCAAGTGTTCGAATAAAAGAGAAAACGTCTGGTGAAATCTTGCATGATAATTAGTATTTCCGTGCTGAAAATATTCTATATTATTGACAGCAAGCGACCGCAGGTCCCTAAATAGAGTTGAAAACATCGCTTCGTATTTTGTTTACATATTTTCTACGTTTGGGATCAAAGTCTGTTTCTTTTTCTCCATTTTCATTCCTTATCTTTTGATAGTTCCCTCTGTTGTTTGGAGTACCTTTTAAATACAGTTGTCATATGCAAAATTTTGAATGTTTTATTTTTGTTGTCATTTGCGAATTTTCGAATATTTCATTTTATATAAATATAAAATTTCACATATGACCTAGGTGTCAGATTTTTTTCAGTTGTAAGCCTCCTCTGTAGCAGCCACAGGTGGCCTACTCTTTTTCGATCTCTACAGAGGTGTCTTTGGCATGCACTGAGACACGGGGCCTCGGTTTTGAGTCTCATCAGATAGACTATCTGATAATGAGCTTTTAACGGCTCTAGTATGGACAGAAGATAAAAATCATCTCAGAAAATTTCCAATTCCTGAGTGAGGTTTAAACCCATAACCCTTGACGTCCTCGGAAAGCCAGTGACAGTACTATTCGCCCTTTCCGCCCATGTATCATAATACTGAAAGATATTAAATGATCAAGTGTAATTATTTCAGCAAGATAAAATCTTGGTTTTAATGATTTTTAATTTAGACAAAATAAATGTACTGCTATAGTTAATCGGTTAATTTGGACAAAGGTATGATAAGTCGATAAATTGAATTCAAAAGTTCTAAATGCATTCTGCCACTGTAGCTCAGTTGGTAGAGTGCTCGCTCCGTAAGTGGAAGGTCGTGGGTTCGAACCCCGGCCGGGTGTGACCCAAGACTTAAAAGTCGGTAGTGACTGTTCTTTCGCCAAGCACTCGGCATTACGAAATGAAAGTCACGGTTCTTTCGGATGGGCACTTAAAGTAAACGAGGTCTCGTGTCATGGCAGGCATGGCACGATACGATAAGGAACCCTGCTGTATAATGCCATCAGCGCAACGCACAGGCAAAATTTCTCCACTTTCGCCTATAGCTGGCGACGTCTCGATATAAGTGAAATATTCTTGACTGGGACGTTAAACACCATAACTCACTCACTCGATTATAACCAGGTTCAGATTGGAGACCACTGATGACTATAACCGCTTTAGGGTTTGAGGACAACTAATGGCTATAACCTTGTCTAGAATTTGGGGACCACTGGCGACTATAACCAGGAATAGAGTTTCAGGACAACTGATAACTATAACCGAGTTTAGAGTTTGAAGACAACTGATAACTATAACCGGGTCTAGAGTTTGAAGACAACTGATGACTATAACCGGGTTTAGAGTTTGAAGACAACTGATAACTACAACCGGGTCTAGAGTTTGAAGACAACTGATGACTATAACCGAGCCTAGAGTTTGGGGACAACTGATAACTATAACCGGGTCTAGAGTTTGAAGACAACTGATGACTATAACCGGGTCTAGAGTTTGAAGACAACTGATAACTATAACCGGGTCTAGAGTTTGAAGACAACTGATGACTATAACCGGGTCTAGAGTTTGAAGACAACTGATGACTATAACCGGGTTGAGAGTTTGAAGACAACTGATAACTATAACCGGGTTGAGAATTTGAAGACAACTGATAACTATAACCGGGTCTAGAGTTTGGGGACAATTGATAACTATAACCGGGTCTAGAGTTTGTAGACAACTGATGACTATAACCGGGTCTAGAGTTTGAAGACAACTGGTGACTATAACCGGGTCTAGAGTTTGGGGACAACTGATGACTATAACCGGGTCTAGAGTTTGGGGACAAATGGCGATTTTAACCGGTTAAGAGTTTGGGGACCATTGGCGACCAAAACCGATATAGAGTTTGAGGACAACTGATGACTATTACCGGGTCTAGAATTTGGGTACCTCTGATGACTACAACAGGGTCTAGAGTTTGAAGACAACTGATGACTATAACCGGGTCTAGAGTTTGAAGACAACTGATGACTATAACCGGGTCTAGAGTTTGGGGACAAATGGCGATTTTAACCGGTTAAGAGTTTGGGGACCATTGGCGACCAAAACCGATATAGAGTTTGAGGACAACTGATGACTATTACCGGGTCTAGAATTTGGGTACCTCTGATGACTACAACAGGGTCTAGAGTTTAGGGATAACTGATTACCATAAGCGGATGCAGAGCTTGGGGACCACTGGCAACTATAGCCGGGTCCAGAGTTTGGGAATACTGGTGACTATAACCGGGTCCAGAGTTTGAAGACAGCTGATAACTATAACCGGGTCTAAAGTTTGGGGACCACTGATGATTATTACTGGGTCCAGAGTTTGAAGACTACTGAAAACTAAAACCGGGTCTAGAGTTTGGGGACCACTGATGACTATTACTGGGTCCAGAGTTTGAAGACTACTGATAACTATAACCGGATCTAGAGTTTGGGGACCACTGATGACTATTACCGGGTCCAGCACGTCATGTTTAACAAACTATTTTCACTCATCAAACAATTTTATCAATTTAAAGACGATTGTATAATATTTATATTACAAAGTGAAAATTAACTCCACCGATTCAGAATATAGAAAAAACAAATTTTTATCGAAAAAAGTTAAAATGTTCATATGAATTGATTATTATTAAAATAATAATGTTTTAACAATTCTTTTAATGTAATATTTTACTTAAGTAATAGCCCCCCCCCCAAACATTTCCCCCATCTCATTGAAAAGTGATAAAACCATATAAGGTAATTTAATTTTAAATGTTTTTCATTGGATAATATTAACGCCGCGTGTGAAAATATGATAATAACTACAAACTTCACGTGATAATGGTAATTCAAGGAAGAATGTTGTAGGATAGCCTGAACTTATACGGATTAAAATGTGTAGCACGTTATGGTTTATAACATCCTTCAAAATGTTGACATAAACAAGTAAGTGAATTGTTTATTATTTTAAAATTGTGTAATACATTTGAATGAACTATTGATTCATTTGTATCCAACTCGCTGAACGCATAAAACAATTAAAAGGTGATTGTGAAATATATAACATTGGCACAACGTTCAAAGTGCAAAGCGGCCCAACGTTGACATATATAACATTATGGTTGGGCCAACGTTGGCTCCTATTTGGTTCAACGTTGGCATAATGTTGGTTCTTCGAGGGCAAAATGTTGGAAATATAATGTTATGGTTGAGCCAATTTTGTTTCTATGTTGGCCCAACGTTGACATCATGTTGGTTCTACGTTGGTCCAATGTCCAAACATTGTGAAATACAGGATCAAGTTGGGGTCAGTATTGGCATATTACTGGTATTTCTGTTCTTCGTTGGCTCAATCATTTATATAATAACTTTACGACGAAGGTTTATTATACAGTACAGTAACTGTTGTACAGTTATATATGAAGTAGGCCTGATAAAGTTAATATAGGAAATGAATTCAGTTGCTTAATAGGGTTAGAGGTATTTGTCTCATACATACATGTAATATATTCAAGTAACAAATAGGTCTAAATATTTTGTTACTGGGCGTGGTTGTTGAAAGCACTGTGTTTATCCTGACCATTGTGTTAATTTTAACTATTTTTCATATTTATACGTTTCCGTCAGAAAAAATTTAAGCTAAAAATTAATACATGTTGTGTAATATATTTGTTACTATAATAAATATAAAACAAAAAAACCTGTCAAAATTGTATGTGTCAGATATGCACATTTCGGAAAATCATTCCTCATCAGTGACACCAGGGGCCGAAAAGTTTGATAAATAAAACCATAAGCTAAATTGACAGTTTCAAAATTGTTATGAATTATTACCACTATTTATTTAGTTGACCATCCAGACCCAGGTGATTAAACATTGGTTTAAGGCCCTGCTCATGGTATAACAGAAAATCATAAACAATGATAATATACTTCTCAAAAATTCAATACATGTATTTAAAATAAAACACTATGAATTACAGACATATTCAACGCCAACGGTACAACCATATCTCAACATTGGCCCAACGTCGCGTGCTGTCTGGGTACCTTAAAAAGTGAAAGTTAACTCTACCGATCAAGAATCTAATAAAACAAACTGTTCATAGAAATTGATTATTATTATAAGAAAAAGTTTAAGTTTTGGATTTGAATGATAATGTTTTAAAAATTCTTTCGAAGTAATATTTAACTTAAGTAATGAATTGAAAAGTGAAAAAACCATCTAAGGTAATTTAACTTTAAATCTTTCTTCATTGGATAATATAACGCCACGTGTTTATTTATAATAATAACTACAAACATCACGTGACAAAGTCATATATTTATAGAATAAAGTAGGAGAGCGTAAATTTCCAGGAAGAAAAATGTTAAGCATCCTGTGATTTATAATATCCTTTACAAACTAGAGGCCGAAAAGTTTGATAGATAAAACATACGCCAAACGGTTGAAAAATAACGAATATTGAATATTGAAAGAATGAAATCATTCACTTTTCATTCTTTTACAAAAAACTGTAAACCAAGGTATTAATAGCTGGTACTCAGGAGGGATTCTAGTTATTTTGTAAAACACCATACACAATGCAAACAAAATATACTGAACATACCATCAACAAAACGTTACAGTTTTTGATAGTCAACATATTTGTTGTTTGGCAATATAATTTTTCATCAAACAATCGGTATACCAATGGGCATAAACTGTGCTCCTTTGCTTGCTGATTTGTTTCTTTATTCATATGAATCAGAATTTTTACAGAACCTTGTCAAATCTGGAGAAAAGACTGTCGCTAAATCATTTAACTACACATACAGTTATAAAGATGACGTTCTATCTCTAAATAATCCCAAATGTGAAGAATATGCGAATGTCATCTATCCAAGTGAGTTTGAAATACAATACATGACGGATTCTCCATGTTCTGATTCGTATTTGGACTTATACCTCAATTATGACACACGAAAGGCTACATTTGAAACTATACGACAAACGTGATGACTTTAATTTTTCTATTGTCAACTTCTCGTTTCTTTCCAGTAATATCCCTGCTTCTCCTACGTATGTTGTATATGTTTCACAGTTAATAAGTTAAAGTAGAGCTTGTTCCCACTATGGGGACTTACTACAAACTGCTTACAATTAAATTGCTGACGCAAGAATATTGCAAACCGTGGCTAATCAAGGCCCTTGAAAAGTTTTAGGGCCACCATCACAATATTGTTGATAAGTAAATGTAGTCACTGTTTAAACTTATACTGGATATATTTGACTTACTGTATTTCCTTGTTCCTTTCATTCCCAATGTTGTTTTGCACGTGACGGGTGTGGCTAGCTAGACAGAAGGTGCTTACCCTTCCGGAGCACCCGGCCTCACTTCCTTGATAGAAGTTTACAAGTATTACTAAATTTTCCAGCTTTCAAAGTTTTTACTTTGTTTTTGGGATTGTAATTTGGACAAGGACTGGTATGTTTGTGTTTTATTAATTAATCAACATGAATACCAGTTTATTGACCACGTAAAACAACTTATTACAATTAAATCACTTCTATTTGTAACACATTTGATTTTTTTAAAGTCCAAAATAGAAATATTAGTATCTAGCAATGGCCAGGTTTAAAGACCTTTGGTGGAAAAATTGTCTTTAGCACCTCTTACCACCTAGATGTGAATCTCACTGGGTACAGATATTTATTGATTCGTTTGTCAGCTTGCGCTTGCTAAAGATCAGAAGTTTCTCAGGGTACTTTAGTTTTCTCCACCATCTTTTAAGAAAGTGAATTAGAAGAGATTAAAAACTGAATAGTGCTTTTACATATGGAAAACAGAAGTGTGCAAAACGCCGTTTCTCACTGGATGCATTTGCTGTTCGTAATTAAATCAGTTTAATTTCACTAAGTTTTATATGGAATATTAGTATTTTAGTGTTTTAGATCAGTTTCATCATAGACAGATTAATTTGTTTAATTTTTCAGTTAATCAGATTAATTAATAAGCATTAAAATTTATTGTTTTATACATACAGTGTTGTTTTATGTGGAAAGAAAAGACATATAGACAGTAAATATTAGCTATAAATTATAAAATTGTTTTGGTTATTACAGTCAATTTATTACCATGGTTACAATAAATGAAAATAAAAACACTTCACATGTTCTTTCTAGATTTATTTAGTTAAGGGGAGATAATCCAGGTTAAAAATTTCAAAACCTCCATAAACCGGACACCTTCCTAAACTTGACAAAATCTATGGTCTAGAGCGTGTCCGGTTTACTACTATTACTACTACTTCTACTACTTATTCTACTACTACTACTACTACTACTACTACTACTAGACATTTCCAAACTTTCGTCCGAGTAGAAAAAGGAGTTAGAAATGTACTTCAGTGGGCGTCATATCAAAATCTCTGAATACAATAGGAATGTGTTAACACTATTTTATAGTGTGGCTTGAATTTGTTCTGTTGTACATTTTATTGTTACGAATTTTTTGTTGATCTGACAATTAGATAAGTAGATAAACCCAATGAAACTATAAAATACAAAAGTTATAATATACATTTATATATTTCCAAATAATAAAATGAAGACGAACAAATTTTTTGTTATCAAAAGATATTTATTACTGTCTGAAAATTTGTCTTTTGTTAGCTTTTAACAGCAAGAGCAACACAAACTTCAACCACTGTCAGTTTCCATCTAGGCATTCGTCAAATTGTTTCAACAACTCGGTGTATTTTGATTACATGAATAGCATGTTCTACACCTATTCTACACTTGTTTAATATCCTATTAAATGTCGACAGTTTCGTCTTAAATGTGGAGGTTTTATCATAATTTGTTATTACTGGTGCCCTCTTAGCTAAATCTTTATCAGCCAAAATTAGACAGCCTTGTGAAATAGGGAGCTCTGCATTTGGACCAATACGTGGAAGCAAAAAAAAAAAAAAATGAATTTGAGCATTTTGTTTTACTCAACAAAAAAAAGCAAGAATAATACCTTGGTTGGGATGTTCATTTCTTAGACAGTGGAGTAAAGTAATTGAGTTTTACTACACGATGAATTTAGACTCAAGTTCTTTATTTATATCAGACAGTCTGTTAACGGAAGCTTTATTGAAGTAATAGTGTTTTAGCCTTTAGTGTCTTTAGTCAAGATTTTTTACTGGTAAATTGAGACAGTCAGACTTAAAATGATGGAGTGACGTTTTTATATTTATGCCCCATTTAAGATTCTTTTAAGTAATTCTAAATGTTCTAGAATGATGAAGTAAAAAAGTGGTGTTTCATTTCCAGGCAAGATTCTCTCAATTTTAAGACTTTCATTTCAGAGATGGTAGAGGGGAGTAAAGGTGTTTTACAACCCAGCCAAGATTATTTCATTGCATCAAAACGATCAAGAGAATTGATGTTTCATGTCCCATTTATTTACATAAATCAAGATTGTCAGTCTTATATAGATGTTTTTCAGCAGTTTCCTATTTTAAATTGTGCAAATGAATGGATATATTTGGAAAATAATGGTTGATTAATTTATAATTTATCCTTATAGGATTCATCGGAAATAATTCACTCTCATTATTAAACAATCCATTGGTGATGGTAGATAAATAAGCACACACTCACACAATAACACTGTATAGTACGTAGGTTTTCAGTCAGTACACAGCACTGATTCTGCATTTTCCCAATAGAGAATTGTACTGCCTCAGTGGAAGAGCATTTGCCTTGTGATTGATGAGAGTGTCATGGGATCAAACCCAAGTCGAGTCATGCATATAATTTGAGATACGGGTGCTTGACACTTAGTGGACAGGTTATACGCTGCTACACTACTTCAGAATAATATGACTAGGACAGTGATATGCTTGTCTATGGTGTACTGATTTGGTGAGCTATTTTAAACACGTCTGTCCATATTCACTATTTTTAACGCATTGACTATGTGCTTATATGATTATATGACATTTGATTGGTTAATCACTAGAAAGATGAGTCCATATAATCGCCAAAAACATAGTTCATTACTTGTTGTAGTACACACTGTGGTTTGCCTATGGGGGCACCAAAAGTAGTACATATAAAATATATCAATATATATATTTTTATAAATATATATATATCAATATATATATATATATATATATATATATATATATATATATATATATATATATATATATATATATATATATATCAGTATACTTTTTTTTTGGACAAGCTTATTTCGGTAAAATAGTTCAGTAGTGTTTATCAAGAATGCATTTTTAAAACGAACTAGAGCTGTGCTTAAATTTGACAAAAACTATAGATCTAAACTTAATGGCGGACGGACGTACTTTAACATGGATAGTTCCTGTATTACAATTTGCAAAAGTATTACGATTATCCAGAAGTAAAAAATACCTTATGAACTGATAACTTATTTATGAAAAAATAGAGTGTCTTAGAACTTCTAAAAGCGTAGCAATCAATGTATGTCTGCCTGTAATATATTTTTTTATTATGATAAGAATCATGAGACTAAAAACATAAAAATCTTAAATGATGATATCAATTTTGTGCAGTAACCCAGGCACCTATCCTTTCCTTTTCTAACATTAAATTTAAGGAATAACTTTAAAACTAATGAAATAAATATATAACAAATACCTAAAAATCATTCCCCATCAGTGACACTAGGGGCCAAAAAGTTTGATAGATTATAACACAGGCCAAACAGTTGAAAAATAATGAATCTTAAGTTCCAAAATTATATGAAACCAAATCAATCTTAGGAATGCATTAGGGAACAGACCGTAGTTTTAAATAAATTTCAAAAATTCAGACGCCTGAAAATTTTGCTAAATGGTATATTTTCTGACAGCACAAAAAACAATTAGATAATACAAAAAGAAGGGTTAGATCAGTTTCATCAGTTTAAGAAGTATGAATCGAGGGCTTTCACGAGTGCTTCAAAGTCGGGGAGCTGATAACAACATTTTTAAACTAAAAAACTAAGCATTTTTAGAGAAAAGCGTTAATTATATAATACAAATACCAGTTAAATTTTGATGTGCCAGATGTGCAAATTTCGGAAATTCATTCCTCATCAGTGAAACTAAGACCGAAAAGTTTGATACATAAAAAATATAAGCCAAACAGTTGAAAATAATGAATCTAAAGTTAAATAAAATACATCAATTAAAAAAACCTTATTTTTTTACGAGTTTAAAAAATTTGAATGAAACAACTATTTGTTAGCTGGATTTGAATTCACATATTTTTGGAACTTTAAATTCATCAATTTTTCAACTGTTTGGTGTTTGGGTTTCAATTATCAAACTTTTCGGCATGTCTGCACTTTTCGTGCACATCTGGCACATCAAACTGTAGCAGGTTTTTCTTATATATATACTACCCCTGAGAGGGTACCGCTGCTGGCGGAGATAAACTCCCCGAGGGTATCCATAACTCAGTAGGCGGTACTCTGTGTTGTCAGAAAAAATACCATTTAGCGAAATTTTCAGTCGTTTTATTTTTTTAAATTCTTTAAAACTAAGGTCTGTTTCATCATGTAAATCATTCCTAAGCTGGATATGAATTCACATATATATATTTGGAACTTTAGATTTATTATTTTTCAACTGTTTGGCGCATGTTTTTAATCAATCAATCTTTCGGCCCCCAGTGTCACTGATGAGGAATAATTTCTGAAATGTGCATATCTGGCACATCAAAATTTAGCAGGTATTTGCTATATATTTATATATTTAATATATATATTTTTTAGTTTAAAAACAATTGTCAAATTACAATTCATAAACGAGATATAGCGAAAACCAAAGATAAATGTAACTACGACACGAAAATGAATTATATACCATGAAATAAACTACATTTGTAGTTTATTAAGTTATCCTCTATGTTAACCAAATGATTGTAAGAAAAAACTATTGTTAAAATAAAAATTCAAAATAAAATAAAAACAATTGAGATTGTTGGCTACAGACTATTTCGAAAAGTCCTATTATCTGTTTGACAGGGCAGAGGTATCATCCGGTACCACCGGACTCATTATCGACCGCTTTGGTATCGGTCCAATGTGACAAATCATCATGAGGATAAAAAAGTTCTGTGGTATCAAATGTCGAAAGAAATATGCACACAGAGAAACATTTTACTACAGTACAGAAAACACATATCTTATGTCTAAACCATGTTTTCATTTTTACAGTAAAGATTAAAATTATATATAACGATCTTGCTACAATCTATTACCAAATATATATTTCATGAGAAAACGGATGAGTTCAATCAAATTTTTCTATGTGTGCGTATGGTAAAGTAGATGTATACATACATTGTTACAAATTAATCAGGAAATAAACACTTCAGACAACTTAAATATTTTGTTATAAATATTATATTGACGTTCAGAGCCTAGATAAAATTAATATCATCCTTGTTATAATTTGTCACATGAGACTTTCTGCCATCAAGTTAAATCGTAGTTCACAAAAATAACAGTTTAAAATACTTATTTTCTTTTATTACATTAATCATTTTGTTTTGACAGGCCTTAGACAAATTGAGTCATCTTGACATTTTTCTTTGGTTTCCTCTATGTCTCGTTTATGAATTTTAATTTGACAATTATTCTTATATTGAGAAAATATAATACGACATTTTAGTCATATTTTTTAAACTCGTAAAAATAAGGTTGTTTATTTAAGTTTTTTATTGTATTTTATACCATAATACCATAATATATATATATATATATATATATATATATATATATATATATATATATATATATATATATATATATATATATATATATTTAAAACAAAAGTCTTACACATGGTAAGAAATATTGAAAATAACAAAATAACTAAGGTTACATTTTGCTAACGTTTTCATCTTTCTAGGGACTTATCAAGCTTATCATTAGAACAGACAACAAACTTTGGTTATGGCATCATGGTATCGATTGTGCAGTCATACATATGTTTCTCAGAGAAGAGTTCCTAATAGGGGAGATAATTAATGTTTATTAAGTTTAGCATTAAATAATTTAGAAAAAAAACCTTTTTTTTTTCTAATGTGAAGATCTGATTTTCTTCTTGGCATTATTAAAACGGCATAATTTTGAAATTTCCTTGACCATAGAGTCCAAATATTCACTAAATGGTATTTGTCTTGTTTCTGGTTGTCTAATCAGTTGCTTGTGAATTCGTGTTCTTTCTCACAACGTGTTACCCGTTTGTCCAATTTATACTCACCATAGCCTGCACATGTGATACAGTAAATTAATTTTCTGGAGTTACAACTCATATTGGATTTAATGGTAAACGTCACACCATTCTTATCATGGATGTGTTTTCCAGTATTCAAATAAATACAAGTACCAAATCTTAAATCACCACACTTTTCATCTTTCGTCTGATGATTTAAATTTTTGCACATTTTAGGTGTTTTTTCAAATTACTTGGCTGTCGGCTGCTTTACCCCTACCTAACTGCTCTTGCTCAGCGTCACCATATATTTATAAACCAGCTGGGCATGTAGTAGCAGGTGATCTCGATATAACTGAGAACACTAAAATAAGATGTATTCTTTCAAATGGCCCTAAATACAGGGAGTCTCAACCTTTAACTTGGGGACAGAATTTCAAAATTAGAATGGATTCTGTTGAAGAGTATGCTAGACGTTGGGCTAAATTAGAAGACGTAGAACTTAATACTTTATCCGACTGGATAAGGACAATTAGCAATTTTAAAAAGTCAAGGATTGCCGAACTTAAATGGTCTTTGGGTATTTAACCTTCTTTTATGCTCAGGAACCCGGAGATTTCTGCAATCCTTACGGACATACATAACAGGTATGTTGTTTGGTCCCAGGTGATAAAGCTTCTAACGACATTATTTTCGTTTGTAAGAAATTTTATGTTGAATGTGATTGATTAAACTAATTTTACCAAAGATGAAGTTCTTTCTAATCATAGGGAAGACCTTGAGTCTTTTGGTATCAATTTAAAACAGGAAGAACTTGACCTGCCTTACTTGTATTGGATTGCAAAAATTCCCAAAAATCCATACAAGGAAAGATATATGGCAGGTTCCTCTAAATGTACTACTAAATCATTATCAGTAATTCTAACACAAATTTTGACAGTCGTCAAAGACGGCCGTCAGTCTTATACACTAGTTGACAATCTTGTTTCTTATACTCTATCTTCGGTGAAAAGTATAAAAACTTTTGATTTTTCTACCCTTTATACCACTATCCCTCATTCTTAATTGAAAGGACGTTTAAATCAAATCATTCACTTTTCATTCTTTTACAAAAACGGTAAACAAAGATATAAATATCTAGTGCTCAACAGGGATTCTGGTTATTTTGTAAAACATACAGACTGTAAACAAAAATATACTGAAGATACCATCAACAAAATGTTAGAGTTTTTGATAGTCAACATATTTCTTGTGTTTGGCAATATTATCTTTCAATAAACAATCGGTATACCAATAGGCACAAACTGTGCACCTTTGCTCGCTGATTTGTTTCTTTATTCATATGAATCAGAATCTTTACAGAACCTTGTCAAATCTGGAGAAAAGACTGTCGCTAAATCATTCAACTCCACATAAAAATATACAGATGACGTTCTATCTCTAAATAATCCTAAATTTGGAGAATATGTGAATGCCATCTATCCAAGCGAGCTTGAAATAAAAGCCACGAGGGATTCTTCATGTTCTGCTTTATAACTGGCCATTTTTTAATTTTTTGTTTTGGATACAGAAATTATCAACCCAATTCTAACTCTAACAAATTGATTTTTTATAAATAGAAAAAAAAATTGTAGTGGCACACATTTGCCTGAATTGTAAACAATTATCCAAGATAACATTATCCTACAGTAAAACGCATCATTTGTGGAGCGTGCCAATTTAATTATTTGCAAATGTAAAGGACAAGATACACGCCGTTAATGCGATATTGTCAGTTGCTCATAACAAATATTTTACTCTCGTTTTCTTTTTAATAAATAAAACGCGAACATATCAGTCATTGTCTAAATCACAATCCCAAAAACAAAGTTAAAACTCTGAAAGCTGGCAAATTTAGTAATACACGTGAACTTCCATCAAGGAAGTGAGGCTGGGTACTCTGGAAGGGTAACTAGCTACACCCGTCACGTGCCAGACAACAATGATAATGAAAGGAACAAGGGACTATGGTAAGTCAAATGTATGTAAGTTTCAATACAGTGACTACATACTTATCAGCCATATTGTGATGGCGGCCATAAAACTTTTCAAGGACCTTGATAAGCCTAGGTTTGCAATATTCTTTTGTTTACAGGCATTATAATTTAAAGAAGGGTCTGACCACATTTGCCCACTGTGTACTATTATTTAAAATTAAGATTTAATAAAGTTCTTTGGAAATTGGTGTGTGCTGTAAAATGTGCGAATATGTCAAAAAGAGACTATGAGGTTTAACTTTATAACAATTAAATATATAACAAATACCAGCTAAATTTAGATGTGCCAGATGTGCAAATTTCGGAAAATCATTCCTCAACAGTGACACTAGGGGCCGAAAAGTTTGATAGCTTAAAAACGAACAGTTGAAAATTAATGAATCTAAAGTTCCAAAAATATGTGAATCCAAATCCAACTAAAGAATGTTTTGCATGAGGTAACAGGGCTTTTTTTTTAAATAAATTTCAAAAATTAAAACGACGGATCATTTTGCTAAATGATATATTTTCTGACAGCACAAAGTACTGCCTACTGAGTTATGGATACCCTCGGGGAGATTTACTCCACCAGCAGCGGTACCCGCTAAGGGGTAGTAAATATATAACAAATACCTGCTAAATTTAGATGTGCCAGATGTGCAAATTTCGGAAAATCATTCCTCATCATTGACACCAAGGGCCGAAAAGTTTGATAAATTAAAACATAAATAATGAATTAATGATATCACATCTTATAGTTTAGACTTCTCCATCGACTTCAAACACAAAACCAGGAATGAATAAATTGTCTATAATTCCGCGATAAGTTATCCTAGGGTTTGAAAATATTGGTCTTTAAATATCCAACTTTGTTTGAATGTAAGAATGTAATGTCCGTACACGGTATTATCAGATGTTTAAGTTCAAATGTTACATTTAGCAAAAGCAGACGTCTTTGTTCCCTCATGCAAAGCTTTCCTTCGCTGAACTTGGATTCATATCATTTTGGAACGTTAGGTTCATAATTTTTCAACTGTTTGGCTTATATTTCTTTTATATTCATATCATTTTGAAACTTTAGATTCATAAATGTTCAACTGTTTTGCTTATGTTTTTATATTTCAAACTTTTCCATCCCTAGTATCACTCATTAGGAACGATTTTCCGAAATATACACATCTGGTACATCAAAATTTAACAGGTATTTGTGTTATATATTTTCTACTCCTAAGCAGGTAGCGCTGCTGGTGGAGTAAAATTCCCCGAGGGTATCCATAACTCAGTAGGCAGTACTTTAAGCTGTCAGAAAAATATACCTTTTAGCAAAAGTTTCAGCCTTCTTAGTTTTTGAAATTCATTTAAAACTAAGGTTTGTTCCCACATGCAAAGCATTCCTTAACTGGATTTCGATTCATAACATTTTGGAACTTTAGAATCATAATTTTTCAACTGTTTGGCTTATATTTTTTATATATCTTTTCGGTCGTTAGTGTCACTGACGAGGAATAATTTTCAGAAATGTGCACATATTGTGTTATATATTTAAAACGTAAAGTCAGTACATGGATAATCGTTTTGATCAAAGTGTCCATACTTAACATTTGAAAATATATTCATAAATTCATAATTAAATCTTTCTGTGACAAATATAAGAGTTGGAGGAGAGAGTATATGAAAGTATGAAGAGTTCAGGATTTATAATAGTATCTGAAGATATAAACAGAAGGAGCTTTTTGTTTTGTTAAATTTAATTGTTTTAAGATTTTCGTATTTTAGTATAAAGTACTTTCAACACTTTATTTGAAAATGATAAAAAGAGGATTTTTCATTGTTTATTAATTCATGCATATTATGAGTGTAATATTATTCTATATTTGAAAATATATTTGTTTACATATGTGCACATCTGGCACATCAAAATTTAGCAGGTATTTGTTATATATTTACTACTCCTGAGCGGGTACCGCTGCTGGTGGAGTAAATCTCCCCGAGGGTATCCATAACTCAGTAGGCAGTACTTTGTGCTGTCAGAAAATATACCATTTAGCAAAATTTTCAGTCATCTTAATTTTTGAAATTTATTTAAAACTAAGGTCTGTTCTCTCCTGCAAAACATTCCTTAGCTGGATTTGGATTCACATATTTTTGGAACTTTAGATTCATGAACTTGCAACTGTTTGGTGTATGTTTTTTAATCTTATTAACTTTTTTGGCCCCTAGTGTCACTGATGAGGAATGATTTTCCGAAATGTGCACATCTGGCACATCAAAATTTAGCAGGTATTTGTTATATATTTACTACTCCTGAGCGGGTACCGCTGCTGGTGGAGTAAATCTCCCCGAGGGTATCCATAACTCAGTAGGCAGTACTTTGTGCTGTCAGAAAATATACCATTTAGCAAAATTTTCAGTCATCTTAATTTTTGAAATTTATTTAAAACTAAGGTCTGTTCTCTCCTGCAAAACATTCCTTAGCTGGATTTGGATTCACATATTTTTGGAACTTTAGATTCATGAACTTGCAACTGTTTGGTGTATGTTTTTTAATCTTATTAACTTTTTTGGCCCCTAGTGTCACTGATGAGGAATGATTTTCCGAAATGTGCACATCTGGCACATCAAAATTTAGCAGGTATTTGTTATATATTTACCACTGACTATTTTGTATCAATTGAAAATTTAGTTTCGGCAAAAAACTTAACTATTTTGGTGTTTTAAGATCACCTGAGCTGAAAGCCCAGATGGTATATATATATATATATATATATATATATATATATATATATATATATATATATATATATATATATATATATATATATATATATATATATATATATATATCAGAATATAGTAGGTATTGGAATGACGATCATTGTGATATATGGTTGAAGGTCATATGTTTAAAGATCAAGGTATAAAGCTGCAAAAGAAGACTGAAATCGTTAATTACGTTGAAAACTATTATTTGTTTTGAATAGGCATATATATTAAGATATTGCACTTATAGACATGACAATCATTTTGATATTTTGTTCAAGGCCATTCGTTAAAAAGGCAGCATAAGTATACTGAAAACGTTAATGATTTAGAAATTATTCACTATACTACAGTTACTACATGCATATTCGGTACTTATGAATGCACTGTGACTGGATATTTCTGATTAAGAATTTTGTGGTAGTTCTAAACTTGAGAAAACCTTTATAGTTTCAGCACATATTGTATACTTCACTTTAATTTGTAAACAATATTGGACATTACTTCAGGTGAGCGTTTGGTCTATTGGTCTCTTGATTAATCAGAAATCTGTATTCCCTACAGATTATTACATTATATGTAAATATTGGTTGATAAATAAGTTTTATATTTATAGGTAATTTTTTTATAGGTCTGGAACATCCTCGTAATAGCAGGCAATTGATCATTGTGTAATTTGACTTAATTTAGTAATATCTATCGATAGCAACAAACATTAACTGTAACAGTTATATCTTTGTTAACTCAAAAAGTGAACGAGATAAAATTTTCGAAATATTTTTATAATTTTCTTTCAAGTAATAAAGAAAATGTTTGTGTTTTTGTCACATATTTTGTGCATATTTTCAGTAAACATAGCAAATGTTTTTATTTTCCATTCCTTTATCTTCGTTTCAGATATTTTGGAGGATTTCTTGGGATATATTTACCAATATGGGAAGTAAATTTGGAAAGCAAAAAAGAAACAGAAGAAGTAAAAGTCATGAAAGGCCAAAAGAAAATAAAATTGAACCGGAAGCGAAACGACTAACAACCACAACAGAAAATGCTAAACACAAAAAAGTAGACATTATAGCTAATGATACCAGTAACAATGACAAAGAAAGAGATGGAGAAAAGGCAAATGAAGACGCCAGGATTGAAATCCAAGTAATGTTATTTAAATATTTTTGATTGGCAAAATAAATAAAAGCCTTCAATTCTCAATTTGATTAGAAATGTTTATTTAATCTATCTTGTAGTTTTGCTTTTCTAAATGACTTTATTTTCAGCAAGACTTAAACAAGACCTTATGATGTGTAAAACCTGGAGAAACGGATAAATTATACCTTTCGATGATACTTTATCAGATTTAACACTTAAACAAGAGTATCTGTGATGATTGGAAGTTCTGACATATTTATTGGTCATGCTAAAATATGAATTAAACTATTTTTTCATAAAATTTTGATACCGATATAATAACGATGTTTGTGAATTTCTAATAAGTCTCCAGAAATCCAAATCAATAAGGCCGGTTTTTGGGACTTGATGTAACGACATCATAATAAAGAGTAATAAACCCACAAACCAAAATAAGATTAATTCGACCTAGAAATTCAACACCATTTCTTTTTGAAAAATTGACTTATGTAATAAAGTGAAATTTATATCCAATGCACATCTGGCACATCAAAATTTAACTGGTATTTGTATTATATATTTACTACCCCTGAACGGGTACCGCTGATGGTGGAGTAAAACTCCCCGAGGGTATCCATAACTCAGTAGGCAGTACTTTGTGCTGTCAGAAAAGGTACTATTTAACAAAATTTTCAGTCGTTTTAAATTTAAAATTTATTTAAAACTAAGGTTTGTTCCCTCATGCAAAGCATTCCTTTGCTGGATTTGGATTTATATAATTTTGAAACTTTAGATTCATTATTTTCAACTGTTTGGCTTATATTTTTTTATGTATCAAACTTTTCGGTCTTAGTGTCACTGATGAGGAATGAATTTCCGAAATGTGCACATCTGGCACATCAAAATTTAACTATTTGTATTATATATTTACACCTAAAAGACGTGTTTCTCAGATTGGTTAATACCAGCACCTGTATTTAACACTATGTAACTAAGAATTAGTAAAAAAGATTATCAGGTGTTCATAGAGTTGGTTTATAACCCTTGTTTATATACAGCAATAACTCATGCTTTTTTTTACTTACGTAAAATAGAACGACTTTCTTGGTTAACGTTATTTAAAGGTAGTTGAAAATATAAGCCAATCTATTAAACCTCTTGTTCTGCATTTTGCTTTTTCAATATTTTAGATCTTACAATCTTTCTTATTTACTCATCAAAGGTAATTTGTTGACCTTATTCAATTTTTTCACAAATTAAATGTGTGGTTTTTGGTTAATACCAATTTAATATTTAAGAGCTCATTTAGGTATATGTGTTATATATTAAATGTATATTATATTGTTAATTTTCAACTTTCAGCTTCCAAACGTAGATTCCAACTTAAGTATTGTTTCAAAAACACCACTTACACATGTTGCTGAAACAACAACACAATCGGGCGTCAGTGTATCGGTGACTGAAGAATCCTCTAGTGTATCATCAACATCACCAGTCAGAGAAACAGACAATAAAACAACCTGCCCTGAATCGTTATTACCAACTATTACCAACTATTATGGTACATATACAACACCGACAACCAATGTATCGTCATCTGTGGCGACTAATGTTATATCTACAACATCGCCTCTCAATGAAACAGGACCTGTACCAACAAGTGGTATATATACAACACCTACAACCAATGTATCGTCACCTATAGCGACTAATGTTATACCTACAACATCGCCCCTCAATATAACAGGATCTGTATCGACTTGTGGTACATATACCACACCGACAACAAATGTATCAGCGCCTATAGCGACTAATGTTATATCTACAACATCGCCCCTCAATATAACAGGATCTGTATCGACTTGTGGTACATATACAACACCGACAACCAATGTAACAGCACCTATAGCGACTAATGTTATATCTACAACGTCGTCACTCAATGTAACAGGATCTGTACCTACAAGTGGTACATATACAACACCGACAACCAATGTAACAGCACCTATAGCGACTCATGTTATATCTACAACGTCGTCACTCAATGTAACAGGATCTGTACCTACAAGTGGTATATATACAACACCGACAACCAATGTAACAGCACCTATAGCGACTCATGTTATATCTACAACATCGTCACTCGATGTAACAGGATCTGTACCTACAAGTGGTACATATACAACACCGACAACCAATGTATCGTCATCTGTGGCGACTAATGTTATATCTACAACATCGCCTCTCAATGTTACAGGATCTGTACCTACAAGTGGTATATATACAACACCGACAACCAATGTAACAGCACCTATAGCGACTAATGTTATATCTACAACATCGTCACTCAATGTAACAGGATCTGTACCTACAAGTGGTACATATACAACACCGACAATCAATGTATCGTCATCTGTGGCGACTAATGTTATATCTACAACATCGCCTCTCAATGTTACAGGACCTGTACCTACAAGTGGTATATATACAACACCGACAACCAATGTAACAGCACCTATAGCGACTAATGTTATATCTACAACATCGCTTCAGTGTGTAACAAGATCTGTACCGAACAGTAGTGTACCTGCAACAATACAAACAAGTGTTTCAGGGAGTGTAAGTACCAGTGGCACTATAACACTTCCAATTAGTATGACAGGAACCGTAACAACTAATGGTATATATACAATATCGGGTGCAAGCAATGTAACAACAACAATAACCACATCACAGATAGGAACCACCCAAGCACAAACTTCCACTTCTAGTACAACTGGCGTAAATGTAGTCCCGTCAACCCAAACAACTAAGACACCGGGTATTGAAATAACAGAAGAGGAAACAAACTTTCTCAGACTTGTTTCTTTGACACTAAAAATAGCTCCTAGGGCAGTAAGGCAAAACTTTGATACCCTTATACCTCCAACATATCTTGTACAGAAATTATCTACAGAGAAACAAAACTTGAAGCAGCTTAAAAAAAAGGCGTTTTAACTTCTGACCAGTGGAAAATATTATACCCAAATAAAGGTTAGTGAATGCTCTTGTTAATAAGTCAGCTTCAAAATAGAATTCAGATTTGATCTGATATATATCATTATATGGCTATTGCAGTGCATTCTAAAAGCAATAAGAAATGTAAGTATAACAATTTATGTTCCTGAGGTTGACTTTTCTAAATGCAATTTTAATCAATTGAATTTTACGAACTGCAGAAAAGGAAAAGTCGTCATCCAAATGTCAACTGAACACCAAAGAAATATTAACTTTGAATATCAAATCTATGTAAAGGAGTTTAAAGATTAAAAACGTTAATAAACTAATTTTATATATATATATATATATATATATATATATATATATATATATATATATATATATATATATATATATATATATATATTTATATATATATTCACTTATAATAGTCCCTTTAACAAAATACCAATAGTTTAACATATGATAAATCATTTTATCTATTGAAAAAAAATTAAAGTTTAATTTTCACTTTTATATCAACAGGTGTTGTGAAATCATTAGATTTTGATTTAACTTTGATGATATGTCTTTTGAGAGCGATAAGTGGTATAGCAGCCCCACAAAATGGATGGTCTACTTCTCCAAATAAATCCAATCTGAGTACAGCTGCAGATTTATTCAAGATACGACACTGTAGAAATCAGATAGCTCATGACACTAACTGCTGTATCAGCAAAAAAGATTTCCCTGATACCTGGAGAGAACTGAGCGAGGTATTTCTATAGATTTTTTCTTATTTTACTCTACGAATGCAGTTTTATAACTCGTCCAGCAAAATAAGAACAATTTAAAACTTTCTTTTTGGATATAAGCAATATTACTTAATAAGATTATAAACAATTTTCCACGGGCTTAATCCCCCAGGCTCAAATAAACATTCTTGAATTAAAAATTAGAGTTTTAACCCCAATGGATGAACATCTTTAATCTAATAATTTAAAGAAAAGGCTACTCTTCTAGCATCATAAGTCCAAACTAAATCTTTCCTTTAATAATAGAATTTTTCTACGGTTAAAAAAACTTGAATGAAACCCTGACTGGATGAACATCTCTAATCAAATGAAGCTTTTTGAGATTTTGATTTGTTTTAATCCGCATTTTGTTCAATTTAATCCCATACAAATAAAATATGTATAAATCGAACACGAAGGTCTTAAATTTAGCTTATTCTAAACGAGTAAATTTGAACTGCAGTATTTGTAAAGGCATTATGAATCTGATTTGCCATTTGAATATTGAATTTTTCTATTTTAATATTCCCAGGCCATTGTCCGTGTTGGTGGTGCAAGTTTTGCATCTGAAGTGACGGCAATGTTGACGACCCCTTTAGATCAATCATACACAGAACTATACAGAGAATTGAGAAATATGAAATCTCAAGATTGCATCCCGCCAAATAAACAGTGTAAGTAAATGTTTGTTAATAAGGTAAAATAATTAAAGACGGCCAATAAAACAACGATAATTTATAATGTAGAATGTTTATATCCATCTTCTTTTTAAATGGGAATTACAGCTCAAGGGCATAAATAATGTTAAAAGTGTTATCTTTTAAAAAATAAATTTTTGTATAGGCATATACATAAGAATATTGTAGATATTAACATGACAATCATTTAAGTTCATAGAATAAAAGGTCAACGGCATTGCTGCATAAGTATAATGGAATCGTTAATGATTTGAAAATCATTTATTGTACTACACTTACTACATGTAATAAAGTACTTATAAATGAAATGTGATAATATATTTCTGAAATTTTTGATTAAGTATTGTGGCAGTTCTAGACTTGGAAAGTTTCTGTACTAAATATATTGTCTATTGCACAAATAATTTTGGACATATCCTCAGGTGAGCTTTAAGGTCCATGGGTCTTTTGTTTGCATTAGTCGTGGATGTGGACAAGTTGATCCGATACCACCATACTGTGTGTGTGTGTGTGTGTGTGTGTGTGTGTGTGTGTGTGTGTGTGTGTGTGTACGTAAGTGTGTCTTCAGTCTTTGCAAATGCAGAATATCCTTTTAACACCTTCAAAGCAAGGTAGACAATTCTTCTACTTTTGACATTAATGCATCAGTTCAAAAGAGAATTGTTTCTTGAGAAATATCCAAAATTGATATAAAATATATAAAATATTATGCGTGTATATGCTACAAAAGACTGTTAAATTTTGATGTGCCATATGTGACACTAGGGACCGAAAAGTTTGATAGATAAAAACTTAAGCCAAACAGTTGAAAATTAATAAATCCAAAGGTCCAAAATAATGTTAATCGTAATTCAGCTAAAAAATGCTTTGCACGAGAAAAAACATAGTTTTAGATAAGATTAAAAGAGTGAAAATGTTACTGAAAGTTACATTTTCTGACAGCACAAATTACTGCCAACTGAATTTTGTAGGTATTGATATGAAGATCATTTTGATATACAATTCAAGAACTTACGTTCAAAGGTTTGGGTCATAGCTGCATCAGAAGACTTAAATTATTAATTATCTTGTAAACTATTAATTTTGTATAGGCATATATATTAGACTATTGTGGGTATTAATATTCCGATAATTTTCTTTTATGGTTCAAGGTCATATGTTAAAAGGTCAAAGTCATAGCTGCATAAGAAGTGTGAAATTGTTAATTATCTTGACAAGACATGTATGTTAGAATTATGTAGGTGTTGATAAAGTGTTCATTATGATATAGTAGTGAAGGTCATGGGTTCAAAGGTCAAGTCATACATGCATAAATATTCTCAAATGGTTAAATATTTTCGAAATTATTTATTGTTTCCACTGGCATATTGGATAATTATAAATGAATTGTGTGTGTCTAAACATTTCGGAATAAGTATTATGGCAGAACCAAACTTAAGTTTTTGTAATAAAGTCTTTTCTTCGCGACGATTTTGGATATATCTCCATGTGAGCGTTAAGACCCATGGGCTTTTTTTAGGTTTTTCTTCAAATGCAGTTAAAATGACTCTCTGGTTTTGTGCTTCATAGTTTTTAAGCTTGAACAGTTTCAGCGGATTTTCAGTACTTTCGATTTTTGATTCATTTTTCTTTTAATAACAGTAATATTTCATGCATGGCCACTAGTAAGTCACTATGATTATTATCAAGAACGTGTGCTAGAAAGTTAATTCGGGCATTTATAGAATTTGTATTTCATAAACATTCACGTTCTTTATATGCCCGTCATTGTTCTAACTGTCACAAGCAAGGTTTCCAAAAATAAATGGTCGTCTACAGGAAATTCCTTCATTAGGTTAACTTGGATATCGTACTCTTTTTAAACCTGTGAAATAACTTCTTTCTCATCGTTAACATTCTTTTAAAAAAGGCGTATTTAAAAAAAAATTAAACTGTAATTAAATAATTGAGTGGTTTGTTTGATAATATGGTAAAATATCAACTATATTAGCCGCAAACAAAACTTTTTCTAAAATTTCAAAGAAATCTCATCTTGCCTTTTAATTAATTTAATTCTAAACCAAGTATATGTTTTCCTGGGTTATACATTCTATATCGGTAATCTATATTCAATTCTGCCTGAAATTCGTTTACAAACACCTATTTTTTAATTAATCATATCCTACTAATTATAACTTCTTTATACTCCGAAGGTATCCATAACTCAGTAGGCAGTACATTGTGCTGTCAGAAAATGTACCATTTATCAAAATTTTCAGCCGCCTTAAATTTTGAATTGTATTCAAAACTAAGGTTTATTCCCTTATGCAATGCATTCCTTAGCTGGAGTTGGATTTATATAATTTTGAAAATTAGATTCATTAATTTTCAACCGTTTTGCTCATATTTTTTATCTATCAAACTTTTCGGTCTTATTGTCACTGATGAGAATGAAATTCCGAAATGTGCACATCTGGCAAATCAAAATTTAATTGGTATTTGTGTTATATATTTACAAAATCCTAAACGACACATGATTACAAATTCGTTATCACACACATTTAAGATGTTTTTACATCATTTAACAAATCCTGAGTTGTTTATAGGTCCATAGACATTTAATGATGTAATAACGTAAGAGCCAACCTAAACTACACAGACAGTCTGATCCCACTGTGATCAATTTGAAAATCAAAGGTACATGGAACTATGTAACATTAAAGTTATTCAGTATACCTTTCGATACAGCGTCCATATCAAAGTAAATATAAAAGCTCAAGGTTGAATCTTTTGTAATGTTTGAGCTTTTTCCAATTTTAGATGTTTACTTACATCCGTTAAAAGCTCAATTCAGCTTTTGCTATTGTTCGCTATTAACGTATTTATCACTCCAATTGACTTAGGTAGATATCCACTTGTATTCACTCATGTCATCCAATTCTACCAGGCAAAATTTGTTGAACCTAGTGGGGAATTTTACCAAGATTAGGACGTCAAAATTGTATACAAATAAAGAATAATAATAATGTAGTCACTGTATCCAAACTTATAATGGATATATTTGACTTACCATAGTTCTTTGCTCCTTTCATTCTCAAAATTGACTTGCACGTAACGGGTGCAGCTAGCTGAACAGGAGGTGCTTACTCTCCCGTAGAACCCGGCCTCACTATCTTGATGGAAGTTTACGTGTATAACTAATTTTGCCAGTTTTCAAAGTTTTTACTTTGTTTTTGGGATTGTGATATGGACAAGGACTGGTATGTTTGTTTTATTATCCTTATGACCCACATGTATTTTAAATACTTGAGGCCTAGTATGAGGTATCGCTGTTCAAAATTGCTAACAATAAAACATTTGAAAATCTACTAGACAATCTAAATTAATATTAACTAATACATATATGTAGAAATATTGGATGCATTGGTACAGCTATCGTTTTAGCATTTTGTTCAAGGTCAAACGTTTGAGCGCCAATGATATAATAACAAAAGAAAACATAAATGCTTAATCTTTTAGAAGAGTACGCAATTTTTGTATACACATTCATATAAAAAAAATTGATGGTATTGACGAAACAGTCATTTTGATCGTTTACCAATAAACGTTATAAGGACAAGACCATAGCTGCATCAGGATGCTGGATAATCAATAGTCCTTTAGTATGTAACAATAGCATATGTTCAAAGGTCAAGTCATAGTTGCATAAGAAACCCAAATGTTGAATTTTCTATAAAACTATGATTATTTTAAAGAAATGTACGATGAATTATTTTAGGTATTGAACTTATTATAATTTTGTAAATAATGTAGTTCAAAGCCCAAGATAATATTTGCATAAGGATATTAAAACTCGAATTAACATGGAAAACTTAAAATTAAGGATTATACGTATTTATATAATTATCATTTTGACTTGAAAATCAGGTAAAAGATCAAAGCTTTCAAAGTTAGAGGTCAAGGTCTTATTGAATTATAGATTTTCAACTATCCATACAACATCCATAGATTGTTTCAAAGGATTCGTCATCCTTTAAAAAATTTCTTTGGTGATTCAAGGCACTGCTTTTAATACAAGGTCAAAGGAAAGAGACGTAATTTTATGTCTAGGCTATTTGCAAAAATGACATTAAAATATGTACCTTAAAAATTTTATTTAAAACCGAGTTTATGACCCAGTTTTATATACATTGTATATTTGCTACTATTAAAGCTATTCATAGGAGAGGAGACCTTAGATATTTAAATGTTCACGAATTGTATATATAAATTAACGAAAAATGTGACAGGAGGGTCGGAACTTGTTATCGTTAATATAAATACAGAAACCGTACTTTCTATTTAGACATCTTGTATATCTGATTTTTGACTTTTTACAATACTGTTTTCCTAAATCATCCTAGCTGAAAATACAAGGATATGGCTTCATTTGCAATAAAAGTTATCTAATTGCTGTATATTTAGGTCACCTGAGACATAGGCGCAAGCTGACCTACCTTTTTTTTTTCTGTCTGCATCGTGCGTTTGTGCGTCGCAAAGACCCACACATTTTTAACTTCTCGAGAACTTTCACTCAAGGATCAAAGTGACCTTAAATAATAAATTTTTGAACATCTCACTGTCATAAACCAAAATGCCTAAAAGATTGAACCTCCTTTTGTGGCTTGTGAAGCTTGTTGTCCCTGGTCGTTATTCAAGGTCTTAATGATGTTAGAATGAAAACATATTTAAACATCCTCTTGACACGAACAGAATGGTATAGAAGTTTAAACTCCATATATAGCATCAATGCATAAAGACCTACCCAGTTTGCGAAGCTGTTTTGCCTAATAAAGGTCAAAGTGATCTCCAATAGAAAAAATAACATCTTTTTATCATGAATCAAAAGCCTTAGAAGCTTGAAACTTTATATATTGCCTCGAGGTTGTTAGCCCTACCATTTTTGCGAAGCTTGTTGACCTTGACACTCATACAAGGTCACAATGACCTTGAGTAGAAAAAAATTAAACATTTTCTTTTCATTAACCCAAAGGTCTAGAAACTGGAAACCTTATAATGACATCATAGCACTAAGCACTACCAAGCTTGTTGACCTTAACTTACTTTCAAGGTCACAGTGACCCTTAAAAGAAAAACTTTAAAACATTATTTTGTCATCAACATAAGGGTATAGAAACTTCGAACACTATTATTAGCATCAATGCATAAAGTCCTACCCAGTTTGCAAAGCTGGTTAACCTTGACGTTCATTGAAGGTCACCGTTACCTTAGATAGAAAAAAAATTCAAGCATTTTCTTGTCTAAAACCAAAAGGTCTACAAACTTGAATTTTTAATGTTGCCTCATAGCTCTAAGTACTCTCAAGTTTGTGAAGCCTGTTGACCTGAAGGTCACAATGACAGTAGAAAGAATACAAAATTAGCACATTCTAATCATAAAGCCAAAGGTGTAGAAGTTTTATTTGTAGTATCAGAGCAATAAGCACTACCAAATATGCTAAGCTGTTTGACATTAACCTTTATTAATGGTCACAATAGTCTTAAAAACAAAGTAATTAAAAGATCTTCTTGTCATAAACCAAAAGTTCTAGAAGCATCAATGAGAAATTTTTGAAGCTGATTGACCTTGACATTAATTCAAAATAACAGCCAACTTTAATAAAATTTTAACATCTTCTTGTCATGAATTAAAAGACATAGGAGCTTGAAACTTCATATTTGGCATCACAGCATTAAGCACTACTGACTTTTTTTGCAATTGATCTTCATTCAAGATAACGGTAATCTATAATAGAAAATCTTTTAAAAATCTTGTTATAAATTCAAAGGTATAGAAGCCTTTAAACTTCATGTATGTCATCAGAGCACAAAGTACTACCAAGTTTCCAAAGATTGTTGACCTTCATTTCCTTTCAAGGTCATAGTAAACCACATTTATTTTTGATACAAAAATCAAGATAGAAATTACTTAAAATTTAATCCTTTTTGGGAGCTACAGTACCAATTGCCCTTAAGTGACGGTCTGGACCCCTTCTGCCTCTTGTATATATGTATTTTAAGGTCCATAAAGTAAATTTAAACATTTTGATATCAAAGAAAACGTTTTTGGCATAATACAAATTACTTTTCTCCTAATTTTTTGTGGGTTCATTATTAGATTTGATATTGTTTAGTTCTTATTCTATTACAGATCTAATTGGCCAAAAAATCGGTGTGTGGGAAGAAGACGATAAAGCTTATGCTGTGACAAGGTTAACAAATGCCTGTCCGAAACAGAGGTTGATACAAATGATATCATAATGCGGTGACTGGACCACCTGGTTCGGGTAAGTCTGCCACTTTACATCATATTGCTCTTGAGTTGAAAGAATCTGGATACCGAGTGTGTCCTGTTAGAAAATTTTTATGAGATAACTCAGTATTGGACGCCAGAGATGAGTCAAGTTTTCATTTATGATGACCCATTTGGAGTTCATGGTATTGATGAAGCAGAAGTCAACATGTGGAGAAAACAGCAAAGAAGATCTTAAAACATGTTTTGAAAACAGTAGAATGAAGATTTTCTTTTCTATCCGCACACATATTAACAAGGATTTAAAAATGCCTAAGATAACTGGATCATTTAAACATAAAACATTTTGTGTAACAGATAAAACATTAGAGTTAAATAATAGTGAAAGATTGGAAATTTTTAATA